>CM053771.1:82401623-82475948 GCA_028658325.1 Potorous gilbertii | reverse complement strand
TAGCAAGTAGCACCTTTAGCAAATATTTAGAATAGTACAGTTTGCTCTTAGTCAACAGAAGGGTTTTCTAGCTTTCTCCTGTCTCTAGGTGGTTGTTGCTCTTTATCTCTACAACAAGCCTGTTTGTTGCTCATCACCCTCAGATACATTTATTGTCTTCCTTTTCTAATGCCTGAAACTTCTTCTGTGCATCCCTTTTATTTTTCCCCTTGTTTCTTTGCCTTTTTTCCCTGCCACTTCCACGCTTCTTGACTTGCCAGTTGCATCTTGCATACCCATTACCAGCCAACGAGACATTCTCTTTTGCTTTTGGTTGGGGAAATAATTTATCATGTTGTGTTAGATACAATCTTCTCCTCTTGAGTCAATGGCTGTTCTTGCATTTGCTAACTTTGTGATATGTTTTTTCCCCCATAAGCAGAAATGTTTTCTTTTTTTGATTAAAAACAAACAAACCTCTAGAGTTCAACCTTTTCCTAGGTGTGAAAGAAGGCTAACTTCTGGATAATAGAGACCTCAGTGAATAGTAATGCATATTTCCTAACATCTGCTACATGAACACTTATTTCTTGGTAGACCAAATCTGCTCCAGAGCATGCAGCCTTATTCTTAAGTTAATTGGGAAGTAAGTTCCTACCTTGCCACCATATTAAACTCTTACATCCTAATTGTTAATTTTCCCCCGTGAAAGCAAAATGATAAAAAAGTAATAAGCTTCATACTGAGAACAGATATTCATATTTTTGGCCAGATGCTTACGTGGCATGTACTGTCTGGCACTTCTTATCAACCAGACTCTTTTGTGCTTTGTATCTGAAGTGTTTCTGGTTGGCCAGGTTCCTTGGTGAAAGTTGGGCATTTATGCCATGCCCAAGAAATTGGGTGTGGATCTTGTTGGAAGGGGGTAAAGCCTTCCTTGGCACTTTGCTGCCCATCTGATTCATGAGGACGACAATCTGATCCGGAAATAGCCTTTTTTCTGCAAATAAAAATGGACACTCTTAGTTTTTTATCTTATTAGCTCCAATTTCCATTGAGTAAGGCATCTAACAGTCCTTTTGTTCTCTTTATTTCTTCATTTATTTTCATTCGCATAGGATCCCAGAAGGCTTTCCTTCCATTAAGATTCCCAAAGGGTTCTGAGCATTTCTGCGGTTATCTAAAATCATAGCATGTCTGAAATGGAATTTTTGGACCCTACAGACTATGCCAGCAACCAAACCAGAATATTGCTCTGGTAAGAGCTTCCAGATAGACACAATTCATTAAAGTCATTTCATGCCCTCCCTGGATGGAGTGGCCTTCTCCATTCCTTCCTTTGACATTGAATTTTCTAGTCATGTGACTAGACACCTATTATTTCATAGGCTCACATACTATCATATGGGAAAGTTGTTGTTGAGTTGTTTTTAGTCTTGTCTGACTCTTTGTAACCCCATTTGGGGTTTTCTTGGCCAAGATGCTGGAGTGGTTTGTCATTTCCTTCTCTAGCTCACTTTATGGATGAGAAGACCAAGGCAATTAGGGCTAAGTGATTTACCTGAGATCATACAGCTTGTAAGTGTCTGAGGCCAGATTTGAACTCAGGAAGAGGAATCTTCCTGACTCCAGGTCCAGCACTCTATCCATTGTACCACCTAGCTGTCCCTATATGTGAAAAGGAGACTGCCTTTTCTAAAGCTGTGGTGAGGAAATTTTTGCAAAGAGCTATCTATCTACCTATCATCTCCCTTTCTATCTATTATCCATCCACCCATTCATCCATCCACCTATCATCTATCTCTCTATCATCTATCAATCTATCTATCTATCTATCCATCTATTTATCTATTCTATCTATCTGTCTGTCTGTCTATCATCTATCATGTGGTGCAGTGGACAGAGTGGTGCGTCTGGAATCAAGAAGACCTGAATCCAAATCCATCATACTTATTAACAATGTGAACCTGGGAAACTCACTTAACTCTGTTACTATCGATCTCTTCATTTGCAAAATAAAGATAATAGCAGCACCTACTTCCCAGAGTTGTTGTGAGGGTTTAACCGGATAAATTTGTAAAATGCTTAGCACAGTGCCTGGCACATGCTTAATAAATGCTTATTCCCTTATCTATTTATCATCTTTATCTACCTATTGATCTATCAATCTATCTGTATACTTACATTTACATAGAAAAGCTATGGCAGAGTGGATAGAACTTGAAACCTGGAGTCAAGAAGACTTGTCTGCCTGAGTTCAAATCTAGCCTCGGTTACTTGCTAGCTATGTGAACCTAGGTAAGTCACTTAACCCTGTTTGTTTCCATTTCCTTGCCTGTAAAATGAACTGGAGAATGATATGGTAAAGCACTCCAATATCTTTGCCAAGAAAACCCTGACTGCAAAATGACTGGACAGTAACAAAATATGTTTATAAATGTGTGAATGTGACGAAGACATAAAGAGAGGTGTCAGAATTATATCATCAGCTCTTTCTCTTAAAGCAGCTGGATCAATGATCTCATTATCCACATGCTGTTTCTATGAATGGAAATCTCTTGAAAATCCAAGTTAAATTTGGGAGCAAAATAGAGATTTAAATTTAAAAAAGAATGAGAATCTGGCCCAGTGCCTCCTTTACAGTAATTAATCTCAGTCCCTTCCAAAAACTTTGAACAAGTCCAGGGAGATGACTTGCAATTCTTCTATTTCTGTCAACATCCTTCATTTAAAATCAACATTTCATACTTTTTGTAGACATGGTTCTCTTTAAAAAACAAAACAATACTAAACTTGTTTCCAATCAATTTGGAGTTAGTTAGCTTACCCTGAGATATAGCAAAGATGTGTGGCACTGTGGATAGACTATAGGAGTGGAAATTAAACGGCTTCTTCTAAAGTTACCAATGACCTCTTAACTGCCAAAGCCAGTGGCTTTGTCTATATCTGCAGCCTTCTTGACTTCCCTGAAGTTTTTGACACTCACCAAGTCACCAACAACATCCACTAACAGTAACTCTGCCTTGATTTCTCTTGTTTTTTTACTTCTACCTTTCTTATATGAGTTCATTTATCAAAATTAAAAAAATTTAAGCTATATATACCCAGCTCTAACCTCTTTTTTGGTGCTACGAATCCTCATTACCAACTGCTTTTTAGACATCACACACTGAGTGTCATGCAGGTACCTGCAGCTTAAGGCAAGTTCTGAACAAAACTCATTCTATCATCATCTCCCCGTGACTTCTTTTTCAACCAACTTTTCTCTTATGGCCAAGGGCATCACCATCCTCCTGATCACAGTGACTTACAAACTCATTGTCATTTTCTCACACTAGGCCCATGTAACTAAGATATTGTCAAATAGATTGTCCCTTAGTGGTTCCCATAGACATACCCTTCTCTCCATTCGTATAGCCCCTATCCTTGTAAAGGCCTCCTTCATCTCTCACCTGCACTATTGTAACATGCTAATTGGGCTTTTTGCCTCAAGTCTCTCCCCACTCCAATCCATGTACTACTTATTTGGCAAAGTGATTTTCTTACAGGGCAACTCTGTCCATGTCACTCCCCTTCTCAGCAAACTCTAGCACTGCCTATTACCTGTAGAATCAAATCTAAAATCCTCTGCCTATCATTTGCAGGTCTTCACAACTCAGCTTATTCTAGCTTTTCTAGTTTTCTTACACTTTTGTCCTCATTGAAGTATTCTACTATCCAGCTAGACTGGCCTCAAACAAGATACTTCTTATTTCACCTCTCAAGAGATGCCTGGAATATTCTTTTCTTTCCCTTCTCCTCTTAGCTTCCCTTAAACTCCTTAGAAACTGAGCTCACATTCTTCCTTCTGCAAGAGACTTTTCCCAGTTTTCTTTTCCTCTACTACTTATTTCTTCCCTTTAAGATTCTCTTTCATTTACATTGTAGATGTCTTGTATGTACGTGGAAATTTGCATATGCAAACTACTTGAGTACAAGGATGATGATCTGTCTTTCTTTTGAATCCCCACTTGTCTTTGCATACTGCCTGTCATATTGTAAGCAAGTACTTAATAATGCTTGTTTACTAATTGATTGAGGTCCCAAGGCTAGGGTTCAGATCCTACCCAAAATGGTTGTGTGTCCATCCTTCGATGCCGAAGAAGACCATACCATCAGAGAAATGATGGCATGACTTGCACTTGACTTTGTTTTGAGCGAGGGAGGGCTGTGCAAGTCACCAGCCTGACTTATCCTCCAGAGCCATCTGAATCCAGTGACCAGATATTCATCCCCAGGATGACCCAGGATGAGGCAATTGGGGTTAAGTGACTTGCCCAAGGTCACACAGCTAGTGAGTGTCAAGTGTCTGAGGGGAGATTTGAACTCAGGTCCTCCTGACTGCTGTGCTTGTGCTCTATGACAAGTCACTTGGATTCTCTATGCCTGAGTTTTCTACTCTGCAAAATGGGGATACCTCTATTATCAAGCTCAAAGATTTCTTGGGAAGATCAGGGGATGTAATATATCTAAGGCATCTGGCAAAATAATGGATCCAATGCAGCATAGACATGGCAGTTTCTTTTCTGTTTTCATGATGACCTCCTACTGCTCCGGGGACAGTGTCCAGGAGGGATGCTTCACTGAACTCCTTAGTCTTCCAACTCTATGTAGCTAAACTCTTGATTGCTAGAGCTAATTCTATCTTATTTCCACAGTTAGCTCTCTTCTCTGCTGCCAGGGGCCAGGCTCCTTAAGTCACTTCTTGTCCCCTGATTTTCTGTGCATGTCTGTTCCCTTCTGGATTCAGTATCTCTGTAAGACATCATAGGTAATGGAAAGGGATGAGGGAAAATTCGGCTTCTTCCAACCTTTTGCCTTCTAGTAGTGATACAGAGGTCATACCCCACAAAGTGGCTCTCTGCTTCAAATATGTCTCAGGCTTGAAAGTGTAGTTTATTAAAGGTGATCAAGGTCATGACCAATCTTTGACCAACCAGTTCTCAGCTCCCTTTTCCATTCAAATAGAGAAATGTTTTTCCACACTTTATTAAAGGATAACAAGACAGACATGACTTTTTGAACTTAATTTAACATTTTAACATCCTGCTAACTCTGATAACTTTTCCCTTACTTTCAGTGAGGATATAATAAAGCTAAAGGGTGGGGAGATACCAACTCCTTCCCCTTCCCCTTCCTCTCCCCCCCCCCCCCGCCCCCCGCCAAAGATAAAATCCTTAACAATCTGATCTCTCCAAAATTGAACTCTGCTACTTGGGAGATGGTGGATTCCCTCAGGCAAATGTTGGATAACAACTTAATATATTGTAAAAAGGATTTTTGGCACTAGATGGGCTAGATGACTGCTAAGGTCCCTTATAACCCAAAATCCTGTGATCCTGTGAAATCGTTAAGTGACCCAAATATGGCAAGGTCCAATTTCTCTTGGTGTGACAGGGCTGGGGCAGATGATCCCTCTCCTTTGTTGCTGGTCTATGCCCACAGCCCTGTAGCACTGTGACAGTGTATAGTCAATAAGTATTGACTGGCTGGCTGGCTGGCTGAGAAACCACAGAGCAGACAGACGAGTTCAGCAGTAGGAACTGGGGGAGCACTTTGTGTGCACAAGTGAGGGGAAGATTGAGTCTAAAAGGCTGAGTTGCAAAGGGTAGCAGATGCTGCAAATCGTGACCGTGACCACAAACCAAAGGACAGTCCTTATGAGCTCAGATTCTGTAGGACAGCCACGCCTGAACATTTAGATGAGCAATCAGATAGTTATTGCCAGGGTCATCTTTGAATAGGAAGGTTAGTAAGAAAGACTTAAACTGGACAGATGTTTAACTGAAAAATGGGATACCACACATCTGTTTCTCTATGTGTCAGTCATCAGAGTGTCCAATGATAACTCCAAAAGAGCAATGTATTCTGTATATCCCATCCTTACATATTTGAAGCATTCAAAATTACATATCATTTCTTACTAATGTTGGTGTTGCGGGGGAGAGAACTATAGGTTCACTGTTATATCTGGTTTTTACTGATGTGATTGTGCTTCAAAGATCACTATTTGGCTCAGTGTTGTATGCAAAACTCTCTAATGATGAGTTGGGCTATAATGGGGTTTAGTTCAATGTAAGACATTTCTGTACCTATTCATTTACAATCAACCCTCTATTATCTGCATGAACAGAAGGGAGAAACAGTATGAATGATCCAAAAGAGTGGCTGACCCAAAATAAGTGTTTATGTTAATTTGTGTGTATATGCCACAAATGTGCATCGTATTTACTTTCCTAATTATATTTTACTTAACCTATTTTAAAAGTTAGTTTACATTCCCTGAGTACACATGAACTATGGTCAGGGGAAACAGGGAAGAATTATGTGGCATTAAGAAGAAAGTGTCCTGGAACTTTAAATGTCAAATAATCCACAAAGCACAGAATCTATATTCAAATAAGATACATATGTATGTATATATACATACACGTATATTTATACATATACACACATACATGTACACACATGTATGTATATATACATAGGTATCTATTTATGTGTATACATACAGATATACACACATATAATATGTGTATGTATGTATACACATATATCTATATACACACATACATATATATGATGTGCGTGGGCATGTGTGTGTGTGTGTGTGTGTGTGTGTGTGTGTGTGTGTCTGAATTTCCTGTTCCTAAATTCTTCTTTAGGCAGCTAGATGGTTCAGTGGTTAAAATGCTGAGCCTGGAGTCAGGCAGATTTGAATTCAAATCCAGCCTTAGACATGTACTAACTGGACAAATCACTTAACCTCTAACTTAGAGGCAACTAATGTGATAGGCCTGAAGTCAAGAAGACCTGAGTTCAAATTAGGCCTCAGACACTATCTGTGTGACCTTGGATAAATCACTTAACCCTATTTGCCTCAGTTTCCTTATCTGTAAAATAAGCTGGAGAAGGAAGTGGCAAGCCACTCCAGTATCTTTGCTAAGAAAACCCTGTAGACATTATGTTCCATGGGATCATGAAGAGTCAGATGTTATGACTGAATGACAAAATTCTTCCACAAGTCCTATACTAAGGCACCATTATATGTATGAATGATATTCTGGGTTCACAGGGGCAAAGGTACAATTAAACATGTAAGCAGCATTTGATCACTTTATTATAGTGATTTAATTTAATAATAACTGAAAATTACATAGTGCTTCCAGGTTTACACACCACTTTCCTCATAATAATCTCAGAGGCCAGGAAATACAAACATTACTGTTCCATTTTACAAATGAGCAAACTAAACCTATGGAGGTTAACCTCTTCACCAACTGGTAAGTGTCAAAGTGAAAGTTGAAACCCATGTTTTTGTAACTTCTAATTTAATGTTCTTTCCACAACACCTGGTTTCCTGATATTTTAATTCAATAGATCTTAAAAATGATCTTTGAACCTCTCTGAGTTTCAAGGACCTTCTTTTATTTCAAATATAAAGCCCCTTATGCCTGGGAAGCAAATCCACTCAGTTTGATACTTCTACACTAGCCAGAGCTGCCTTGATTGGTGAGTGAGTGTAAATTCTATCAGGCCACTAAAGGAACTCAACGGTTTCCAACTTTTTGGGTTCAACAACAACAAAAGCAGTGTTGCACTCCAGGAGAATTTAATATACTTCTCATAATATTTTAGATTTATCCACTAAATGCTTAGAATAACTACAATGATAAAACACTATCATTAAGGTTTCAGGTTGCTGCAGAAAACAAAACTATTATATTTCAAGCGTGCACATGCTATTGTCACAGGAAAAATACATTTGTAACATATTGGGACAATTTTTTATTGTTTAAGATATAATTAAATACTTTTTAGCATGAATTGGTTCTCAGCATAATGCTTGGGACAAAGCAGGCACTTAGTAAATGCTTATTTATTGATTGAATTCATTGGGACATTATCAATAACCTATCCATTAAATGGGAAGTAGTAGTTGAATTGCTGAGTAACAATCCTTTTATAGATCAAATCATCTTGACGGTGACTCCTCAGACATTCCCTTGCTTGGCCACCACTCTAACATTTGAATTATCTCCTCTACTTAGAATAGAGCTAGAGGGGAGGAGGTGGAGGCAAGATGGTGGAGCAGAAAGGTGCACATACATTAGCTCTTCCCCCACAACACATAAAATACCCGTAAAGAAGGACTCTCAACAAATTTGAGACCAGCAGAAGCCACAGAACAACAGGTTGAATGAGGTTTCTGAAAGGACCTGAAAGATGATGGGAAAGGTCTGTTGCACAGGATGTGGAGCAGAGCCCAGCCCAGACTTGGCCATGTGGCACAGGGAGGAGCTGGACCAAGCAGGCTCCAGAGACAGAATCTTCAGCAGCAGAGCAGAGCCTTCAACCCACAGGCACTAAAGGTCAGTGAGAGGGTTTTTTTTGGTTGGTCAAGAAGGGAGCAGAGTGTCCCTATAACTCAGGACTCCTCAGGTGGCAGCAGTGGAGGCAGCAGCAGACAGGGGCTCCCAAGGCAGACAGCACCCTGCATCCATTGTCAAAGGCCTCATCGTAAAGCCCCTGAAGGAACTGAGCCCTGTGTGGTGGCCCTGCCCCTACCTGGGCAGTTGATCTTAATCTGACACTGAATAGTGGCCCTACCCCCACCCTAAAGCCCCTGAAGGTTTGGAGTAGCTCATCTGAATCTCAGCCCCCAGTGCTAGCTTGGTGGAACTGGAGGCAAGGTGGTTGTGGAGAGGAAATTCAGAAGTCAAGTAACTGGCTGGGAAAATGCCCAAAAAAGGGAAAAAAATAAGACCAGAGAAGGTTACTTTCTTGGTGATCAGGCTTCTCCTCCCATCCTTTCCCATGTGGAAGAAGAAAGCATACTGTCAGAGGAAATCAAGGCCCCTGCCTCCAGGGCTTCCAAAGGGAACATAAATTGGGCCCAGGCAATAGAAGAGCTTGAAAAGTGAGTTAGCAGCTTTAGGAGTATCAAAAAATGCTGAGGAAAATAACACCTTTAAAAAGAGGCTAACCCAATTGGAAAAAGAGATCCAAAAAGCCAGTGAGGAGAAGGAAGCTTTAAAAAGCAGAATGAGCCAAATGGAGGAGAAGGTTCAAAAGCTCACTGAACAAAATAGTTCTCTGAAAGAGAGAATTGAGTTCAGGGAAATGAATGACTATGAGATAAACCAAGCAGTTAAAAAACAAAACCAAAAGTTCGAAAAAATAGAAGATAATGTGAAACATCTCACTGGAAAAACAACTGACCAGAAAATAGATCCAGGAGAAACAATTTAAAAATTATGGGACTAACTGAAAACAATGATCAAAAAAAGAGCCTAGACATTATCTTCCATGAAATTATCAAGGAAAACTGCCCTGATAATCTAGAACCAGAGGACAAAATAAATATTGAAAGAATCCACTAATCACCTCCTGAAAAAGACCTGAAAAGAGAAACTCCTAGAAATATTGTGACCAAATTTCAGAGTTCCCAGATCAAGGAGAATATATTACATGCAACTAGAAAGAAACAATTTGAGTATTGTGGAAATACAATCAGGATAACACAGGATCTGACAGCTTCAACATTAAGGGATCAAAGGGTATGCAATAAGATATTTAAGAAGTCAAAGGAACTGGAATTAAAACCAAGAATCACCTACCCAGCAAAACTGACTATAATACTTCAAGGGAATAAATGGTTATTTAATGACATAGAGGATTTTGAAGCATTCATATTGATGAAAAGAACAGAACTCTATAGAAAATTTGACTTTCCAACACAAGAATGAAGAGAAACATGAAAAGGTAAACAGGAAAGAAAAATCATAAAAGACTTTCTAAAGCTGAACTGTTTATATTCCTACATGGAAAGAAAATCTTTATAACTCTTGAATCTTTTCTCAGTATTTGGGTAGTTGGAGGGATTGTACATACATACACACACACACACATACACATGTATAGACAGAGAGTACAGGTTGTGTTGAATCAGAAGAAATGATATCCACACAAAATAAAATAAAATAAAAATTAAGGGGTGAGGGAAGAAAATACTGGGAGGAGAAAGGGAGAAATGGAATGGGGCAGGCTATAACTCATAAAAGAGATAAAAAAAATCTTGTTCAGTGGAGGAGAAAAGGGAGAAGGGGTGAGGGGAAAAGTAAAGCTACTCTCTCCACATATGGCTGAAGAAGGGAATAACATGCTCACTAAATTTGATATGAAAATCTATCTTACACTACAGGAAAGTAGGGGAAGAGGCAACAAGTGGGGTGAGGGGAATGATAAAAGGAAGGACAAATGAGAGAAGGAAGTAACTAGAAACAAACATTTTGGAAAGGGACAAGGTCAAATGAGGGAATAAAAAAATAAAAAAATAACGGGGGATAGAGTAGGATAGAGGACAATATAGTTAGTATTACACAGCATGATTATTATGGAAGTCTTTTGCAAAATGACACATATTTAGTTTGTATTGAATTTATTGCCTTCTCAGTGGGGATGGGTGAGGAGGGAAGGAGGGAGGGAGGGAAGTTGGAATTCAAAGTATTAGTAACAAATGTTGAGAGTTTTTATTGCATATAACTGGAAAATAAGAAATACAGGGAATGGGGTATAGAAATTTATCTTGCTCTACAAAAAAAGAGAGAAGATGGGGATAAGGGAAGGGTGAGGAGTGATAGAAGGGAGAGTACATTGAGGGAAGGAGTAATCAGAATGCAAAGTATTAGGAAGTGGGGGGAGGAGAGTGATGGGGAGAAAAATTGGACACGTTACAAAGTGATGTAAAAGCAATTAGTATTAAAACAATTGACTGAATTAATTACTGAGAATAAATCAATGACATCTTTAGTTTGGGGAAAAGAATTTTAGTCTGAATTTCCTAGGTTACCTACCTCAGGTAAAATTTGGCATTGGTGGAAAAGTTAAGGTTTTAATGGTAAATTTGATTTTATGATTGCTATTTAATCAGGAACTAGAACATGTCTAGAAAGGCATATAAGCCACTTAAGACTTGCCTCAAAAGATGCTTCTTAGCCAAAGTGAAATTATAGTCGTATTTGAAACCAGGTTATTGGAACTTGCTATTTTAAGATGCTATGGGACTATTAAGTGACTGTTCTTCTGAGTCTAACTCCAGGTATGGAGAAAGGTGGTCTGAGCCTCCAATCCATGATGCTAGTAAGCCTGTGAGATGCTGGTATGAACTACAGAAGGTGATCTTATGGGAAGGGTGGGAGAGTGGCCGTTCAGCCTGGGCTGAGGTAGCATTCTCCTGACTCAATTTCCCCACTGACACCTGGCAGACTTTAAGCCTGACTGAATGCAAGTGGACAGTCTACTCCTACCTGGAATTGACATGAATTTGGGGAGATACTGGTTCCCTGCAATGTCCCTACTCTTAGTGACAATTGTCTATAGTCAAAAGATTTGTAAACTTAATACTAGATTTATTAACTTATACATTGTTGGTAGGGGAACATCCAAGATTAAGTCTAAAATTAAGCTATTAGGCTTAGGACTTTAGACTAGCAACAATAAGTAAGGGTCCTTTAATTCTTAATAATACTGTAGAGACAATTAGGTTAAGGGCTTATGAAGTTAATATACATAAATATTATTTGTGTCTCAGTTGGTTAAAGTTTTAAAAAAGTCTTTTGTGGTCTGTATTGCAAATGCTTTAAAAAAAGAAGTATCACTTGACCAAAAGTTGGAATTGTTTTATGTGATATGAACTGTGTTGAAAAAGAAAAATGAAATTAAAAAAAAGAATAGATCTAGAGGACTGGGCTTGTCTCATTTTTCTGTTTGTATTTCTGGAACTTAACACAGTGTTTGGCACATAATACTTACAAATGTTTTTTTTGAAATTCATTCATTCATAACATCCTTTCATTGAATCTCAAATCTCCTTTCTAGTAACAATGGCAGTATGTTTTTTCACTCATTCATTCCTCACCTTTGGAAATGTTCTCTTCAAATCATAGTTTCATAATCATCTGTTGTAGGAAGTTTTCCCTAATTCCTCCAGCTGGATATAAAGTCTACTCTTTACATTTTCCTGTGGTACTTTGTCTGGATCTCTCCTTTGTCGCCATCGTATTTGGACTCATAATGCTTATTTAAGGGCATGTTATGTCTACCCTAGTACTGTCTACTTGGAAAAAATATATCATTTAGGTACACTCAGTATCCCAACTGTATGCATTTTCATTTGCTGTCCTCCCATTCTCAGAAAGCCCTTCCTCTTCCTCTGGAAGGGGTCCTGGTTTCCCTGACTTCCCTCAGATCTCAGCTCAAATTTACCTTCTTCAAGAAGCCTTTCCCAGTCTTCCTTAATCTTCATGCCTTCCCTCTGAGATGAACTCCAATTTATCCTGTCAATACCTTGTCTGAACATGGCTGTTTGCCTGTTACCTCTCCCGTTAGATTGGGAACTCCATGAAAACTGTGACTTGTTTCTGTCATTGTATCACCAGAGCTCAGCAGAGTGCCTGGAGCAGAGTAAGGACCTCATAATCTTGACTTTATGCCAGAATGAATAAGGGAATTTCATACTTTCCAAATGTATGTTCTTCAAGACTATTAAGTGAAAGATGCAACTTAAAAAAAACAGTTATCAGAAGAACTAAGAAGATGGTCATCCATCCTCCATGACAACATTTAGGTTTTATCTTGCCTTGAGAAAAACTTTAATAAACTCAGTTTTCTGGTTTCCAATTCCTCTAATTTAGTTTCTCATTTGAAAGCAGCAAATTAGAAATGAAGACAGAAGTCATGAAAGCGAGTACACTGATAGATGTGAGAATTAAGAGTGGGTAGCCTGAGAATGAGCAGGAGACAGGAAATCTAAAAAGCAGATAAAAGAATTAAAAAACCACAGCAGCCTGAGGCCATTGAGTAAAACCTTTAGGGCAGCATCCTTTAATGGTATAGTACAATCCCTGATGTCTATAATGATAATCCTGATTCATCAATAAAAGGTTAAATTTTTTTCAGCAGACTCAAAAAAAGGCATAAAACGGTGAGATACATTATGAAGATAGTTAAGTTTTTAAAAATCTAGTTATTCTGTTTAAAGATGTAACCCTTAGTTATCCAGAAAATTTAGCTCTCTTATAACTGAGATTTTTACTTTATTTCCTGTAGACTACCCTTGAAAGGAAACTTAGAGAATCCTAAGTGTTTGTGTTTCTCAATCATTTCAAGGATTCTACATTATTAGGTAGCTCTGTAAGTTGCCAACCCAAAATGGACTGCCATTTTAGGATAGACCACTTGTACTCTATATCATTATAATATCTGACTCATATGATTCTATTCTGACTTCTTCACTTTCAGGGCTTACTACTATATGGAAGTTAGGGTTGATGCATTCAAGTATCCACTTGAGGAAACATTTGTGAAGAGGTAACACTGCAAAAATATGGGTAAAAGGACCTGAATAATCAAAGGAAAGAATCCCAGTAAAACCTTAGATATCCTCTACTCTAACATTTAACCAAAGTAGGAATCCTATGCATAACTTCCTCCAGTAGTCAGCCAAACTCCCCTTAACAACCTACAGAGATAGAGAACTTGATATATCTGAAGTAGATCATCCATTCCACTTTTGAACAACTCAGATCTTGCAGAACTTTTAAATCTGCTTCCATGTAATTTCTACCCACTGAACTTAGTTCCCTCCTCTGGGTCCAAGTAGAAAAATGGGTAGCACAGGTCTCACCTGCAGGTTCAAAGCACATTTGTCATCATTAATCCCTCAAATCCACAGGCTATAAACCCTCACTTGTGATTCTTTTACCAGGACAACTAGAGAACACATTAATTAATTAAAAGCAAAATACATTTCATTAAACATAAAGACAAAATAAATGATAAAAATTATATTTTAAATTCTTATTTATATAGAAATTATTTATATATATTTTTATTAATATATTATTTATTTATGTAGGTAATTCATCTCTCTCTCTCTCTCTCTCTCTGCTTTTCACAAATTCCCATACCATTAGTGGTGAAGAGAACATGCATAGAAAACATGCATGAGAAAGTGTATGTGCATAGGGTATATATGTAGCCAATGCAACTCCTACTTCACCGCCTGTGGGGCCAGAAGACCTGGGTTTTATTCCCTCCTTTAATGCTTACTACCTCTGTTATCTTTGGGCAAGGAGCTTACCCTCCCTGGGCCTCAGTTTGCTCATTTGTAAATAAAGGGGTTGGACTGGATGTTCTCCAATGTTCTTTTCAACTCTTGATCCTATAACTGGATTCCCTTTTCTTTCTCTAACACTACATTTTTTTATTTCCCTCAAGAATTGCTGATGTCATCAATGGTCAGTGGATATCATACAATTGAAAGTCTCTGTGCTGTGAGCTGGTCATGTCCATTGCTGAGCTCTTCTGTCTTCTATGCTCCTCCTCTTGGTCTTCTAAGATGCCATCATCTTGATATTTATGCCTGGTGCCTGTCTATCTTTGTTTCTTTTGTTCAGGCAGCTAAGTAGCACAGTGGATAGAATGCCTAGCTTAGAGTCAGGATGACCTGAATTCAAATCCACCCTCAAACACTTACTAGCTGCGTGACCCTGGACAAATCGCTTAACATCTGTTTTCATCAGCTTTCTCATCTGTCAAATGGGGACAATAACAGCAACTACCTCCCAGGGTTGTTGTGAGAATCAAAAGAGATCGTTGTAAAGAGCTCAGCATCGTACCTGACACATGTGAGTGATGATGGTGATGAATCCATTTACTACTTTTTTTCTGATTTGTAACTATTATGTGACATCTTGTCCAAAGAGTTGAGTTTTAGCTGTTTCAGCAATAGCTTCAGAGGCAATTTCAACCTTTTTGTGAGTCAGATCTATAGCTGCCCTACTCGGTTAGCAAAAGTTAGCAAAGCTCTCAGGTTCATATTAAATTTATCTTTTAAATTCCTTTATTAACTCCTCTGTGAACTCCTCAAGCTCTCTCTATTTAATTTGCTCTTTGGGTTGAGGTGGAATATTCTTTTTAACTATTACAATGTCCAAAGTGTAATGTAGGTTCATTGAAATCTCTCCTTGGCAAGATTTAACTAGAGTGTGGAAGGGGAAAGGGAAAAAGGGAATGGCAGTCTCCTAAATTTTTGTCTCACATTAGTGCCAATAACAAAAGCACTCTTCTTGGTGCAACCATTATTCCTTTTCCATATAACAATCCTTCAAATATTTGATGACAGCAATTATGTCTCCCTTAAGTCTTTATTTTTCCTGGATAAACAATTCCAATTCCTTAAGCTGATCCTCATATGGTATATTGTAATTTTTCTCATCAAATCAGAGCAGGACATTTAAAATAATCTAGTTAAACTCTTCCATTGAATTTTAACTTTTTAATTTTGAGGAGACAGTCAGGGTTAAGTGACTTGTCTAGGATCACAAAGCAAGTGTCAAATGTCTGAAGCTGACTTTGAACTCAGATCCTTATGACTCCAGGGCTTGTACCACTTGGCCACCTAGCTGCCCCAAATTCTTCCATTTTAAAGAGGAGAAAACTGAGTCCAAAAAAGATTTGCTCGAATTCCCTTCTTTAAAATACACACATTCTGAAGGTTTACTTAAAAGACAGTCTTTTGAGACTAATTAACTATGAATAAGTCTAATAAAACTGGAAAATTTTGCACTTTTATAATGTCTTAGTCCTTTCCAAGTATCTTCTTTCTCCTGTTTACATACTAGACTGGACAAATCCACAAAAGGAAGCTCAGAGGGATAAGGTACCCAAATGTAAGTGAGGAGGATGAGAGCAGAGTGCCCAGAGTTTGGGCCGCCCTTGCTTGCAGTAAGCAAAGGAGGAGGTTATCCAGGGTTGGTTAACTTTGATCGTAAATACCTTAATATTACGCCAAAGACCATGCTGGGAGAATGTTTGAGGATCCACCCAAAGGGTAGAAGCTACAGCCCCACCCCTTCCAGTGAACACAGTACACTCAGTGAGCAGAGGGGCAAAGGAATTACAGACTGGACTCCTCACTTGTTTCCACTATGAACTCTGCATAGCAATGATTTATTCATGTTTTACTCTGGATGAGACTGATTAGGAAACCAAACACCAAAATGATCTGATCTTAAACTTATTCCCAAGTACTGTTTCTTTTGCACTTAAATGCTTTCGTACGTAAGAGTTCTATTGAAAATGCCACTATTTACTAAGTTCTCTTTTGCCAGGAACAAAAAGCCACTTTCAATAATTTTATTTTAAAAAAAAGGTTAAAAAAACACTACCCTAAGGTTTGCTTTCTGCTGCTCTGCTTTTCACCATATGCCAAAAAGAAAAAAAAAAGGTGTTTTCTTTCTTTTTTTTTTCTAGCAACTGCTTTTGGCAAGGCCATTAGCTGAACATCACAGCGGGGGTGGCAAGGAGAATTTTGCTCAAGATTGCATAATTTGGCAAACTTTCCCCCTACAGTAGTCACATTTTTGCAAGTTTCAGTGAACTTTGTAGAGTTTGCTTCACCATAAAAGTTTGTGGCAGTAGAAGCCCAGCATGTTGCGTTTCCTTGGTTTGTGCTTGCTTGAAGGACCTTGAGCCACCTCATGCCAGGGTTTGTCCATGGACTGAGGTTATGTAGGGCCTCCCTGAATCCTCTGACTGAATTTGTCAGGCATTTTCCCTGCTTGGGCTGAGAACTCTGGCCCTTTATGTGCAACATGCCTGAGCTGAGAGTCAGCAAACGAAAGGGCTAATTCCTCTTAGGAAGGGGCCTGCCTAGGGACGAGTGTGGAAGGGCCCCTCTATGTTTTATAACTGAGCCCTATTTTCCTTCAAGGTTGTGTCTCTTGTCATTTTCTTCTTGTGCTGAATGAAATCTTCTTCAACTACATCAACTTCCATCAACTATTAGTCCTTCGGGCAGCCACTGTGACTCAGGAGAAGCTGAAGATGTTAGAGTTGTGTAGCAAAGGACCATAGTTTGATGATGCCTTCCCCTTGAACTCCATTAGATGCCTAAATTTAAGCAAGGAGGTAAAAGAACTGAGAACATAGCCTGAGAACATGGACTATGTCCTGGATTTCCCCCATTGCCTCTCTTTTTTTTTTTTTAAGGGAATTTCTGTCCAGTGGTTAACCAAAAGAAATCTGCAACTTCAATGATAACCTTCAGAATAGTAGAACTGGGATGGGATTTTAGGGGTCATTTTGTCCAAATTCTTTATAGATGGAGAAGCAGTTTAATACTCTTCAATACTCTTCACATTAGAAGAAGCCCCAATGGAAAGAATACAGGTTTGGGAGTGAAAACACTTCAACTACTTACTAACTTAGGGCAAATTGTATTACATCTTTGGGGCTCAGTTTCCTCCTCTATAAAAGAAAGGGTCAGAAAAATGTTCTTTGTGTTCCCTTTTTGCAAATCTGTTAATCTAAGGTGCACTTCTTCCAATGTATCAAAAGACCTGTATGGAATTTGAAAAGAACTCCCTCCTTTCTCCACAAAAAGCTAGCCTGCCTTTAAATGGTCAGTACTGACATCCTCAGTAGGATATAGATTCTAAGCCTTTCTGCCACGCTAGACAGACTGAAGGTCATGAGTAGGGAGCTAGCATATAGAAAATAGTATATAGAAAATATTTTCTATATACTATAGCATAGTGAATAGAACATTGGACTTGCAGTTAGGAGGACCTGGGTTCCAATACCACTTCCAACACTGACTAACTGTATGACAATGGCGAAGTCACTTAACCTATAGGAACCTCAGTTTCCTCATTTGTGCAATGAATGTAGATAATGACATCTGTAATATATTCCTCTTAGGGTTGTTAGAAGACTGAATGAGATGAACTCTATATAAAAAATTCTATGTAACTCTATGTAAAAAAATTTAAAAATGTTATAGAGATGCCAGTGACTAGTGACTATTAGTGATATTATTATTAGAAGATAAGTGAAATGAGTACTGAACATAAAGCATAGGTCAATGTTCAGGATGTTAGACAGAACAAGAGCATAGGGAAAAGATTGGAAATCCAGAGATAGGATACTTTGGTAGTTTAGGGGTCAGTGTTGAAAGGTTCAAGGTAGTTAGAACAGGAAGGAGCATGGTCAAGGTACAGGGCTTATCAAGTCATTTTCAGTTACTTCCAACTCTTTGTGATCCTATTTGGGGTTTTCTGGGCAAATATATCAGAATGCTTTGCCATTTCCTTCTTCAGCTCATTTTACAGATGAGAAAACTGAGGAAAGCAGAGTTAAATGACTTGCCCAGGGTCACACAACCAGTGAGTGTCTGAGGATGAAGAACTTGAACTGGGAACATGAATAAAGAAAAGGGGATGGATCAGAGATATTATGTCAGTAAAACAATAGAAAAAATGGTGAGGGAAAAGGGCATCAAGTTTTTAGCTTTTGAACCCTTGTGATCACAAGGATGTTGATGGTGACTTCAACAACTATACGGTCATTGTTCTGGAGACCAAGTCCTAAAGATACCTCTTTCAAATTGTGAAATACCACTCACTGGCCGAAATGCTATTCCTTCCTTTTATTTGTGCCTAACTTGATTCCAAAGCTTTACCCAAGACGTGTATCTTCAGACTCATAAGATCATGGCTGTAGAGTCATTCAGTCCAATCTCATCATCCTATAGATGATTGGCCTGCAGAAGGCCAATGACTTGCCCAAGGTCACATAGGCAATGTCAGAGACAAGGCTTTAATGGATTCTTTGTTTTCAGAAATACTTTTTCTATTTCTCCATTCATACTTGTACTGAAATGACTGAATAACAGCAAACATTAAAACTTTTACTGTTCTTGCCTATGGAGGCATTGCAGTGTGATGTAATGGAAAGAATAATTAATGGGTGTAGAACTGGGGGACAAATCCTGGCTCTTTTGCTTACCACCTACATGATCTTGGACAAGTCATTGACCCTCTTTACTCTCTAAGAGCTTACAAGCATATATTGATGAAATACAAAATAAGTACCAGGTAATTGGATCGTAGTTTTGGGTCTTAATTTTTCCATTTTGAAAATGTAGAAGTTGAAACTTGGAGTTCAAAGTCTTCTAATACTTCAGCTATTTTAATAATCTCCTAACTGATCTTCCTGATTTCAATCCTTCACTTATCCAATCCAATCTTCATGTAGCAATCAAAATAATCTTCAAAATGTGCAAGTTTGACCATGATGATGAATATTCTCAGAAATCTTAATCTTCAGTGTCCACTTAGTGACAGTAGAACATAACACAAAAACTCCTTAGCCATGAATGTGCTTGATCCCCACAAGACTTAGTGTTTTCCCTCCCTAATTACCTGGTACTTATTTTGTATTTCATCAATATATGCTTGTAAGCTCTTAGAGAGTAAGAATGGTTTCATTCTTTGTACTTGTTTTTAATACTCTTCAATCTAAGCAACATCAACCTCCTTGCTTCCTATGTACAAACTGCTTCCTCTCTAAGCTCTGGACATTTTCTCTGGCTGTCCCCTATACCTGGAACTCTCTCCTTCATCTCTGCCTCTTGGCTTCTTTAACTTCCTTTAGATCTCAACTAAAATTTCATCTTCTGCAGGAAGCCTTTCCCAACCTTTCTCAATTCTGGTATCTTCTCCCTGTTATTTCCTGCATATGCCATACAGTTCTTGTCTGTACATATTTATTTGCTAGTCTCTTCCATTAGACTTTGAGTTTCTCAAGGGAAGAGACTGCCTTTTGTAGCTCCCACCTTAGCATGTTTTTTTTGTTCAGCTCTTTCAGTTGTGTCTGACTCTTCCTAGCCCCATTTGGGATTTTCTTGGCAAGAACAATGGAGTGGTTTGCCATTTCCTTCTCCAGCTCATTTTACAGATGAAGAAACAGAGTTAACTGACTTGTCTGGGGTCACACCACTTGTAAGTGTCTGAGATCAGATTTGAACTCAAGAAAATGACTTCAGGTCAGGCACTCTATACACTGTTCTATCTACATGCCTTAGCACATAAAAAGCATTTAATGAATGCGCATTGATTGACCAACCTGTATCTTCAGCACCTAGGACAATTCCCTTCACATAGGACATGCTCAATAAATGTTTGTTAACTGATTAAGGCCCTACAGAGTTGAACTCTAACCTACATTTCCATCCTTGTTTCACTTGACTTACCATCACACACTCTTCCAGTCAAAATGAACTGCTATTTATTCCCTGATTTCATCTTGTACTCTCTAACTTCCATATAGTGTATATTTGGAATACATTTCCTTCATATTTCCATAAAATCAAATTCTTTTCTTCCTTTATGACATTCAAGTGTCACTACCTCCAGGAAGACTTGTAGCTCCCACTTACTGAAAATTATATCTTCCACATTAAAACAAAAAACAAACAAAATAAAAAATCAACTGTAGATCTTCTAGATGTCTTTATTTCCAATTCTAATTTATATCATATATGCTCATCTACCACTTACAAGCATTCCTTTATCACCTTACATGCTTAAGGGATAACTGTTAATGTAGAATCTCATCTGTATTTTTGGAGAATTGGGAGTATGTGTGTGTGTGTTTGTGTGTGTCTGTGTGTGTGTGTGTGTGTGTGTGTGTGTGTGAACATCTGAGATCACATCATCTAACTTCCTCACTTCATGAATAAATTAATCTAGAGACATTCAGTGACTTATCCAAAGTCACACAACTCATAAGCTTTGGAGCCAGTATTCTAACCTACATCTTCTGTGTCTACTTCCCTTCCCCCATTCCCCTTGGATGCTCAAACAATACAATCAGCTTCTTCCTGGCTCTGGTGAAGTCCTTGATAGCAGGATCTATTTTGCTTTTCACACTTACGTTCTCAGCATCAGGTACCATGCCTTTCACATTGTAGTTTCCTAATAGATGTGGAATTGAGATAACCCTAGTTAGAGCTGTAGCTGCTAGACCTGTCTGACCTGTTGACCTAATTTTAAGTAGTATTTCTCATGTGGGCAGATCAGAAAGTAAAGAAGGGCCCTAATTTGTTGATGATTTCAAGAGATGAAGTCCTCTGGAAAGTCCATACCATTCTCATGTGTCCAAAGTCCTCTTCAGAAGCCTGAGGTTATTTCAGACTTGACAGGAAATTCATATCACAATACCCTTGTTTCTCTCAACTCTATAGGGGTACTTGATCAAGTCTATTCCTGTGAAATCATCCTTGGAGTTTCTTTAAACCCCCATCGCCACCCCCTCCATCGGTCAGTTATCCCTATACATAACCCATAAGGTTCTCCTGTTAGAATGCTTCCATCTACATCTTGGGAGACACAGTGAAAAACTTCCTTTTTCATTCATCTGGCCTAGATTAGTGTTGCTGTTAGTGACTAGGGGAGTGCTTAATTTCAAGACAAGTTTCAAAACTAGATGTTACAGGTATACCATTTTGGAAGGAGTTAAAAAAAGAAATATAGAAACTGAAATGAAAGAGCAGGGTCATGTTTTTATTATTATATTAATGCATGCATTCATTCACTTATTAAATATTTATGGATATCATCATAATTGTTGTATGAGGACTTCGCTAAGAAAGCCAGACCAGGGGAGGATAGGGTTGAGTGTCTAGCTCTGGGAAGATATGACTAAAGCCAAGACAGAAAAGTACAAGTGATTATGACAGTTCCCTGTAGGAGAGGGTCATGTATAGTGGGTCAGGCAGAAAGAGTGATAACGACTCGCATTTATGTAACATTTTTAGATTTACAAAGAAATTTCTTCACAACCCCAAGAAGTAGGGAGTATAATTTTTACCATTTTAGAGATGTGGAAACTGAGGTTTACGTACAGAGTTATGCAACTAGTTCTAGAGCTCAGATCTGATCCCAGGGCTTCTGACTCAAAATTCAAGGTGTCTTCTACTGTACCACAATGACTTTGAGACAGAAAACCTGGGCAACAAAAGAATCAGGGCCTCAGAAGAGTACTAGTATAAAGGGATCAGACTGAAAGTGGAAACTGGGTAAAAGGCTTCTATTTGATATTTGGAGCTTCTGGGGCAATAGAATGGTTGCCATGGGTTATGAGAATAAAGCCAAAGCCAGATTACAGGGTGCTGGGTCCAACTAGATAGAGAACACAGGAAAGGAAGATACCCTTTCTTATATGTTTCCTAACCAAAGGCAGAACAGGTCTCAGGATGTGGGTTGAATTGACCTCTAAGAGTAGACAATTAGGAGGACTTATCTTGTGGGAGAAGATGAAAGCAGAGAGGCACAGAGTTCCTCCATGTACTCCTTTATACCTGGGTAATGTCCTCATCCTTCTTTTCTATTGACCAGCATTTGTATCATGACTACTGAGTGGACTTTATGCTTAGATTGATCTGATTTTTACCAGTTTTCATTTGACCAGATACTCTGGGGCTTCAGCAAGTGGAAAGCATTGATGAGACTTCTTTTCACTGTCCAGAAGACATAGGATACAAGATAAGAGAAAGTCATCAAGGCCAATCTTATCATTAAGGAAATTGAGATCCAGTGAGAGATGAAGTGACCTCCCTCAGGTCCCACTGGTGGTGAGTAGCCAAGCAATAATTCAAACTTAGTTTCTCTGACTCCAAAGTTACTATTAGTACCCATATAGAGTCAGTGCATTATATTCATGTTTTTGCCTTTCAGAGGTACTCAGTGTCTTCTTCACAGTCATCTGTAGGGCCACTTGTGTCAAGAATGTTAGACTGGATGTCTTTTATACTTAAAACTTCTACTGGACTAACCATGATAAGTGAGTAGAACTAACTAGTTCAGAACACATGGAATTTGTCCCATGGTAGTGAAATCTCTGGGAATGTGACTAATCAGGGGTAGCATGCTGCTGTTTCCCCAGGGTTGTGCTCTTTTTTCCTTTTCTTCCTTCTTATGGGATTGAACTTCATTGCCTTGGTGATCCTTGAGGCATCCCACCAGCTCATGCCATGAAACAGTAGAGTTATCTCTTGGACCGTCTTGGTACCCTTCTTTTGGGAAACATCTCTCTTCCCAAACCATACAAGAGGTAGGTGTGATGCTTGGACCACTCCTCCCAGTGTGATGGCACCAGTCAAAATGACCTCAGTCTCCCCATTCTCTCACCTCCCACCCTCAATGTTTTTGTCCCAGGTGAAAATATTTCTAGTCCTAGTTTCATAATTGAGTTGTGACAGAGGCAGCAACAGTCTTGGTGAGTGAAATTGTCTTTGAACCAGATTCAGGAATGCAATGACTGGTGATGAATACATTGTCTCATCAAAATTTTTCACCCTCAGAATCAATCTTGCCTTTGGGGCTTAGCATGGAATGCATAGGAGAAAATTATTTAAGCCATTTTCAATAATAACAACAGAGTGTGGAGAAGAAACTATGCTTTCTTATTGCTTTCTGATAATTCATAGTCTATTTATAGGCTTGGACCTATATATGACATTATCTTGGGTCTTGATATGGCAGTTCTGTTTGCCACATGCCCACCTTGGTGAAATCATGCCTACTCATACAGTGCCACCAAGCATCTGTATGCCATGTGATATTAATAATGGTATCTGCTAGCATTGATATAATGGCTAATTTTCTGGATTTTGCTTCCTTCAGAGACTCATCCTTCTGCAAGATGAAAGTAACTTGGAAACTCATGCTTCCTTATCATCCCCTGCCCTTGGGCCCCTTATTTGCCCTAGTTGGAGAGAATGGGAGATAAATACCTGGGAACTCCTCCATTATTCATTCCCATTTAAGGACGGCAGTCAGTGAATTTTCCTCATTATTTCCCACCTGACTATTTTCCTAGACTTCATCATCTCTGGAAACTCATCATTTTGCAAGATGAAATCAGCCGAGAAACTCAGAACCCCTTATATCATTTCCTACCCTCATTGCAAAGGTAATCTTTCCCCCCTGTACTTTTTAGTTTTTTATATATTGTCTCCCCCATAATATTGTGAGCTCTTTGGAGGCAGGAACTGTCATACTTTTCTTTGTGTCCTCAGCACTTAGCATGGCAAATAGTAGGCTCTTAATAAATGTTTATTGACTGACATATATGATCTCTTTGCCCAATAGACAAGCTTGCCAGACCGCCAAACAGAATAGCTGCATGAGAAGATACTGAGATTTTAGGCTCAAGAGAAAGGGAATCACTGGAGAAGAGAATAGGTCACCAGTCTATCTCTCTTGTTTTCAGTCTTGTAGCTCCATCCAAATGTAATCTACAATACCTGTAGGTCAAGATTTCCATGTTCCTGATCAGATCCTGAAGTCATAGTAGGCTTTGATGATGTAGTGAACTAAGCCCATCTCAGGCTGGTTTATTTATAGTTTAGGACCCATATTGAAATGGAATTAGATACTCAGAGATCATTCAGCAATTAACAGAAGGAGGTTTACTTAGCCAGAGTATAGATCAACAAGGATCTAGCACTCAGTTTGCCTCCTCCTCCTGTCTTTATATTTAGGAACCTGATCAGTAAGATAGGATGAGGTGACTCACACCACCTTGGGACATCCATCAAGTCTGAAGGGATTTGGCTCTGTGTGGGTGGAACTCCTATACCAGGAGTGGGGAGCCTGTGGCCTCTAGACCCCATTTAGCCTTCTAGGTCCTTGGGGGTAGCTTTTTGATTGAGTCCAAGTTTTACTGAACAAATCCCTTTATTAAGGGGATATGTTCTGTGAAGTTTGGATTCAGTCAGGGTCACACTTGAGGACCTAGAAGGCCACATGTGACCTTGAGGTGACAGATTCCCCATGTCTCTTCCAGACCATTGGGTAACCAGGAAACCATCAGTATAGTGATAGACCACCAGAAAGCTTTGTCAATGGAGACTTGGTTTAAGTCCTTTGAAGTACTTGCTCCTTACATGTATCTGTGCTCAGAACTAGGGACATGTAGATATTCTAGAGTTGGATTTTGATTCAACGTAAGAGAAAGCATGAATGTTTTATTGTCAGAGTTGTTGTTCACTAGTAGAGCTGACTGCTCTGAGCAAGATCTTCCAAGCAAAGACTGTGTGACCACTTGCCAGGAATGTTGTTGAAGGGATGCAGATTTTGGAGTTTCCTTCCCACTCTGAAGTTTTGTGGTTGTAGGATTCAGTGATTTGTTTTTCTATTGATCACAGAGTATGGATGGGCCTTAGTCTGAAGGAGGAGACAAAGAGATATATCTAGATGGAATAGGAGGAGGGCATGAAGAGATGGTTCTTCCAGAAGCTCATGAGAAAGGAAAAAACTCAATGAGTTCATTACTTATTTTGAATAGGTGATCCTCACTGACTTGTTTGAATTTTCTCCTGGACCCAAGCAGTTCCTTTAACACCTATGGTCCTATTTAAAAGGACTTTCAGACTACAGGAAGCTGTGTAATTCAAGTTCCCAGTGATGGAATGTTCAAGTCTGTTTCAAAAGTCTAGTTTTCTTTTGTGCCTTATTTGCCATTCGTTGAATTCCCTTTTTGAATCACATTCAACACAGAGACAAGAGAGTTTTCCTTTATCCTCATCTCCTTTAATAAAGAAGCCTTCTTCTATGCAATTTGCCTGACAAAATGAGGAATTTTTGATAATGAATAATCTTGGTAATGTGCATTTAATGTTCTCACCTCCTATGGATAATAAAATTTACTTTATACACTTGTCTTGAACTATTTTAAGATATGAAATTCATGTTACTTTTTCCTCCCCATTTTACTGTAAAAGGAAGTGTTGAATCATCCAATAAAAAGAAAACAACCTCAGGGTGGGCGAGGGCAGGAAGGTGTGTCACCATGGATAGAGACCTGGGTCTGGAGTCAGGAAGATCTGAGTACAAATCCAGCTTTACTTACTACCTGTGTGAACCTAAATAAGTCACTTAACCTCTGTTTGCCTCAATTTCCAAAACTATAAATTGGGGACAATAGCATCATTTACCACATAGGGCTGCTGTGAGGATCTTGTAAAATACCTAACACAGGGCCTGGCACATGGTATGTACTATATAAATATTTATTCCCTTCTCCTTTGGCATTAGACAGACAAAACCCAAAGTCTAGAATGAAAAGTGTCAGACAAAAACATTCTTGTAGGGAAAAGGGGCACCAGTACTCCAGTGGTTCTGTGATCTCCCTTACATGGGTATTTCTTCCAATGATGCAGACCACAGCTCCTCCCTGTCCCACCATCCTGTGGAACTTTTGTCCATGTTCACATATATTTAAACTCCCATATATAACACCTAATTCACCATCATGTAATTGGAAAGAGAACGGAAATGGCATCCATTTTCTCTCACTCACTCCAAAGATAGATTGATCAGGAGGGGAAGAAAACAGTTTCTTTACCTATGAGAAAACAAAACTGTTAACTTGAGCCAGAAAGAGAAGCTCATCTCATTGCACCCCTCCCCCTTCTCCACACACCATTTTTCTAGAAAGGCGGAGATATTTCTTTTTAAATCATGGCATTTATCCTGGTTTTATGTTCGGTGAGTGCAGCAAGAAAGGTGGATAAGTAACTTGTTACCTGGGAACAGAACAAGGATTCTTTCATAAATGAATGTCAATGAGCTATAATTTTCTGCTGGAGCAGAATTTCTACACCTGACAGTATCCTTAATATACTTTAATTAAGAGGTTAATCTGTTGTAGAAATTGCTTTTCTCTGAAGCCACCTGAAATCAATTTAAACTCAATTACAAGTGGTTAGCCATTGTTTATGTGGTTAAAGATTAGAGAATACGTTTTTGCTTGTTAGGAGCCATCAGAGCAGATTTTGAATGTCATGATCAGAGGCGACTCTGAATAGCTGAGTGCACTTTAATGGGCATAGAGAAGCCATTAGAAAATGCAATCAGTCATATTTGATGACTTGACCTTGGGACTCGGATAGAAAGGGGTCTAATCGTGCCTGTCCCATAAGTGCCACTAGGATAGCTCTGCTGAAATTAATTGATCATTAGGAGCTTTCTGAGAGCCTAATACACCCTATTTGATGGAATATAAATTGCAAAAATAATCTGTAAATTATATAACAAGCTTCAGAATACATTCACCCTCTCTCAGCCTCTTTAGCATAGATTAAATCTGACAGCTAGTTTCAAAATCATCGAAATTGTTAAACTATCCCAGTAGTTTGGAAATGGAGGAGTTTTACAAAGAAGTGGGTGGGGGGGACTTATTGCATGGCATGTGCCCAGTATGTAAATTTGAATCCTAAGCCATTTTCTAGCCCTAAAATAGAGAGATGGAAAGAGGTCTGAAAAGGATTTTGGTGCTTGAATACATTATTTTATTCAATTGCTTGGTGGAGTACTTAGCCACTATTAAAAATTTGGATGCATGTCAGAGACAGGGAAGCTATTGAGCATCCTTACCACTTCAATGCTGAGTATAAGAAAGGATTACAAGCCTTTAACAAGCCTGCCAGCCTACTAATAGGATCTCTACTATAGCAGTTGCAATGATACCCTTATGACAGTGAACTCTTCTCTAATTATTGGGGGGATAAAGATTTTTCCTGGTCTTTTAACGTGTTAAAAATGATGAAGTAGAGAACCTGTTTATATGCCTTAACTCCCTGAGATGATAGGCTCACAGATTTAGAACTGAAAGGAACACTAGAAGCTTTCTGGTCTAGGAGTTCTTAATCTGGGATCCATAAGTTAATTTTTATTAATATTTTGATAACCGCATTTCAATATAATTTGTTTTCTATGAAATCCTATATGCTCTATTTTTACCCACTTAGTAACAACCATTATCAAAGAATTCCATAGTCTTCCTAAAGGGACATGACACAAAAAAAGATAAAGGACTCCTGTTCTAGTCCAATTCCTGTTATTTAACAGATGAGGAGACTGAGGCACAGGGAAGAGAAACAATTTGCCCAAAGTCATACAGTCAATGAGTAGCCAAAATAAGATTTGATTCATGTCTTTTGACTCTTTCTACTTGCTACACTCAGTGGTCACATTTGGAGAGCTTTGGGGTAAAGTTACCGAAGGGCTTCCTTTATACCTCTCTGCCTTTGTTGACCGAGAATGCTTCATTGTTGTGTGCAGATGATCTGATGTTTTTGGGTATTGGAGATGATGTCATTAGGGCACCTAGCAGGTGCTATCAAACTGGAAGTCTCCCGACATTGACTTGGTGATGGGACATTGCATCTGTCATCTTTGCCGGAAGAGGTTGATCTAGACCATCTTTGACACTGTGGAGGAATCATGATTACATTGCAGTCTGTGTTGTCACAGGATTACACGAGCTGATGAAACAATGGAGACAATGATTAAATTTATGTACTGACACTTTTTAATCTTTTAAGTCTCCTGGTGATCTGTCTTCTAATTGTTGGGCCAAATGAAGCCATGTGTTTCTTTCTGATTAAAATAATGGATGAAAACTACATTTAACATATTGAAACTTTGGTGGGTGATCAGATTCAAATTAAACCCTTTCCTGTCCTGTGACTGAGCCAGTTCCCATGATGCTCCACAGAATTTCTGATAGATCTATTTCTAGGAACTGAAGGGTCCTAAGTGATAATATCAGGGAATCAAGATAGGGTTGAAACTCCACCGTCAAAAACTTCAGTTCCTGCTGTACTCCTAGAAGAAGTGAAGCAAATACATGTCATCATCACTTACTTAAACATATTTCACCTTTTTGCATGTTGTATCTCAAAAAACTTCTTGAAGGTAGGTATTGTTTTCTTTTGCTATTTGTGTCTCTAGCTCTTAGCGCTCTGTCTTGTTCAGAGTAGGTGCTTCAAAGTATTTGTTGAGAAAAATGCAAACTGTTTAAATATGAAAAAAACAGATGTACTTCATATTTCTAGTTTTTAGAGATAAGAAATCATCTTAAAAATCTGCAAAAAAAAGTCAAACCAAAAATAATTCCCTTAAAATATCCCTATTAACTCTTCCCTGTAGTTTGACATGAATACAGGGCACAGATTTTCTCACATTATCTTTATATCATTGAATACTCAATATTCCTTCATCTAAACTCCCTTTGTCCCTACCCAACATAGTAGCCCTCATCATATGCCAGGATAAGAAGTCTAAGCAGCAACAACAGGGGAGAGAGCAGACAGAACTGACCTTGTAATGACTTTGCCATTATTTACAGTTCAGTTTAATTCAATTTAAGTAAACAAATGTGAATGAAGGGTCTATTCTGGATAGGAGAGGGACAGCTATGTGATACAGTATGCCAGACCTCAAGTCAAATCTGGCCCCAGACACTTATTAGCTGTGTGATGCTGGGCAAACTATTTAAACTCTATTTGCCTTGGTTTCCTCATCTGTAAAAAGGAAGACAACAATAGTATCTATATCCCAGCTGTTGTGAGGACCAAATGAGATAGTAATTTTAAAACACTTTGCATGGTACCTGGCATATAGTACATGCTGTATAAATGTTAGTGTATATATATATAATATATATACACATACACACATGTACACACATATATATATACATGCATACATACATACATACATATATCCAGATGGCTCAGGAGAAGAAAGTGAGGCTGGTGACCTTACACAGCCCTCCTTCACTCAAATCAAAGTCAACTGCAAGTCATGTCATCATCTTGATATCATGGTCTTCTTCAAGAATGAAGGACAAACACAACCTGTGAGTGAGTAGCAGCTCCTCACCTCTCCCCTCCCTTTCCCTCCCCTCCCTTCTCTTTCCCCTCCCCTCTCCCTTCTTCCCCTCCCCTTCCTTCTTCTCTGGTGTTCTAGACAGAGGAAGGTACTCTCTGGAGCTCATGGACTGGATGACAAGTCCCCATCCACGTAGTACAGAGTGTATGTAATAACTCAATAGCAATTGTTTCTCTTTTATCCAGGAACCCTGAGGGTCTTCCCCTCCCAGCTTGATTTTTTTTTTTTATTAAAGGGGCCATTGCTTGAGTAACTTAAAGAAGCCTATTCATTGAGTGGGTGTATCTCACTCAAAGTGAGAATGTGATAAGACCTTAGCCTGAAAAGGGTCAGGGTCTCACATGGCATCCTGGGCCATCTTCAGTCATTCTGATGAATATCATGCCACTGGACCCAGATGGCTCAGGAGAAGAAGGTGAGGCCTTGAAGAGCCCTCCCTCCCTCAAATCAAAGTCAACTACAAGTCATGGTCCCCTTCAAGAATGAAGGACAAACACAACAACAAAAACTCACACACATATACATACATACATACATACTGGCATATATACACACACACAAATATATATATATATATGTATATATATATATGTGTATATATACATATATATATGTATATATATACACATATATATATATATATACATACATAGACATATGTGTGTATATAAATTACTATTAGCAACTTGGTATAGAGTCCAGTCAGGAAGATATAGGCTCAAGGGGGCCCTGTAGTAAGTACCAGCTGTCTGACACTGGGCAAGTCACCCATCTGCTGTGTGTCTCAATTTCCTCTTCTGTAAAATAGGAATAATAAAAAACCTACCTCCCAGGTTTGTTTTAGGAATTACATAAAATAATATTATAAAGTGCTTAACACAGTGCCTAGAACATAGTACATGTTATATAAATGCCAGCTATCATTCTCATCATCATTACTGTCATGCTATATTGTGTCATATCATATCATCATCATCATCATTATTGGCAACTTGGAATGGTGGATCAAAAGTGTAGTCAAGAAGTCCTAGGTTCAAAAAGCCCCTCTGCCAAGTATTGGTTGTGTGACCTTGGGTAAGTCATGTAGCCTCTTAATATTCTAGGCACTTCTCTAAGGTTGTAAGATTCAGAAAAAGTACAGCTTTGCATTGGTAAAAGAAGTTCCTTGTGAGGAATGCCCTATACTGATAAAATCATAGGTGTGGGAGAAAAAAAGGACAGATTGCTCTGAAAGGTGCTGGGGTTTCCAAGGCAAAAAAAAAAAAAAAAAAGAGGAACAGTACTGGTCCTCAGGGAGCTTATATTCTAGTAGGGAAAATAATACAAATCCAATAAGTAAATAGAAATAAAGTAATTTGGGCAGGGACAGGTTTGGGGGTTAGAGAGGGCTCAAAAGTCTTGGAACTGAGAAAGTTCTGGGTCAGGAGGAGGCACCATTTGAGCTGAATTTTGAAGGGAGCTAGGGATTCCAGAGGGAACATAGTATATTCCAGTCATGGGGGACAGTCAGTGCCAAAAAGGACACAGTAGCAAGAGATGTAAAATTGTGTATAGGTCATTTTGGTTAGAAAAGAGAGTGTCTGAAGCAACGTGAAATTGTCTGGATGGGATCCCGATTATGAAAGCCTTGTAAAAGCCAAACAAAATAATTTGTATTTTATCCTAGAGGCATTAGAGACTCAGAACATTTTAGACGGGGGAATAATAGCTACCTCTACTTTAGGAATAACAGTTATGAGAGGACAGATTGAAATTTCAAAACCTTTCCCACAATAATCTTATGAATTAGGTAGTGAAAATGTTTTTCACCCCCACTTCACAGATGAAGAAACTGTAGCTCCGAGGGACTACTGGGCAAGTCACTTCAACACTAACTCCTCCGTAAAATGAGAGGTTTGGACTAGAATGTCCTTTTCCAGCTCTGCCTCTGATTCTGGTCTAAAAAATGAGGGTTGTGGAGCAGATGATCTCTTGGCTACCTTTTAGCTAGGGGTATTCAAACCAACTTGAACTGGGACTGAAAGGCCTAATTGTTAAATTTTCAACAGAGCATTTATGCCTCAGAAATGATTAAACACAACAAATCGGGGCTTGATTTATTATTTTGCTGATTTTATAGACTTAAAAAGTGTTGGAGATACGTTAATTGTTCAGGTAAAATTTAAAAGTATGTCATGCACACTTTTTTTGGGGAGGGGGAAGGTGGTTGTTAAACAATTACTAGCATACTCCATGCTTTCAGTACTAAATCTTAAGATTTATGAAGCCTCTACCATCATAGGATAATATCTACAATTCTACCACTAGAACTTCATCCCCTTAAGAAATTCATATTTATTAAAATGCAAAACTTCCTGACAGGGTTAACACTTTATGATGAGAACAATCTCATGATAAAGTCATCATTCATAATGACTGGTCATCATCACAACCACTAAGAAAGAGCCAATTGACAAAACAGAAATTATTGTAACCTTGGAAAGATAGTGATACTATTGTTAAGTTCATGATAAAAATTAAAAAAATAAAAAAACCAAAGGAGCACAATGCATAGTTTGTCATACCTCTTTGATTTGGGGAGCAGGAATTTAAAAGAATTCAGAGAAAAAATAGATCTTTGTCCATTGGTAAAATTAACAGGCAAATACTGAAGGGGTTGTGGGAAAATAGGCATGTTGATGTACTGTTAGTAGAACTGTGAACTGGTCCAATTATGCTGGGAAAGCAATTTAGAATTATGCTCCCAAAAGTTAATCACAGTGAATACCCTTTGACTCTCCAATACTATTGCTATGCCATTATCCCAAAGAGATCAGAGAAAAAGGAAACTGTTTTATATGTGCAATAATTCTTTGCATGATGGTAAAGATCAAGATACCAAAGCAATGTCCATCAATTGGGGAATGGTGGAACAAGAGTGTATGAATGTAATATGATACTTTTGTCCTCTAAGAGATAAATTCTGAATGATTTAAGATCCCTAATCAACTGAATGATCAACTATCATTCCAGAAAACTGATAAAGAAGAATATTGCCATCCTCATGAAAGAGATGATGGTCTAATATACAGAGGAGACACACTTTTTTGGATGGATCAAGGTGGGAATTTATTCAGCTTGTATTAGATGAAGGGTTTCTATCTTCCTTCCTTCCTTCCTTCCTTCCTTCCTTCCTTCCTTCCTTCCTTCCTTCCTTCCTTTCTTCCTTCCTTCCTTCCATCTTTATAGGTTGGGGGAAGTTTGAAGGAGAAAAAAAGTAAATGCTTGCTAATTAAAATTTCTTTTTTAAATGAGAGTTAGGAGATTTAGATTTCAGTCTTGAGCTGCCATTGGTATGACTATGACCTTCCCTCTCTTGATATCAGTTTCCTCATCTACTGGATCATTAAATTGAATCATATGATCTCTAAGGCCATTTTCTGTTCCATTATGATCATGGTTTTCTATTTTATTTAGGGAGGCTGAAAGATTCAGTAAAAAGAATGCTGGATTTTGAATCAGAAATTGATTTCAAATCTCTGCTCTCTTATTTGCAATCTCTGTCTCTCTGGGTCTTAGTTTCCTTATGCTTAAAACAAGGAGAGAGATAGACTGAGATAGACAGAGATAGTCCCTTATATCTCTGAATCCATGATATTCTAATTAAAATTTCATTTGGGCCTTGGAATAAATCGCATCATCCATGCAACCTAGTTAGGATATGCTTTTAATTTGCCATATTTTGATTGAATCCATGATATTTTAATTAAAATTTCATTTGAGTCTTGGAGTAAATCATATCATCCATGCCAACTTAGGATATCTTTATGGTTTGCCACATTTTGGTTGACCAGAATGCCCCTGAGTCAGTGCTATTAAATTCATTCCAGTAAAAATTGCACTCTAGAGAAGGTTAGTGTTTGGGCTATATCATCATCAAAATCCATTAAGATGATGATTCAACTCATTAATGTCAACCCAGGAGGTCGAGTTGAATACGTCAGTCAATTATTGACCTCAGAAGTAAGTCAAAGGCCATGGAATCAATATCTTCACTATAAACCCGCTACAATAGTTAACATTACCTAAATTGAGTCATTCAAGAGAGACCTTAGGTACTTGGCTGGACCAACCATGCACATACATGCCCACAAAGTTCACTTACAGGTTAAGAGAACTACTCACTGAGGAGATAATGACCATTGATTTAGTCACACAACAGAAGGTTTCCTTTCTGTATGAAATATTCAGACAAGCACAACCTTTTGCTTTGTTTTTTGACAGCTATCCCGGGCTATATTTCCCTAGAAACAGCAAGTATAATATGTCATATTAAAATGCCTAGATCAGCCAAATTGTCTGGCATGGAATTCTTGGGCTGAACAACATTTACCAAGAAAATAGGTCATCTACTTGTCCTTTTGTATTCTTTTGTTCATTCAGTGGGTACTTCAGCCAAGTTCTGTTGACAGAATGAACTGTGGCTTATGCTGCATACAGATGTGATATTAGGTTTGGATACTATGTTGAAATACTTGGAATGTTTTATTTATTTTTTTTAAAGAGAGATTCCCTTTGGTTTACATATGACTTTAAGATCTGGAGAAGACAAAATTATGTCTAGTAATAGCATCTGGTGCTGCGCTGCTGAAAGAGCCAGCACTTGATAAATGTTTTATTTTTAGTGAACAAAGCTTTGGTCAAGATCCTGGTCAAATATTTGGGGTTAGCTGAGAGGTCCTCTTTTAAGACACAGAGGGACAATGCCTATAGGCCAGGAGAGATTATCAAAAGACTTCCCCCAAGAACTTGGTCAATTTCAATTGTCTTTGGCCATGGTACAAATGAACCTTATTTTTGTTTGTCCTTTGACTTGGGCACTATAATCTCACTTCTCTTTCTCTCTCTCTCTCTCTCTGGTCTTCAGAGCTGTTAATATTCCTCCCAACAACCCTATGGCATCATTGGTAAAGAACCCCTCCTCTTGCCCTCTCCACTCATTAACAACTGGTGGTGCAGTAGATCAAGTACCCTGCCTAGAGTCAGGAAAACCTGAATTCAAATTTGGCCTCAGACTCTTACTAGCTATGGGACCCCAGACAGTCTCTTAATCACCATTTGCCTCAGTTTCCTTAAGTGGGGATAATAGCCTATATCTTGAAGGATTGTTGTGAGGACTGAGTTAATACTTGTCAAGTGTTTAGTAAAGTGCCTGGTGTATGGTAGAATCTAAATAAATGATTATTCTCTCCTTTTCCCAGTTCTACAGAACCAGTTTTGGTACTGTTCCATGAATTCTTCTAGGTAAGATGTCACATACTCCTTCTTTACTGTCATAGTCCATTTAAAACCCCACAATGATTCCAGGTATCTTCAGGATACATTTTGAATCCATCAAACCCTAAATTTAGGTCTGGAAAAGTTGTCTCATACTCATTAAGCATAGCACCAAACAAGTAGATTGGTGTAAGAAAACAAATGGTTATGTTTATAGATCCAAACTTATACTTTAACCAGGCAACTCTTTAAGAAATCAATATCCTGGAGTCTAGAGGAATCTCTTGTATCACAAATAGACCCTAGGTCAGGGATGGGAAACATGCAGCCTACAGAACACAAGAGGCCTTCTAGGTACTTGAGTGTGACCTTTTGACTGGTCCAAGTTTTATAGAACAAATCCTTTTATTAAGAGGATCTTTTCTGTGAAGTCTGGATTCAGCCAAAGGGCTGCACTTCAGGACCTGGAGGACCACGTAGGGTCTTGAGGGGGCAGGTTCCCCACCCCTGACCTAGATAGTTGCGTTCCAGAGAGTTCAAGAAAAAATACTTACTTTTCTACACCAGACTATCTGGCCCCACGAAATAAAACAAAACACACACACACACTCAGAAAATTGGGCTGCCACTAAGAGAAAGGTAACATTGAGTTACCAAGCAGTTTCATAAAAAGAGAGGGCAGAGGTAAAACCACATAAATCTTAATAGGTTATTATCAAAGAATCCAGGGAAGGAAATGATTCGATTCAGTCAATTGACTGATTTCCTCAAAAAACTGAAACTAAACAACCAAGAAGAGAATTTCAAAAATCATACATGCTTTGAAATTACTCATCCAGTATTATTTACTGGTTTCCCATGAAATGGGAAAGATGATTCCAGAAAAGCTATTTCTCCCTTTATATCAGAACATTCTTGTTTAGGAGAGAGATGTCAGAACCTTCTTCCTGTGTGTTTATCAACAGTACACTTATTTCTCAGACCATTCTGGCAATGATGACAAAAAGGAGTCAGTCTGAGAATTCTGTGAGATACTGCCCGGTTTAACACTTGTTTCCCCTGACACTTTTTATTTATAAGAGTGTGTTCTACATGATACACAAGACCTGTTGAGAATTCGGACTTTCTGAGGTCTTGCTTTTAGGTGATATTTTGATACAAAAACCTCTCTACCAAGAATTCCCACTACAATGATTTGGTGATTCATTAACTGAGCCTAAATGGTGATTTAAAAAAAATTAAACCAAAAAAGGGGAAAAATTAATGAACTACTTGAACTAAAACCAACATGCATATTAAAAAAATAATAACTGGTATAAAATTAACTCAGAATACTTTTGTAATCAACAAACAGGAAGTCAGAATGGGAACAAGATCTTGGTGAGTCTTAGGCAAAGTTTGAAAGGTATAACCTTCCTCTCTTCTCCCCCACTCAACCCCTTACTCAAGCTCCAGTATTCATTTTGTTTTATGTGTTGTTTAGTATACTACACACAGTCTTTTAGCTGTCACTTAACATGCTATACTTATTATAAAATACATGACACTTGCAAAACAGAGAAGAATTCTATGGCATCAGTTTATACTAATTTATATAAAAATGATGTCAAAATGTCTCTTTTCATTTCATCTTATCAATGGCCTGCTTTTTTTGTCCCTGCTCCTGGTTTGGGAGGTGGTCCTTCCTTTTCCCTGGTTTACATTTAAGAGAATTTGGAAAGACTGCTGAGGCCTCAGAAGCCTAGGTCCTATTTAGATCTGAGGATGAACTACTATCCTACACTATCACCAATACGGGATATTCACTACTCTACTCGGACAATTCCAGGAATGGGAAGACCATCACCTTTTTAGAAAGTCCATTTCACTTTCACCTTGTTCCAACTATTAAGAAGTTTTACTTTATAGCAAGTTTATATTTACCTTTCTACAATTTGTCCCCATTGCTCCTATTTGGACTTCTGAAGCTCAGAATTGGTTAGGTGCTTAGAAGTCTTCTAAATCAGAAGTGTTAAATGCCAGGCTCCCAGGTTGCATATAGCCCAAAACATTCCTCTGTGAGTTGAACCAGATTAAAATGTAATTGGGAAATATTTATCAAAATACATAAATAAAATATATAAATGTGATTTTCCAAGTCAGAATGTGGCCCACAGGGGTCATTATGTATAGTTTAGTGGCCCTTTTTCTGTTTGAGCTTTATACCACTATTCTATACCAACCTACTGCCATGACATCTCAATCATCCATAGTCTAAACTCCTGAGATTAAGACTCTGATGCCCTCTTCTAGAGAAGGCGTATCTTTTCCCTGATAGGACATTTCGTCTAGTATACTCATTTTTCTACATTCCAACATTTGGAAGTGTCATTCAATATGGGCCAATAGAAAACTATTTTTTACTGCTTTTACAAGCCTAGGGGAATCCTTCCTGCCAAACTCTGAATAAATAAAAACTATAGTTTACATTTATTTAGGAATTTTACTACATTTAAATCTGTTTAAAGATATGATCTCCAGAAACACAGTCCCTTTAAAATTCTGACCCGCCTGTATTTAAGCATGTATTTGTCTAGCAAGCACTATTTGCTAATGGGAATGCGAGTGGCAGTGGGGAATTAAAAAAAAAATGTCAGTGATGCACTGTTGACATGCCTCTTGATAGTTTTGACAGATAGTAAGTACAGAACTGTATGCATTTGGCAAGACATTCATTCATTCCTGTATACAAGAACACATAGTGGGGAGAGCTAGCAAAAACATAAGGTAGAGAAAGCATAAGAATACAGGTGCAAGATGAAAAAAGAAAAAAAGAAGTAAGTCATAAGATAAAATAGATTCCTCTCTGAATTTTGTCAAGGCAGTTACCATTAGTGATAATCAGTAAGCTCCTTCCAGTTGGTTAAATGGTTTTTCATCTGTTGCCTGTGGTACAATGGGACAGGTTTTAATTGATTAGAACTCATGTTGTATCCCACAGCTGGGATATTTGTAAGACAATGTGAATGAAAGACCTCTTTAGGGTTTGGAAACCACCTTCTGTTCTGGATGTGTGAGGGTGTATATATTCCTTGGAATGTGCCCATTTGGATGTGAATTCACAAAAGTGAATCTGGTCCATGTGTTTTGGAGAGAATGAGAACTCTTGAAAGGGAGTTCATTGGCATGTGTCTTTCTGTGGCTTATTAAGAAGAGGTCAGGGAGGTAGCTGTTGTTAGATAATATTGTTGGTGAAACTTGGCTTCTCTTTAGGCCTAGTGCAATCTTGTCTAAGGTATCTTCTCAATCTAGCACTAACTTACATCTCTTAGCAGAGAGGTCTACTGACTTTCCAAAGCATATATCCAAAATATTACAGGAAAGAAAAAAACCAAGACTTAGCAAAACTGATGATTTATACATACCTTTGATGATTCACAGGAACACAAATGATACCATTGAAAAGAACCTAGAAAACATGACTAAAAATCATGATATCTTGGGTAAGAAATTCAGTAAGGACACCAGAGGTGTCTAGAAATAGCCAGAAGTTTTTTTTCCTTTATCTCTGCCCTTTGTAGGCAAGGACTTTTGGAAAAAAGAGAAGGCCTGGGAAGTAAATTATGAATTAAATGCATAGTGTCTAGGAATAGGATTTGGATTTCTGTGGATTAGATATAGGAATGAAGGGCTCTTGGTTAGCAAGAGAATCCATCAAATAGGGACCAGTAAGAATTTATTTACCTGAAATCTTGCTAATCTAATCAAAAGAACTTTAAACTGAAAAGGAGGGTGGGAGGGGGAAGAAAGCTCAATCTGCAAATCTAGATAACAAAAATAGTAGCTACAGAATTAGAAAAAATAGAAGTAGACATGATCAGAAATTCACAAGTAAGAAAATCTGACAAAGAAGCCATCATTAAGATTCATATCCTCAAATTTCTGTTTTGCTGCAGTTGTTGCGTCATTCAGTCTTGTCTGACTTTTTGTGACCCTGTATGGGTTTTTTGTTGTTGTTATTGTTGTTGTTTGTTTTGCCAAAGATAATGGAGTTGTTTGCTATTTCTTTCTCCAACTGATTAAGGCAAACAAAAGTTAAATGACTTGCTCAGGATTACACAGCTAGTAGGTGTCTCAGGCTGGATTTAAACTCAGGTCTTCCAGACTCTAGGCCCAGCTTTATCTACTGAGTCACTTAGCTGCCTCCTGTAAATTTCTATGTTGTTACTCAAAGGCTTGGATTTAGGCAAGGGTAACTAAAGATCCTAACACAAAGAGTCAATTGTGACTTTAACATTTAGAAGAAAAATGAACTTGTTCTGATATGCCCAAAAATATAATGGAATAATGAGTAGAAATTGTAAAGCAGTACATTCAGAATTGATATAAGGAAAGATTTCTTAACATTCAGAGCTATCTCCAGTAAGACCTGCCTTTTGAGGTAACACATTAGTTGCTGATAGAGGTCTTAAAACAGGGACTGGGGTGGAGGGGGAGAACCAAGATGGTAGAGTGGAAGGACGGACTTGCAGAAGATCCTCCCTATAGCCCGTAAAATATCCATAAAAAATGACTCTAAACAAATTCTAGAGCAGCAGAAATCACAAAACAACAGAATGAAAGAGATTCCTAGTCCAAAGCAGCCTAGAAGATCAACAAGAAAGGTCTATTGCACAGGTCTCAGAGCAGAGTGCAGCCCATAAAGGCCAGCCTAGCCTTGGCCATGTGGAAGACAAGACTAAAACAGGCTTCAGGGGGGCACTGGCAGCAGCAGCAATTCTCAGATTGTTCAACCCATAAACACCAAAGACAGTTTCAAAGGTCAGTGAGAAAGCTCTTTCACCTGGGTGAGAAGGGAAGGTGGTCTGGTCCTGCCAGCAGCAGCCACTGCAGCCACAGCATCTATTTTTGGAGCCCTTGGTCTAAAGACTCTAGGGGAATTGAACGACTGATTTGGGTCTCAGCCCTGAGTGGCAGCCCCAGGGTGAGGAGGAGCACTGACTGGTTTGGTGGAACTGGTGGAGGTTCTGGAAAGGAAATTTTACTTGCAGATCCTGGAAAGAACAGCTTTAGTAGCTCCCAGACTAGAGTGCAGGGCTTTACTCCTCTCCCTTGCTTGTACCACCTTGGAGGAACTGAGAACTTACAGCTCCCCAGAGTATACCCTCCTCTTGACAAAGGACTCAAAAGTCAGGTAACTGAATGGGAAAATGCCCCCCAAAAGGGAAAAAATAAGACTATAAAAGACTACTTTCTTAGTGAACAGGTATTTTCTTCTATCCTTTTGGATGAGGAAGAACAATACATATCATCAGAGGAAGACATAAAAAAAAAAATCAAGCCTTCTGTATCCCAACCTCCAAAATAAATATGCAATGGTCTCAGCCATGGAAGAGCTCAAAAAAGATTTTGAAAATCAAGTAAGAGAGGTGGAGGAAAAATTGGGAAGAGAAATGAGAGTGATGCAAGAAAATCATGAAAAGAGAGGCAACAGCTTGCTAAAGGAGACCCAAAAAAATGCTGAAGAAAATAACACCTTGAAAAATAGGCTAACTCAATTGGCAAAAGAGGTACAAAAAGCCAATGAGAAGAATGCTTTAAAAAGCACAATTAGCCAGATGGAAAAGGAGGTTCAAAAGCTCATTGAAGAAAATGATTCTTTAAAAATTAGAATGGAGCAGATGGAAGCTAATGACTTTATCAGAAACCAAGAAATTATAAAACAAAACCAAAAGAATGAAAAAATAGAAGAAAATCTGTAATATCTCATTGGAAAAACAACTGATCTAGAAAATACATCCAGGAGAGATAATTTAAAAATTATAGGACTACCTGAAAGTCATGATTAAAAAAAGGGCCTAGAAATCATCTTTCATGAAATTATCAAGTAAAACTGCCCTGATATTCTAGAACCAGAGGATAAAATAGAAATGGACAGAATTCAGCAATTGTCTCCTGAAAGAAGTCCAAAAACAGAAACTCCTAGGAATGTTGTAGCCAAATTCCAGAGTTCCCAGGTCAAGGAGAAAATAATGCAAGTGGCTAGAAACAATTAGAGTATTGTGGAAATACAATCAGGATAACACAAGATCTAGCAGCTTCTACATTAAGAGACTGAAAGGCTTGGAATATGATATTCTGGAAGTCAAAGGAACTAGGATTAAGACCAAGAATCACCTACCCAGCAAAACTGAGTATAATAACTCAAGGGAATAAATGGTCATTCAATGAAATATAGGACTTTCAAGCATTCTTGGTGAAAAGACCAGAGCTGCTGCCAAAGTCATTTTCAAGGTTTCCAGAGGACAAGGGGTACTAGGGCAGTCTGGATAGGTGCCTCCCATCTCCACCATGAAGCAACTTTCATCTATAATCTACATTCCATCAGTTTAATCCTCCTGTCTGCATCGTTTTATACAACTTGCTTAGCAGAAACACACAAGTTCTCAATAGTTCCTTCTCTGGTGTCAGACTCAGCACTCACAGCACAGTGCTCTAATGTAGATTTCTGCTCTAAGGCTGCCCAGGGCTGTAAGCATGGAATGGATGAAGATGGCTGGATGGCAGCAGCTATTGGCTTGGAGTCTCTCATTTCTTACACTCATTTTGCTCTGTGTGGGTAAACTGTGAAAGATAACACCTGATGAATCCAAGTACACATGCATAAAACTTGGGACTCCATGGATAAAACTAGCAAACTCCACCAGTTTCCTACATGAAAAAAAGATAATAGTCTTGAAATAAGATTCAACTTCCAGCTTCAGCAAGGATAACAGTACTTTCACACCTAGTTTCAAAAGGTTACTATTTAGTCCTGATAGTTTTCCTCTCTATATACCTTAATATCAGATTTATTTCCATAAACATTTGCTGAATTGAATCAACCGGAAGAATTTATGAACTATCATTTGTGTTCCCAGCACTATCTTGACACTCAAGGATGCAAAAAGGGAATAACCAAGAGTCATTCCTCAAGATAAGTGATCACAAGATATGAGCAGTTTTTGAGAGAATTGCAAATTATAAGTTACATTAATTACCATTTGGAAACTTGCTCCAAATCAGTAATAATAAGAGAAATACACATTTTAAAAATTCTGAGTTTGCACCTCTCACTTTATTATTCTCTCATTACTTAAGAGTGTTATTCTTGAAGCAGGGACCCTATTTCTACTAAGGTAGAAATGCGTATGGCATAGTAGGTAACAATGATTTGACCTTCCTGACTAGACTGGAGTTTGAATTTTAGAGAATGATGGTAATTTTAGGGAATAATATTAGTTGTGTGTGGTTTGAACAGGTTGCAAAGTCTTTGAAAGGTAGGCAGGGGCGTTTAGACACTATAGGTTTTTAAGCAGGATTGAAACATGGTAAAAACTTTGTTTTAGAAAGAGTAATTTGGTCCTGCTATGCAGAATGGATGAGAGATGGCTTAGCTTGGAAGTAGAGGGGAAGCCATTTTTCCATTATAACTTTGCATGCCAACTAGGCAATTCTTTATCTACCACTGAAAATCCTGGGAGAAATAAAGGACAGTCTTCCTTTTTCTATAAGCCATGGCAAAATGTTATATCTCCTCAAGATGGGGGGTTTGGGAGAGGTGGGCAATCACACTGGTTAAATAGTAAGCCTCAAACTCTGTAAGTTCTGTACACAAACTTTCATTCCAAAGTTTTCAAGGTGGTTGTTTTGGCCTGAGATGTGTTTAGATAGATCCCTTTGGTGTAGAAACCCTCCCTGGAATGTGTAAAAGGAAAGTCAGCTCTGTGTCACTTCCCTGTTAATTTTTACCCACCTTTACAGAGTACACCTGAGCAAAAGAAAGTAGAAGTCAACATATGAAAAGGTCAGGTCAACTTGTCCTGAAACATCACTGGAAGCCAGCCTGACGTCAGTTGGAAAGGTTGATAACCATTCCTCTTTGTGCCTCAGCCACATAACAACCTTTCATTGTTGCTTCCTGTTATTGTTTTTCTCCTAACATTTGAGCCAATCATTTGTTTGGGCTGGCTGAATCTTTCATGTAATTTATGTACCTTTATTTCTCTGTGTTGTTTAGGCTCTGAGGTAAGATCTATGTCACAGGCAATGGAAGTCTTCTTTTTTCCTCTTGTTTTTTCAACAAAGTTTAGATTTCGGTTCTACCCATAGCCACCTGACGTTCTCTTTCTCTTGAGGAATTGAGACCTTCTGATTTGTAGTCAAGATTGAATGGATTCCATTCTATTAAACTGTTTTAGGAAAATAAAGCAGGTTCTAATATTCACTGTGAAAGTCAATTTACTTTAGAAATAGTTGCTAGATTCTAAAGTTACTGTGAAATCCTCCAGTAATTCCATTTTAAGATGCTAATCCCAACAGTAAAAATCTAACCGAGCAAAAAATGAAGTTTATCTGGAATTAAGAATGAACAGAGATTGGACTCTATCAAAATTCAAAAGCACAGATCAGCTTAAAAGTACACTCTAACACAAATATACTAAAATTCAGTTATTTACTTCCAAGATAGAGAGATCAACAAAGATTAGATTAATAAATATTTCTTTAAAAATTTTATCCCCTAAAAGTCATGTTTCCCAGATAGACTGAGACACAGTAAAACAATAAAGATAAAAAATTATTTCTTTTGCTCTAAAAATAATGTTCCTTCTTTTTAGCTTTACAGCAAAGAGATTAAATGCAAGTACCAGATTTGACTCACTAGACTCAGCTTGAAGACTCCACTGATTGGCTTCTTCTGTTCTCAAATATAGAAAAAAGGTAGATCTAGAAATAATTAACAGAATATTTTGGTAGAGGTTCCTGCTGAAATTTCTGGCTAGCCCAGAGTCTTTTAAAGCAAATTTCCCACTGAGGCGAAGGGGTAGTATTGGAGTTTTAAAATAAATTTTCACAAAATCCCTAACCATTATTCTCTTTTAAGCACCCAATTCTTTCAAGATTGGGAAAGACACAGGCATTTTAAAACTATACCATAAAATTAGAAAGGTGCTGTTTCTTTCACTTTCAGTTAGTTCTGTCAATAGAATCCTGTTTTGTCTTTAAAATTCTTATGATAATTGTCATCTGCGAATTAATCCATTATATTCACATCAATAAGGTGGAAAACCTATTCATCTTCTGACCCTTAATGGAAGATAAAGACTGAAAATAAACTGATATAACCATTCCTTCTTTTTGGAATAGATTTGTTTCAGATGTTTCATTGTATGTTCATAGGACTTTACAACACTACATGTTTTATATGCAAAGTATGTAGGGAGTGTCTACATGATAGAAGCTGATCAATTTTGTGAAAAAAATCAATTCAGACTGTCAGTTTGTATCACATGGAGATGAAGCATATGGCTGACAGGCTGCATTTTAAAAACTGAATTATGCAGTTAGTTTTTGTCACACAGTTTCAGTCACATTAATACAGGAAAAAAAAACTTGTACAAGGCTGGGTTTTGATTTCTGTGGAAATTATTTTTAAAATAGATTTTTTCGTGTCTTTTATATTTATACTTCCTAGATTTTTACCTCTCCCCTTTCCCCACCCTGAGAGTCATCTCCTGGAAAAAAGAAGAGGAGGAAGAAGAAGAAGAAGAAGAAGAAGAAAAAGAAGAAGAAGAAGAAGAAGAAGAAGAAGAAGAAGAAGAAGAAGAAGAAGAAGAAGAAGGACGAGGAGGAGGAGGAGGAGGAAAGAAAAAAGAACATAGATCAATACATAGAAAAAGGATGTTTTTTATTTACACACACATATTTATTTATTTATACATGCATATTTATTTATACACACATGTCCCATATCCATGTGCCTCCCTTCTCCCATTCTGCAAAGGATTTGGGTGAGATACTTTCTCATATCCCTTCTTTGGGGTGAAGGGGAGAGACAAGCTTTTTTTTTAAATAACAATGTTGTGATGTTTGGTTTTAATTATGTTGTGGTCTGACACATGCTAGGTGATTAATAAATTCAAATTGATTAACCATCATCTACTTCTCTATTGGTCTATACTTTGATATTTTTATGGATATATGATCTCATCTAGGTGGATATACCCTCCAATAATACAGATTACAACTCCTACATAATTGTCCATCCCGTGCCATTCCTATCTACGTCTTCCCATAGAGACTACATAGGGGCTGGTGCTAGGTGATGAGTAACCCAGAGTGCATTGCATTTTTCTTTAGATCTAATATTTTACAGATACCAATGGAGCCTGTATGATTTCTACTATTTCCTCGTCCTTTCTTGTAACCAACTCTTCTTTTCCCCAATCATTTATCATTCTGATGATTTCTTTTATGCCATTTCTTTTACTCAAAATGTGCTGCAGCCTGATGAAGACTACCATTCACCTCTCCATTGCCCTTTCGGTAAACTGAGCTTTAAGTCTTTGAAGACTGTGACAATCGTGCAATCCTAGATTTAGATCTAGAAGGGACCTTCCTTGATCAACTAACTCCATTTGACATTTGAGGAAGATGCATCTTGCATAGGATAAAGATCTATTTGAAGTCACAGTCATCGTAATCATGAGAATTCAAATCCATTTCCTCTCTGATTTGAAATCTAGCTCTAATTACACAGTGCCATGCCACTTGCTTAACTTTCCATTCTTTGCTTTCCTGACCCCATTTCTCCATCTGTAAAATGGATATAACAATAACATCACCTACCTCCAGGGGATGCAATGAGACGTTATAAGATAATATATGTAAAGTGTTTTGCAGAACTCAAAGTGCTACATAAACGCTAGTTGTGGTGACGTGAAAGAGGAGGAGGAAAGGGAGGAGTAATGTTTAAGACTTGAGTAGTCATTTTAAACTTGAGGATTCTTTTCCTGACTCCCATTTCACTTACAAGTTGCATACCAAAAGCTAGTCTGACTCCATTGCCTTTCAGGTTTCTACAGTTAGTCGTGAAGAATCAGGGCACATGTCTTTATTTCCATTGGTTTCATGGCTGTATTTCCCCTCCCTTACAACATTATCAGTTGAGAATAATTTAGTCAGAAAACCTAAAATAGATTTGAGAAAGAGGTATTTACTAAGGTGGTACATTAAAAACAATTGGCACAAATGTGCTCTTCAGAAGTCTGTGCCAGACTCTTTCATACATACATGGAGAGCTGAAGTTAAAAGTAGACTCAAGTTTAGAGAGCAGTAGTGAGGTGCTTATTAATAGGGTGCTCAAGAAGTTACTAGCAAATCTGCTTCCATCTAGTCTTGGCTACCAATGCAGACACTACTACAAGCTTCTAGTATCCCCATAAAGATCCTCCCTTGGGAAGATGGAACGTTCAAAACTTTCCAGACCCTGTGAAACTTGCAAAGCAGTGCTTTGGCCAAAAGGAGGATATGAAGAGAGAGATCTGGTCAAAGCTAATGCTCAGGGCTCTTTTCCCATCCCTGGAAGACCCTCCTCCTTCAGTACAGTGCTTGAAATAACACTTGTTCCAATTTGAGGAGCTCCAACCCTTCTCAATGCACTTAAAATTTTATAGATGATTCCTGGTCATGATCAATTTTCTTCAGACTATTGGAACAAACTTTCTGTCTGGTGTTGTTTCACTTGGATCCAATAACTTTCAGTCTAAGATCTTTTGATTGATGCATTGTTTCTACTTCCTTAAAGATATTGGCATTAAAATGATTTGGGGAGGTTTCAATCTTACCCTTACACTGGCAAGATATGAAGGGTTGAATTTTTCTTGTTTTTCCTTATGTGTTACAGATGGTCAAATTTAAAGGCCTTATTTTCTAGACACTTCTCATGTTCATGGCAAGACAATTTATTTGGGTTATCTCCCCAAGGTAGTTGTTATAGTACAGTCATGAGAAGGATTTATTTCTCACTTATGAGAGTCACATTTGGGTAGAGTACATTCACTCCAAAACAAATACAGTCATGGGTTACATTTCTTAATCCATAGATGGGCAAATATTATACCTGGGGATATCATGTTGACTGCTCTCCAAAAAATTGGATTGAATTACATTCTTCAACCCCAAGTCAATGAAATGATTTCTTGCCATACTAACCTTCTACCCAAAGGTTCCTCTGTCTGGAGAAGTCTTCCTGTAAAACAGCACATTCATTTCAATGCTAAGCTGTAAAAGACATAATTTTTCAAAGAATCAAAAATAGGTAGAGCTTGTGCTCATCTGGTTTGCCCAGGCCTTTGTTCCAGGTCAATCACTAACTTGATGGTAACTGGGAGAAAAAAAGACTTATTCCCATGCTATTGCTTGTTCTCTCCCTCATGTATAATTATTGCCTGTGCCACTAGACAAGGTGACCAGGGTCACTGCATTAGAAGTACTGGTCCTGTTGAAACTGATACGATCATAGTTTGGAATACTTAAGTATCTTGGCTAGCCCTCTTTTGTCTACTCTCAGAGTTTCCTTGTGTACTTGAAGTTTCTCATTTATTCCTCCTACCATAAACTCATTGGCACTATCTTGCTACATGATTATAGGCATTGCATGGGGAACATAGGTTATGGTGAGGATGGTGAGGCTGGCACTACCACTCCTTAGGGGACCACATTTTCTGTTTAGATTAGTGCTCCCCTCCTCTCGTGATGTTGACTTGGCATTCTTCTTATGTCAACACACACACACACACACACACACACACACACACACACACACACAGACTCAATATATTCTTTCTAATTCCAACAACGAGCTTTCCTTTCCAGAAAGAGGCCATTTAATTGTATGTCACCTGAGATTTTCAAATATCCAGGCATTATACATCCTGCTATTAATCAATCAACAAATGTTTATTGGGTGTCTACTATATATTCAGCACTATTCTAGGCTCTGTGGACACAAAAACAAAAGTGAAATAATTCCTTCCCTCAAGGACCTTACATTCAATTGAGGGAGAAGATCTTTAGATAACAGTATATAAAATATATAATAATAAATGCAAAATAGTTTTGTGGAAAAGGTACTAGCAATTGGGGAGGGGAGGTAGGGACCAGAAAAGATCTCATGTAGGAAGGAGGTGTCACTTTGAGCTGAGTTTTAAAGGGAAATAGGGACTTCTAAGAGGCATATTCCAGCTCTCAAACACCATCTAATAGCTGTGACAGTTACTGTCACTGGGGAGGCCATCACTAAAACCTCAATTTTCATTCCTGAGATGCTTTCCTGAAGGTTACAGACCATAATATCCAAACTTAGGTGCTGAGCTGGTGAACTTGTACCAGTTCTTCCAAAAGGATAGGGTAGGGGAAGGGACATTTCCATCATATTGGTGAAAGTGAAATGACTGGGGTTCTCATACAGAATCTTAGGATGAGAGGGGCAGAGTTGCAGAAAACATGCAGTCAAGAAATATCTGCACTAGCTTTTCGACACAGACTCAGCTCTTACCAAAAAAGTGATTCTTTAATACCAGGATAGCCTCCCACGCAGTCAGTATACTAGAAAAGAAACAGACATATCTCATTTTTATCTCTCTAAATATGGTTGTAAGGTAGTAGATTTCAAATTTTTATGTACCAATACTCCTTTTTTATATCTTTCTCTCAGTTTTCATAAGACAACCTTTGGCTTCAGTAGTTGCATGAATTCATATCTACATTTAAATTATAAAAATGTATGACTTTAAAAAATTTCATAGCTTATATTTTGCTGGGATAAGATTATTAACTTACCACAATTTTATAACAAATCTTAAATATACAATTAAAATAGCAAAATATAAAGGAATTTATTGAACAAACCCTTTATATCTTCATATTTATGTCTTATAAAATAAATAAAATAGAATTCTTCTTTATGAGTCATTTTACTTTTCATTTTAAAGTTTCTCAAGACATAGCTTCACTGATTATATTCTTCTTGTAAATCATTTTATAATAACTAATTGAATCTGATGTTTTGTATTTTCTCTTTATAACAACGATAGCAGAAAACTGCCTTTTATACCAATAAGACATTACAAATGATAGTAAAAAATTTTTTAAGTAGACAAGAGAGCTTTTTTATTTACCTATAGCATAATAAGAATGTGAAGTTTAGATACTTGTTTCACCATACCATCATAAGTCAAATCTGTTAACTATTTGTCCATTCAAGTGGATTACTTATCTATTAATATTTAACTATATTTAGATTTTAAAATAAAATAATAACTGCTTCTATAAACTATTCAGATATTTATTTCATTTGCAAGATGGACATTTTAAAAATTAGGAGCTATAATATAAGAAACATGATTTTGTAAATGTATTATCCATAGCTCTATTTTTTTTATAAATTAAGTCATTTTTTTTCTGGATCAAAGTATGAATTTGAAAATCTTGTGCTGATTTATTAACAGTATCATTTTTTAAAATCTATTATTAAGAAGTACATTTCAGGTTGAAAATTTTAAAATAAAATATACCTGCATCATCTTTATTATTTTCACTAAGAAGAAACAGCAATCTATTCTGTTAACTAAAACACTCCCCAAAGTACTTAAGTGTTTCACAATAACCTAGAAAATCTCTGTGCCCTGCCTTCATATTGTCAAAAAGATATTGTCTTTTTAATTGTTTTTAAAAATAAAATTATTTTTCTCATGAAAACTTGAATAATTGTATGTACCTGTGTGACTCATATATTTTTATACCTGTGTCACTCATATATATGTATGTATGTACCTGTCACTCATGTATTTTAAAAATTCAAGTGATTGTGAAATGTGTAATGCGTCCACATTGCACAAATGGACACATTTTACTGCCTGTAGTCCTAATTTTTGACCAGTTGAATTGCTTCAAAATCTAATATAACCATTTCACATTATATAATTTTTATTAAAACATATGTCAAATATGTTGAAATTTTTACTTGATGTGGCATTGTAATCATTGGTTGGCAAAGTAAGAATTTTTCCTTAACATCATTTTCAGCAACATATTGTACAGATACCAACTGAGCATCCTTAACTGCATTTGTTACTTCCTTCTCTTGCAATGAAAAATATAAAGATTATTGTTTCTCAATTAATTGATCACAAATGTCTTCAGACATATGGGTAATTCTTCTTCTCCCTGTATTATCTCCAAGTAGAGCCATTCAAATCTGTTTTGCATATGAATCTAATTTTCTTTGGAAATATTCTCATCTTGCCAATTAATTCTGCATATACACCTTCAATATGCCATTTCAATTTATTAAGGATTTATGCTGTCTGCTGTTAAAGTATTTTTTTCTAAAGTAAAACAAGGACATTATTCCACAGAAAAGTAGATGCCTTTAATAAAGAAACCAAATTTTTCTCCCAGTTCACATCTATGACACCGAAAAGATGGCTTTCATTGTGTAAAGTTGCATACAGAATTGCTGCATAAAAAACCTTATTCCAGAGGAAAAAAACATTGATAGTATATGCAACTATTGATAAGTTGCTTGACAAATCACATACAAATCAGCCTAATTGAGTTGAATCCAGAGAATATCCACTGGAACAGCTGAAACTAATGTAACCCAAGACAATAAAGACCACAAAAACATTGCAGTTACAGGAACAGAAGGTATAAGTGTTGAAAGGATCAATCCAGGAAATTCAGTATACTCTATCACTTGAATTCACAATAATTGTTTTCAATAGAGAGAAAGATTACAATGGTTCCTGTATTAAAATATATTTCACTTGTATATATATCCATTATGAAGGGATATAATTTCAATTTTGAAAAATTAAACCATAATATTTTTAGACCATTACTCAATTGCTACAAATCTGAACTGTTTATAACTGTTCTTGGGTTATTTCAATTTTTAAAAAGCTTCAGATTTCTTTTTTTTTAAACTTGCTTATTACATTGTACATACCAAATTGAAATCATGTTGAGTAAGACAATAGTTATTTAGGTACTTTATACTTTCACACAGATGGTTTAACTTTGAATATATACATTTCAAATTTAAAAGCAGAAAGCATCCTGGTTACACAACTCATAAGCTGATGCCAACTGATAATGATGGTGGGATATCATTCCTGTGTCAAGATTCAATATATGCCAACTCAGATTTGACCTTATAGGTACACACTGCATCAAACAATTGCTCTTTTATATTCATTGTTGAAGCAATTCTCTCTTTTGTTGACTGATTCAAACATTAATTTTAATTTTTAAAAGTGATGAATTTATGTAGCAGCTGTACTTGAAAATATACAATGATTTTAACCATTCTCTCTGACCTTCCTTAAAGGATCTCACGTCTCCTCAGGAGAGCATACCTCATAGTTTAGAAAATTCTGCCTTAAGATGATGGGGCAGTACCGTATTGGAAATATAGTTAAAACTGTTTCTACATGATCTTCTCATCACAAATTCAGGCCTTATCTGACTCTGACCCCTTGATACTTGAGGAAAGTATGAAGCTTTCTCACAAGACACCAGATATTTAGGGGAAAGGATATATAAACACAAATTGCTTCCCTGCTGGATAGTGTAAGAAAAGAAACACACAGAGAAAATATTCAGAAACACAACCATGAAAGGGAAATTTTTCTTTCAAGAAGCCTCAGTCATGTAGTGGCACTTACTTTACCAAACCAAATTATTTGAGTTGGGCTAGATAGACATCCACTGAAGACCCTTATAACTCTCAAACTCTATGATTCTATAAGACACCAAAGTTGTTTATCTAGTTAAATGGGTAATGGAGAAGGTTTAACAAAATTTCATCCTTTTTAAGTATGCCAAGCAAAGGAGGAACAGTGAAGATAAGTTGGAGAAGTTCTGTTGCTAACTCTTGCCCTGGGAATGAATCAGCCAGCTACTACATATTATATCACAGCTGCTGGCCATGGTACTGACCACTTCTCTTACAGAAGTATTATTTTCTGAGATTCACCATCCCTTCTTCCCTACCTAGGAAGGTGTGTGGTTTTGATTCTCCTTTGTGCAAGTCTGTGAGACTTGACTCACACTAGAAAGGTCATGAACATTTTTTTCTACATTTTCTGTAGGACTGAGGTTCAGCACTTTCTTCCCACAGCTCTTCAGTTCACTTACAGGACTGTTTATTACTGCTTTGCACTCCATACAGGTAAATAAATGCCCCACACCATTTAACTTTCAGAATTCTTCTTTCCAGCTTTTGCGCCTTACTTTCATATTGCTTCACTTTGTGGGACAGAGGGCTAAATTCCACCCTTGTTTTCTTGGGGTTTCTTGTAGCAACAACAAAAAAAGATTTCTTGGATTTCTCTATTTATGGTACATAAATTATTGCTTGACCTCTATTTCGGGGCTATTTTGACTTAGAACTCCCTTATTATTGTAGATGGGAATGACTTTAAAGCTTTTCTCTTGTGGAAAATGTTTAAGGCATAGACCTGAGCAATGCCCTACCATATCTTCTCAGATCTTGCGCCATCATCATCACCATCAATATCTCCCACTCTTTCTCTTGCAACTCTACCTTCTAATCCACTGGTTCTTTTTCTTTTATCCATAAACATTCCCAGGTATTCTTAATCCCTAAAATCCCTGCCTTATCCCTAAAAACAAATTTCTCCACTCACACACCAAAGCTCATTTGACCTTGTCATCCCTTCAAACTATTCGATATCTTTTCTCTCTTTCACAGTCAATCTCTTGGAAAGAATTGCCTCTCTTTGCTGCATTCATATTCTTACCTCTCATTTCTCAGTTGCTTGAGATCTGGCTGCTGATTTCATAGTTCTAATGATGAAAATGTTTTCCCCCCAGTTACCAACAAATCTGATGGCCATTGATCATCCTGATTCTACTTGATTTCTCTATTGTTTTGATATTATTGACGATTCCTTCCATCCTGTAAATACTTTCTTCCCTAGGTTTCTGTAATGCTGCTTGGTCTTGGCTTTCTTCCTACATGTATGAGTGCTCCTCCTCTTCTTTGTTGGACCATCATCCATACCAACATCCACTAACCATGGAAGCCTCAGAAGGCTCTACTTTGAGTCTTTTCCTTTTCTATCTCTAACTTGATGATTTCATCAGCCACCATGTGTTCAATTATAATTTCAGTGCAGATGACTTTCAAATATTTAAATTTGACCCAAATATTTTTCATGAATTTCAGTGCTTCATTGCCAACTGCCTGCTGGAATTTTATATGTAGATTTTGCTTTGATATTTCAAACATTATCATCATGAGATAGTGGGTAAGACTTTTAGCTGGAATGTGGTTGGCTTGGTATCATATACCACTTCCTGTACTTATTAACTGTGTGGTCCTTGGCACATCACTCAACCTTTCCATGCCTCATTTTCCTCACTAGTAATATGAGGAGGTTGAATCAAAGGCATCTGAGGTCCCTTTTGGCTCTAGATCTCTGATTCTACGATCCCTTCCCCTATTTTGCCTTTTTCTTTTGAAATACTCTCTCTGTAGTCATTGAGGGTTATCATCTCAGTCAGCCTTGACACTTAACTTTTTTGATTCTCACATCAAATCAGTTGCCATTTTAGCTGTTTCTGTTTCCATGACATTTCTTGTATCACTTCCTTTTCCTCCACTCACACCCCAAAGATCTAGTTCAGACCTTCACTGGCTGGCCGATTACAATAGACTGAATTGATTTCCCTTCTTGTTCAGTCTTTAATTCCTCTAATCCATATTGAAAATGACATTGGAATTAATATTTCAAAAGACACCACATTTCTCCACTGCTTATACTTTGAATGGCTTCCTTTTTCCTTTAGACCTTGAATTTTAAGACCTCCAAAATCTGACTCCCATTTACTTTTGCATATCTATTTCACATTATTTGATTGTACACCATTCATATTCCTGTCAGTAAAGTTAGCTGTTCTCCCCAAATTTAACTCAATACCCTTTTCAGACACTGTCCCCTCCACCTGAGATGTACTCTCTATCCACATTTGCCTTTTAGAATATTCAGCATCTTTGAAAGCTCAGACTATATAGTTTCTCCTTCACAAAGCCTTTATTGAGCCTCCTTTGACCTTTTGCATTTGCATTTCAAAGTTCTTGCTCAGAGTTTATTCATCAGAAATTCTTGAAAGTCTTTTATTACATTAAAAGTCTATTTTCTCCCTGCAGGAGTATATTTATTAACACAAATTATTCTTGATTGTTAATTTGTACCTTTTACCTTTAGTAATATTTTATTCCAAAATCTTTCAATATAGAAACTGCCAAGTCTTGCGGGACAATGACTATGATTCTATAGCACTGGAATTGCTTTTGTCTGGAGGTTTGCAGTGCTGCTTCTTGATATGGGAGCTCTGGATTTCAGCAATGGAATTCCTGGGACTATTCCTTTTAGAGTTCTTTTCAAGCAGTGATCAGCATATTCTCTTAACTTCACTTTGTCCTCTGGTTCTAATAAAGATAGATAATTTTTATTTATCTTTCTGAAATACAGTGTCCAAGCTTTTAAAAATCATATTTTTAAGAAGTTCACTGATTCTTAAATTATGACCTATTTTCTAAGGCAATTGGTTATTTTTTTTTTTATTTAGAGAGGCAGAAGACAGTGCTTGCCTCAAAGAGCTTTCTTTCCTGCACTCTCTATTCTAGCCAGATTAGTCTTCTCTCTGTTTTCTAACACTTGTTACTTCATTTTCTATTTCTATATGTTTGCATGGATTGTCCCATATCCCTGCAATGTTCTCCCTCTATTTCTGTTTCTTAAAAATCCTTAGATTTCTTTTATGCTAAACTTCAGGTACCATGATATTGTGCAGTGGGGAAAAGAAAAACAGTGAATGAAGAATGAGTAGACCTAGGTTTAAAGTTTACTTGAGCTACTTCTTACCTTGGGAAAAATTGCTTAGTCCCTTTTGACTTCAGAGTAAATGGATTCAGTAATCTGTAAAGGCTATTCCAGTCAGAAATCTATGATCTTGTGAACTGTTTGGTTAATGTTATTGCAATCTTCAAATTTTATTGTATTTATTTATTCATTCATTTATCTATCCATCCATCTATTTACTCATTTATTCATTCATTTGTTTGTTTGTTTACATCCATACCCACTTGTGGAAGGACAGGTCTTTAAGCATAGGGGCTGTTTGACATTCCTATCTTTGTATTCCCTAGTGTCTAGCATTGTGCCTCATACTAGAATTTTAATAAAGGCTTTTTGGATTGGATTGAAATTTTATTCAGGACCCACTGCAATCTAGTCCCATTCTTCCTTTGCAGTTTTATCTCCTATTTATCCCCATCATGTTGCTGTCTTAGCCAGATGCCTTTTTACCTTAGACATTTGTGCCTTCTCTCATGCCATTCTCTCTGCCTGTAATGCTCAACCCTATGGTATCCTCTCTGCCTACTGAAATCTCACCTAACTGAAAGGTCTAGTTCAAATGGCATGGTCTTCTTTAAATCTCCTCTAATTTTTCCTTCCAGAAGTGATTAATCCCTTCTTCCTCTACATTCTTTCTCCAATTTGATTGTTCCTCTTCTAGGACATCTCACACACTAAAAACATGAAGTAGGTAGAGGACTGGACTTGGAGTCAGAAAGACCTGAGTTTAAGACTGGCCTCAGATACTTAATATCTCTGTGACACTGGGCAACTCCCTCAATAGCTATCAGCCTCAGTGTCCTCATCTATAAAATTGAAATCATGATGATGATGATAGCACCAGCCTTGCAGGATTGTTATAAAGATCAAATGAGAAAATATATGTAAAGTACTCTGTCAACCTTAAAGTGCTCCTTAAATAACTATAAGAAATATTAAAGGATTGAGCAGCTATTTGAGATTAAGCTGCTTCCTCAGCTTATTCCTTATCCAGGACATTTCACTTAGAAAGAATTGGAAGAGTAGGAGTATTCTTTTGGTTGAAAGATATCTCTGATTCAAGAGGCAATTTTTTATTCTTGTGATTTCTTTGAACTGAAATCTTTGTACATTTATGGGACTCATGTGCCAATGGTTCACTGATGTCAAACAGCTGAAGAAAAACAGCTCTGTTGGAGGTGATAGGGTTCTACACATTTCCACATTGAGTGTTTGTTGTTCAAGGAGATAAGTCACTTTAGAGCCCCCTGGGAATTCTGGGGAGTCAGTGTCACTCACTAGTCACTCACTAGTGCCCGGTGTTGCCTAATAAAAACAGGATATAGTTCTACACATTGATGTAACTGGACTGGGACATAGATGGATTTGAATCAAATGCCAGCTCAGATTGGGCTCCTGAGAGACATGCTTTGTCCCTTTAGCAAAACTATACCTAATGATGCTCTCTATCAGTTTTTCCCTAGAGATTAAAGGCTAAGGTAGAGCCCTCGAAGTAAACAAAATATCAGAGTTCCAGTCTAGGAGAAGACAGGAATAAACTACTCTCCACGGAAAGCTGAGTTTGGGAGAAAAGTGTTAGGCAGGGATATAGTACCTTGGGGACTTTGTTTTTTGATAGGCAATACTGAGCACTAGTGAATGAATAGTGAGTGACGTTGACTCCCTAGAATTCCCAGGGGGGTCTTTAACAATACTCCATGTGGGAAAAAAAAAAGAAATTCTTCTTCCCTGGAAATGTATTATTTCTTTCAACAAAGTCTCAAGAATGGTGTCTTTAGGGTCCTAAACTAGTACAAAGGAGGCCCATGAGAACATAACCCTTTCTTGCAATGTTGGACAAACCCCTTAACTTCTCTGGGCCTCAGTTTCTTTATCTGTAAAGTAAATGGGTTGTCCTAAATGGTCTTTAAAATCCCTTTCTGCTTTAGAGCTATGGTTCTATGATCCTTAGAATACTCAGAGCAGCCCACACTCTTGTCTCAGAGTGTCTGAGCCTTGAGGACACCTTCTTTGCAGGCAGGTTCATGTCAGGCAGTTCTGTGCATATAGAAGCACTTCTTTCTTCCATGTCCACAGAAGGACTAGGATCCTGAAGTCACCTCTCAATCTCATTTTCTGTTGCTGCTCCAAGCCTCCTTCTCCCTCCCTCCCCACCATAGGAGATGTGAAACAGGAGGTATCTCAACTGTTTTTGCCCCAGATGAAAAAATTCCCAGTTTTGCCTCTAAATCTATTTTCTGTTGTTATGGGAGACAATGTGATGGTTGGCATCTCTTTGCTGCCCTATGGGGTTCATAAAGGTTAAACTGTAGGCCAGATTTAATTATGGCACCATAAAGCAATAATGGAGATCATAGCTTGTGTCTGTGGCTGTTCTAATGTTGATTGATAGGCTACAGTTTTTTTTAGACTGCATCAGTAATTCATGCTTTATTACTCCCAAATTAGTGTAATGCTTCAAATCATCTTGTGGTAATTCAGCACAATTATCCATAATTATGAATAAATTCCTGTAGGGTGAGAATATTCATTCCCTCTGTTCAGATCGTGCCTATCAACCGACGCCCAGATACTACTCAACAATTCCAAGCACTTAACAGAGAGGCAACTTTATACTTTCCAAAGAGTTTATAAATTTATAGTTTATAAATTTATAGTTAGTTAAGTTATAGTTAAAGTTAAAAAAAAAAGTTTATAAATAGTGATTTCTTTAGCTAGATAGTCAATGTGCTCTTCTCTTCCAAGTGTCTCTAACCCTATACATAGTAACGATAACATCTAGCAATTACGGAGCACTTCAACACCTGAAAAGCACTTTACATATGTCATTTCATTTTATCCTCAAAATAATCCTGTGAGATAGGGTACTATTTTTATTCCCATTTTATTGATATGGAAACTGAGGCTCAGGCATCAAGTATCTTGTCCAGGACCATGCAGATAACAAGTGTCCCAGGCAGACCTCGAACTCATGTTTTTCTAACTCAGTTCCAGAGGCATATACATTGTGCCACCCAACTGGCCCAAAGTCCATACAGAAAGGGGCTTGGTTCTAAAAACTGAAGGCCTGAGTCCATAATCTCTAGTGTGCTAGGCATATACTATTGATACTTATCTCCTGAATTCCTTCCCTCCAGCCCCAGATAAGAGGTTTCACAAGTCACTTCTCTCATGATACAAGTTTCTCTCAGATCCCTGTCTCTGCCTAAGGTACAGATTTTATAGAACCTTGTACTATAGAGAAATCTGAAGGAGACACTGACAGTATTTTTATATCCAACTTTCCTTTGGTATACAAAAGTCCCCATTTTCAGGGATTCTGGGTATAATCTCAGCACCAAACCGGTGTCCTGTCTGCTAGCACACAACATTAATGTAAATAGATCTTGTGGCATACCTCAGAGTGATAGAAGACAGCCCAAGACTGGTTATCATGAATGATGATGAACTATAGGGTTCCTGATCACCACATGATCCTGAGAACTTCAGTAAATATCTTTAGCCTTGTAAATTTCCTCTGGAAATCACTTCTACTGTCTTGTATTGTGAACCTGAACACTAATCATTTAGTCTTTCAGACCAGTACAAACTTTTCTTTCTTTCCATCTTTAATTCTTTTCCTTTATTACTTTACTCAGTTTTCTCTGAGGCGGTGAGTCCTTATGTTTCATGATTTCAATCATTTTCAGTTTTGTCCAACTCTTCATGATCCCATTTGGGATTTTCTGGATACTGGAGTGGTTTGCTGTTTCCTTCTCCAGTTCATTTTACAAATGAGGACTGTGGCAAACAAGGTTAAATGACTTGTTCAAGGTCAGACAGCTAGTAAGTGTCTGTGGCCAGATTTGAACACATGAAAATGAATGTTCCTGATTCCAAGTCCAGTCCTCTATCCACTGTGCCATCTAGTTGTTCATGTGAACCTTCAAGTACCTCTACACTTTTTATCACCAGCTTTTTTCTAGCTACAGAATAGATACTCCCAAGCTTCTTTAATAGTTGCAAATAGCCCAGAATTACCTTAGATAGTAGTGAGCTCCAATCTATTGATATTTTCAAGTGGAAATTGAAAGAAAATAAATTAATAATATTGTAGAGAGGATTTCTACTGATGCTTGGATTTATCTAGCAGAAAGATATCAAATATGTTGCCCACAAGTAGCTAGCAAAACTCCAGAATGAAGCCATAATGAGATTAAAATGAAATTGAGAAATGTTTAACAAAACAAATAAAAATGTAATGCAACTCAAGCAATGTTAATTTGTGATTTTCTAAGTTAATATGCTATCTGTAAGGGTCAGTTTCTAATGACTTGGCTCTATTGATTCAGAAGACCTCCAAGATGCTTTTGAATTCCTAATATTCTGTGATTATCCTCTATGTCATCAGAGATAGGTTTTAAAATAATAACATGATTATTATGACATTGTTGGGAAGCAAAGGAAGCTGAAATAAAAGACATACTCAAATAAATCTATGACTGTATTGATGTGGATCTTCCTTTCAGGGATGTAGATTATAACTCACCATTTCTCTGCTTCTTGCCCGAGTCTTTTCCATGTTTTCCCTTAATTCACAAAAAGAGGTCCATCCAATATGCTGGAAGTCTTCCATACTTTCTAATAACATCATGTGAATATTAGTGAAGCACATCGATTGTCCATTGTTTTTCCCTTGCTTTTGTCATTTGACCAATTCATCTTTCTTTTTGTTCTTCCATTTCTTTGCAGTTCTTTGCTACGTGTTGCAGTTTGCTCATTGTAACAGTATGCACCATGACATGTACAGGGGAGCCATGCCATCACAGGTTCTTAGATCTGCATTTATAAAAGGAAAAGCAACTTTTGAGAGGTGAACAGTCTCCTTTAATCAAGTACATATCATTTACCTAGTTCAGGGGGAAAAGTCAGCACCCTGAATTTCAGAGAAAATACCGAGAAATCAAAGATCAATAGACATGACTTCCAACTGTCTGACCATAATCAACACACACATCACAAATTAAGAGACATATCCAACTGTTGACCATAGTTACCAGAGAGGTAAGCACCAACATCTGGGTTTTCAAAGCCAGAAGGCTGCTTAGTGGATTTCCAGGGTCTCGTCTGGCCAAACAAACACTTCCAGTCAGTAAGCTCCAAGGCAAAACTTCAACTCAGGGTATTTATACCTTTTTAAGAGCCAGAAGGCATTCCAACCCTTGAGAATTAGTGCCTCATTAACAAAAAGTGTGGACCTTCCTACAAATCCTCCCCAATCAAACTCCACTTAATTGGCAGGCACATTCATGGGTGGGGAAGATCTTTAATTACACTAAAATAATTAACAATACAAATACCTATACTGTTTCTAGTTAAAGAATCTCTTATTTCTGTACTTTACTGCTAATAAGGGCTCTTCATTGATAAAGGCAAGATTCAATCAGAGGGACTTGATTATATTAAAACAAAAACAGCAAAAGTTCCTACTTTTTGGCCATTATAATCTACCCTTTTAGGATTCTTGGCCTCACAATCTAAATGGCTATGGATTTGGGACAAATAGAGCCACTTCTTGATTATATTGAAACAAAAACAGCAAAAGATTCTACTTTGCTTGCCATTTCAACCTACCCTTCCAGGATCCTTCAAAAAGACTGTTTAATAAATTAAGCTAATAGGGCAGCCAGATAGCACATTGCATAGAGTGCTAGGTCTGAAGTCAAGAAGACCCAAATTCAAATCTGGTGTCAGACATTTACAACCCATGTGACCCTGGGCAAGTCACTTAATTCTGTTTGCTTCGGTTTCCTCATCTGCAAAATGAGCTGGAGAAGGAAATGGCAAACCATTTCAGTATCTTTGCCAAGAAATCTCCAAATGGGGTCATGGTGAGTCAGACATGACTGAACAACAACAACTATCTAAATGGCCATAGATCTCGGAACAAATAGCAAAAACAGCAAAAGATCCTACTTTACTTGCCATTACACTCATGCACCTCTTCATTGTCCTTTCTGCATGATACTCAGTTCTGATTCTTCAGAGACTTTAGTATTCCATGACTAATAGCCATATAACATCATAAGAAGAGTTTTGTTACTAGAAATATGGCTCAAGTCTAGATTTATTACATACTCATGTCTCTCTCATCTTCAAAACACCCTTCCTTTTTGACTGCTCCCTCTCAGTTTCCTTTTGCTGGATCTTAATCCAAGTCAGGTTCCCCCACTCTAATCTACTTTACAATCCTTCTTGTACCTTATATCACACTCCCAAATACTGTGTAATCCAGTGACACTTTCTTCCTTATTGCTCTTCAAAAAAAGTTATGCTTCCAACCGACTGTTCCTCATCCCTGGAATGCTGTAAAAATTCACCTTGAACAGAAAATTTTTCCCAGTTCTACTCAATTTTAGAGCCTTTCATCTAAGATTACCTTTGATTTATTCTGTACAAATCTTATTTGTTTGCCTACTTTTTACCTGCTTCTCCCCTCTCCCTTCATTAAACTGAGCTCCTTGAGAGTGAGGACTGTCTTTTGCCCTTCTTTGTATTCCCAGCACAGTTCCTGGCACATAATAGACACTTCATAAATGATTATTGACTGACTGGTAGACTACAGAAAGTTTGCAACTTGCACTTTGTGAATTAATTTCTTAGTGTTATTACAGTTACATAAATGATAGTGATAGGGTGCCAAACCTCCAATGAAAGGGCAATTCTGGTTCATGGAGAATGAAATTTAATGTATTCTGATAGCCACAATTGCTGTTATTTTAATGGCTCAAAGACATTTTCAAGGTAGGCGAGTAAAACATCTATCTCTTTTGGAAGTTTCTCTTTTCATAGCTGATGATGTAAGACAAGTAACCTAGCTATGATTTCTTGGTGACCAGAACTTATTGGTTAGATTGCAAATGCATTCTGCTTTCCAATTATCTTAAGTGGGTGAAAAATCTCTCCAATTCATATGACAATTATTGTCTAAATCCTTGATCATTCTAAGTATTATGACATAGAAAACAATTTGTTAAATAAATCTACTTTCCTCTTATTATTGATTCTGTTCTTATGAATAGTTCCTCCACTCATCCAACTTTAGTTGGTACTTGTTAAAAAATGGAAAAGTAGGACATTGGAGCAGAGTAGATAAGAGAGAATCATAAATTGTTATTCAGTTGTTTCAGTTATGTCCAACTCTTTATGACCCTATTTGGAGTTTTCTTGGTAAAGATACTAAAGTGCTCTGCCATTTCCTTCTCCAGTTCATTTACAGATGAGGAAATGGAGGCAAACAGGATTAAGTGACTTGCCTAGGGTCACAGAGCTAATAATTGTCTCCAGATTTGACCAGATGTGAACTAAAGACTTCCTGACTCCCAGCCTGGCCCTCTATCTACCGTCCACCTAGCTGCCCCTAGAATACTAAATAATGGAGCTCAAAAAAAATCAGGATTTGATAAACTTCAAAATGTAGATTACCCAGAAAAGAGCTTCCTATGAGATAAGAACCATTAGGAAAATGAAAATCAGTCTGGAGAAAAACTAGGCTTAGAACAACATTCATTTTAGTTAATTAATTCAAAATGAATATGATATGAATATTAAAACATATCATAAAATTAGAAGAGAAGCAGAATTTATACCTTTCACAGCTTTGGGTAGGGGATGGATTCTTAATATAATGAGGGATAGAGACAATTACCAAGGATAGAATAGATAATTTTGAATGCACAAAGCTGAAAAGCTTTTCTGAAATAAAATTAATACAGGTAAGATAAGTAGGGAAGCAATTGACTGGGAAAAATCTTCATGTCAAAAATTTCTGATAGGCATTTGATATTCAAGTGAAATGATTTGCCACAGGCCACATGGGTAGGAACACCAAATAACAAGTTCAAGGGTGATTATGGCAGGTCCTTAAGAAGTCAGGAAAGATGTCCACAGCACAGGCAATGTTACAGCTTCCAAGAGTTTTCTAACATTCTTCAAGGTTGATGGTACAAAGGCTTAGATAACCATATATCAGGAAAGCAACTAAGAATCTCTCAGGAAGTCTTCATCATCACAGACGCACCTAGACCAGAAAAGCTGATTCCCAGCCCATCAGAGAGATATCAAGTTTAGCTACACCACAGTTGCTACTTGAGAAAAGATGTAGAAAAGTAGACAGTTTCTCTGACCACCTTTCCACACATCAAGGTACCATGAGATATATCCATTCCAGGGAAATTCCTTAAAGATAAGCAAATGATGCTTCCACACTCTGAAAACTTACCTGGATTAAAATCTCCCTCAAGTGTTGAATATGTCAAAAGATTCAACACCTGTGGCTAGTTCAGGTAATGATTAGGAGCAAGACAATGTATAATGAACTTCAATTTCCCTACCACATGTTTCACCTCCATGTCCATCATGGTACAATGTGGTCCAGCTGAAGCTGAGCCTGCTGATTTCCTAAGAAGAACTTTGGCTGACCTGGCGGCTACCAGTTCCACTGCTGACCCTGGCCACTGAGCTGCGATGGGTGACTTAAATTCTCCTGACATCTATTAGATGGTTCTCTCTACTAAAAAGAAGCTTCCTCAATAAGCTATTAATTTGTCTCCCCGAAAACTTCATGTTTCTGAAGACAAAAGAAGTGATGAGGAGCACTCAAGTTCTAGACCTGCTTGTTATGAATTTGGAAGAGCTGGTAGTTGGAGTCAAAATCATCAGAATTTTAAGGAAAATGACTGTCCCATTTTAGAGTTTTGAATAGAGTGGCATGATGTTAGAGCTGGAAGGAACCTTTGGAATCACCGAATCTCAACCCCTTGATGACAGGAGAAAACTGGGGTCTGTAAAGCTGTGACTTGCCCAAATTCATCCAAGTAGGAGATGAATAGGAAGGACACAAGTATTTATTAAGCATCTACTATGTGCCAGGTTCAGCACAAAGTATTTTACAAACATCTTAATCAACCACCCAAATGCATTTATTAATTGCCCACTGTATGCCAGAAGCTATGCTAAGCACTAGGGATGTAAAAGCAAGAATGGAGTGGTCCCTGCCCTCAAAAAACTTACATTCATTCTATAAAGGAAGACATCATGTACTCAAATAAAAGAAACTAGTATTTGGGGGTCCAGGAAAAGCTTCACATAGAAATTATCTTTCTTGAGCTGAGCTTTAAAGGACCCCAAATGAGGAGGCCATACTTTTCAGAGCTCAAATCCAGGTCTTTTCACTCTATGCCATGTTGCCTCCAATGAAACAATGAGAGAACATTTCTACGCTAAATTGTAGTAAAAACTCTAATGTCTGCTAGAGCTCAGATAAGGGAATAGAGATCAGTGAAAACTGATGGAAAGGAATTCAGAATTCCAGAAATGGAATTTGAATATTGAGCTGCACCTTGGTGTGTGGGTTAAGAAAGGCAACTTCCTAACTTGGAAAGAGCACTGGTCTTGGAGCCAGAAAGACCTGGATTCAAATTCCATTCCATATACTTTATTAGCTATAGGACCCTGGGTACATCCTTAAACTACTCTGTGCCTAAGTTTCCTCACCTGTAAAACTAGAGGGTTAGATTTAATAGTCTCAAAGATCCCTTCTAGTTCTAAATCTATGATCTTATGATTTGGAATGGAGACATAATGAAGGCTTTCTTGCATAAAAATAAGTGTTGGGGTTGGGCAGGGGGAGATAAACACCTTAGAGAGAACACAACCCATCTAAATACACACCTCACATACAGAGACCCTTCTCTCATGTTTTCTCTGTCCCCAGCTCTTCAGGGGCTCATGGCTTGGAGTAATAATACTATCCAGGGAGTTACTAATAATACTGTACAGAGTTTCTACAAATACAGTCTTTGATAAGAGATTAGTTGCAGGGGAAATTACAAAGAATTGTGTGAGACAGAAATGTCTTACCACAACTATGGTAAGGGCCCAGTTGAAAGTATCATACCTACCATCACCTTTATGCATAGAACTAGTCATATTCCTCCTCAAGGAACTTCAGTTTCCCTTTAGTCACTATTTCCTTGGTTCTTCTTCCCTTCCCAAAATGGAAGATGGCAGGTTCTTTAAAATATAGATGGTGAGGTTGACATCAATCCCTGGTAAAATGTGGACTAGATGATAACTGATGTTAGTTGGATTCAACTACCAGAACCAAAGAGTATTGCCTCGACTAGATCAATAACACAAGGGAGGCCTTTTGTCCAGTGCTATAGATCTCTGTTCTGTTTTAATCAATGACTTAAAAGTAGATTTAGATGGAATGCTTATCAAATTTGTGGATGACATAAGGCTGGGGAGACTATCTATTTTGCTATAATATAGAAAAAAGAATCCAAAAGGATTTCAGCAGGTTGGAATGATAGGTTGGGCCCAGTGGTATGGAATTTAATAGGAATAGTTATAAGATCTCTGTTGTGCTTCCTGTTTGTTGATTAGGGAAAAAAAAATATTTGAATCTGTAGGACAAGACCCTGCCTTACATTCTCTTTTACAGCAAAGCATCTTCTAGTCACACATCAATATCTTTTAGGTTTCCTTGGAATATATAATAGAAGAAATAATCTTGTGTATAAACATATCAAGTGAGGTATAAAACAGGGAGGTAAATTCTTGACAAAGGAATGTGCCATTAATGGAGATCTTGCTCAGAATGAACGTGAAGAAAAATTTCTTGTGCATAGTGAGGTCCTTCAGATGCTCCTGCCAGTAGACGAAAATGTATTGATTGCCTCAAAATCCATGGCATTGTAGGGCCTTTGCGGGAGAAATGTGTTATACCTAAAGGAGTTTGTCCTGTCTGTCTACACAAGAAAAGGCCAACTGGATGAAGAACGCCTACTGTCCAGATTTCAACATGCATTTGGATGGGCATCCTGTAGAGTTCATTCACTTGTGTCTGAAATAGATGATATTGATGGACCCTGATCTGGATCCAGAGTTGGAAAGGAGTGGCCTGGATTGTCTTTGGGAAATTGCAAAGCTCTTTTATGGACCCTTAGTTTCCCATGACAGCAAACTGCCATCTTTTTAATATTGATATTTTACCAATGTTTCCATCATGTAATTGGATATGAAATATCATTGCCTCCAAAGACCCAAAGATGGGTGTCAAATAGTGACCAATGGAGTGGTGCATGATGGGAGTGAGCAAACTACAAAATGTAGCTAATAAATCCTGAAGAAGAAGAGGAGTAAAGAATTTAATCAAGGAATTATATGACAGGAAGATAAGATGGGTGGTGACTGTGAGGAACAACAGATGGACAGGCAGAGTATCCCACTGGCCCCTTGGTGATGTCTCAACTTTTGATAAACTTTAAGAATAAAATGAACAAATAAAAAGAATAAAATTAATAAAATAAAATGAAATGAAATGAATTAAAAATAGCTCATGGTGGGTAGGCATGAATAGATTGTGATAGCCTTTATGGAGGGATCTTTCCAATCAATGAGATCACAGATTGATTGTCATTCAACAACTATAAACTCATTAGTAAAGTAATTGGCACATGTACATTTATTCATTCACTCACCAAATACTTGAATACTGTGGTTGTAGTGGAGAGAACATTGTCTCCTAAGTCAGGGGAGTTGGGTTCAAAACTTGCCTTTGTCACTTACTACTTGCTTGACTTTGAACAAATCATAACTTTCTTGGGCCTCAGTTTCTTATTTGTAAAATGAAGCTGAGGGGGGAGAGCTTGATTAGATAGCCTCTGAGGTCCCTTCCAGCTCTAAAACAAACCTGTGATCCTATTTTAGTCAGACAACAATTCATGTAAAGAAGACCTGGGATCAGTAGAATCATAGAAATTGGAGTTGGAGATTATATCCAGTCAAATGTCCCAGCCATGAGGACATTGAACAAATTTACCTAGCCAGCAAGAGGGATAGCTGAATTGGACCCCAGGTCTCCTGACTCCAGTGTTTTTTCTACCATACTATGTTCTTTTGCCCATCAATGGACGACAAACTCAGTATGAGTTAACAGTATGAATCAGAGCAGCCCCCACAGCTAATGGCATCTCAGATTGTGTTAATAAATATACAGGATCCCTACTTTACTGTTTTGCACTTTCTTATACTCAGTATGGGTGAACTGACCACTAGGCTTAGAATTAGGAAGACTCATGTTTATGAGGTCTACTCTGGTCTCAGACACTTATTAGCTATGTAACTCTAGGCAAGTCACTTAACCTAGTTTGCCTCACTTTACTCATTTGTAAAATGAGCCAGTGAAGGAAATGGCAAACCACTCACATATCATTGCCAAGTAAATCCCAAATGGAGTCATGGAGTCAGACACTACTGAAAACAGCTGTACATACTCAGTGTAAATTCTTGAGGATTAATTTTCTGTTCTAGAGCAGCAATTTCTTGCCTTGGCTCAGTCTATTCAGTTTGCTGTCCTGTGTCCCTACTTCTAAAGGAGCTTTGGTGACTGGCAGAGGCTGCAGCAAGAGGGAGAGGAAGTGGCAGAAGGGTACAGGAGGGTAGTAGGTCTCTTGGTGCTGTTCTCACCTAAACATGAGCAAGGTAAACCATTAGCTTCTGGCCTTACGCAGCTGGCTTTGGGCAGGCAGCTACAGAGAAGGAAGGCCTCAGATCCAGGTGGCAAGATGCCTGTTCCACACAGCCTGCGGAGGCGGGCTTGGGGGTGGAAAGGAAATGAAACAAAGGCCTTCCTGGAAGAGGCCAGAGAAGGGGGACCTGTACTGACAGGAATGAGACAGAACATGGCCCTCCCAGAGAGACTAGGTCCACAAAGCCGGTCAAGGCCAGCGGTTGAAAAACAAACTCGTAAAGGAAGGATGGTAGCAGAGGTAAAAGTACTGTTCTCTGCCCGGCCTCCCTCCCACACACATGGACCTGGAAACTGGACAATAACGAGGTGACAAGTTGGCACTCAGACCCCTGGCTCAGAGGGGCTGGCAGTTTGACCAGACACATCCTGGACATCTTCCTTTTGTCTTTTTATCTTTCCCCTATGGGGGGAGTTACAATTAGTTGTCATGGGAGATAAACTCTCAGGCTAGGTTATCTTGTCACTGGTTTAATTTAATTTTTTAAGCATCTCCTCTGTGCCAGACTTCGTGCTAGATATTAGCGATGTAAGAACACAAAAAGCTTGCATGTACTGGATTCCTTTTTCTTTGCCTCTGTCAGTATAACAACATCAACAAATAACAGCTAGCAATTGCATAGTGTCTATTATATGATAGGCATTTTACAAATCATTGGATCCTCACAACAATCCTGGGAGAGAGGGATGCTGCTATTATCCCCACTATACAGTTCAGGAAACTGAGGTAAACAGAACTTAAATGACTTGACTAGGTTTACACAGCTATTAAGTGTCTAAGGCTAAATTTGAATTCTGGTCTTCCTGACCCCAGGCCCAATGTATTACCTAGCTGTCTCTAAGTGTAACACTTTTACTCTGAGCTAGGCCCTTTTCTTTTGTCCTTGTACACACACACACACACACACACACACACACACACACACACACACACATCTATTTACGCAGTTTCACATGATCACAGGATTAATGTCAAAAAGAACCTCAGAGATTATTCAACATAACTGCCTTCATTTATGGACGAGAGGCAGAGATCTAAGTTCCCACTGGTAGTGTAAGAGACGACATTCACATCTGGCCCTCTGCCTCCAAATCCAGCACATTGCCTCATGTTCATTTCTATTCATGTGCTTTCCAAATGGACACATCTAGCACAAACCCATCCATGAAACCTGTGTCAACCACATGTCCATGACTACAGGAAATTTGTACTTAGATCATTTGTTAACATCTGAAACCTAGGATACTGAAAACTGAAATGACCTTATGTGCCTGAAGGCAATAGGAATGTCCTTATACATAGGTGGAGCAGGCTACCGGACCTGCATGTATTGAATATTTACTATGTGCCAAATGTTGTAGATTTAAAGAATAAGTAAAAACCATGCATGCCATCAAAGAACTTACATTTGAATGGGAGACACAACATATACATAAATAGTTACAAACAAGTTGGTTAAAAAATGCAAAGTAGATGGAGTGCTTTCCTGAACTAGGTGGGTCTCCTTCAATGGAAGGAAAAAAACAGAACAAAGCCAGAACGAAATGTTCATTAAGATCTTTCTGTGTTGAAGGTTATCTCATTGATATGCTAGGTGGTGTAATGAACGGAGCACTGGGTCAAGAGTTAGGAAGACCTGAGTTCAAATCCAATCTCAGATATTTCCTAACCGAGGGGCCTTGAGTAAATCCCTTCACCTCTCTGTCCGTCACAGATTCCCCAGCTGTAAAAATGGGGCTAATAACAGCGCTTACCTCACAGGATTGTTGTAAGGAACAAATGAAATAATATCTGCAAAGTACCTAGCATAGCGCTCGTACAGAGTAAGTGCCCCTCCCCCCCTTTAAAAAATCTGTAGTGTTTAGTTTAGTTCCCTTTTTTAATTAAAAAGTTCCCTTGGTTTACTGATATCTGGTATTAGTGATTTATTCCTTTATTTTAAGACTTTTGTTCCCACTTCAACTGCTCCTGATGAGCCACGCATTTGTCTGGGTAAACTTCTTTTCAAACAGGTTTTTATGGGAGGCAAAGACTGCACTGAAATTCAAAAGACCAGGGTTCTAGACTCACTTCTGCCTCTACTTTGCAGTGTGGCCTCAGACAAGTGATTTCCCCTCTTTTGGTCTCAGTTTCCTTATTTGTAAAATGAGGAGGTACAATCAGATGAACTTTAAATTCCCTTACATTTTCAATAGTTTATGGGGGATCAGAATCAGAAGGGTGCTGGATACCTAAGATGGGATGATGACAGCAATGCCATGGGGAGGGTAGTGGTAATGGGAAAATGCTCAAAGAGAGATTGGGGACCCTAAAGACAAATCATCTCTTTTACAATTTTTTCCAGGACTGACCTTCACAATCAGGCACAAGTATCATTTCTTATCACTAGCATTCTTATCTTCATGGTCCCCCCAGTCTTGTAAACTGTAGGGATTTTAAAATTTTTTATTTATTTTTTTTGAATTTTTATCTAATTTGAATTGTTCTTATTTCATTCATTCCTACAATATCCATATCTAACTTATCTATAATGTTAGAAGTGAGCCCATCTAAAAAGTCACCAACAGTGACAAACATGCTCCTTAAACAAAGAACAATGCCTGTTGTGAAATTAGGGAAGCCGTTATTAATCGTTAGGTCCATTCCACCTGAATGGACTGGTAGTCTCCCCAGTAAGGTTACAGGATGATTATAACACGTGCGGAAAGATGAGGTTTCTTATGCTGTTTTCCTAACTTTGTCTCTCCCGCAATACCATCCCCTGACAACGTGACTCCGTGTTCTCCTCTCTGATAGACCCTTCCTCACACAGCAACTTGTGCCTGAGCATTAGCTCCTGATCTCTAACCTGTCCATGCTAGGTCACAACCCTCATCACCTAGGCATGTGGAGGACAGAACTTTCTTACTTCCCACATATAAATAATAGTGTAGCTTTTTAAGGCTAGTAAATTACTTTACGGATGTTATCTCATTGGATTCTCATAACAACCTTGAGGGATAGGAGCTATCACCATCCTCATTTTATAGACAAGAAAACTGAGGCAGGCAGAAGTTAAATGACATAAGTCTTCAAAGCAAGATAGGAACTCATTTTCCAAAGCCAAATTCTAGAACTTTATCCCAGGCTGAGTTCTGGCTCTGGCAAGCCTGCATGGCATCAGATTATGGATAAGTACTGATCTGTATCACTAGGATGAATTTCTATACAGGGAGTTTCCCACATAAATGAAAACATATACATTCCTCCCACCTCCCAAAATAATCCTTCAAAGGGCTCAAATCACCAAGGTCATTCGCCCTTCCTGTTTTAGGAAGGGTTGGAAATGTATTTGATTGTGAAATAGTCAAGCCCTTATTAATTGCCCTTATTAACTGGGAATAAGTAAGTTTGGATTTTTTTTAACTATACAGATATTAAGAGGATATTAGCTATATCATATTAATTATATCATATCATACCACACCACACCACACCATATCACATTACATCATATCATATAATATCATATCATATCAATTATCTGTAAAGCTATTAAGAGAACCTAAAGAACAAAGGCAAGAAAACCCAGCAAACTAAAAGACAAACATTAAGAAAAGTAAAGAGAGTTAGCACTGGGACAAGCGCTGGAAAAAAAATCTTGCTAACATGGAAGGACCAGAGACATGCTGAAGTTCTTCTATACAAAGGAGACAAAGCAGTAATTATGGCCAAAGCATAGTTGAGTCAATAAACATTTATTAGGTACTTACTGTGTGCACTCTGTAAAACTCTAGGGATACAAATATAAGCAAAAAGAGAGAGAGAGTCCCTGCCCTCAAGGAGTTTATACTCTACTGAGGAAGACAACACATAAAAAACCCCTGAAAATTAGGAGATAGGCTAAGGTGGATGGTTCCCTTGTAGGAGTATGGCATTGAAGCCAGGAGCTTATGAATCAGAGCCAAGAGAGCAATGCAGTGACTAACCTAGACTTTTTTCAAAATGGAGGTACAAGGAAGAATCCATCCATTGGAGAAGGGAGCCAAAGAAGGAGCAGGATGTTTCAAGATGAGAAGTCTATAGGGAATGAGGGAGCTTTTAGAGTGTGAAGGCCACTAAGGTATAATGGTAAAATCTATAGATTGAGAAGCAGAGCTTCTCAGAGGCATGTAAGATAGCTAACTGGGGCCCTTCTTGTGAGCTGCTAAAATTCAGTGGGGACAGGCTCTGATGAAGTCCTTTCTGAATCAAGTCATATCTTATAGACAGCTGCCTCCTGATTCCAGGCTGTGTGGGAGAAGGTGGCTGTTTTTTCAAGGTCTATTCAGTAAAACTGGGTTGTACCAGAAATAGATAGCAGCCAAAGAAGCGGGGGAACTATAGGGGGCTGATGGAGCCAGCTGAGAACAAGCAGAGAGAATTGGCAGCCTGCCACATAGATATCTAGCATGACATTGGTTGAACTAATTGATACATGGGTATATCCCAGATGCTCAGTGGGCTATCTATGCATAAAAACTCTGCTGTCTCAAGACAGGGGGTAACCAGGCAAGGGAACTGGAATGGAGAGGGAGCTTCCTGGGGATTGATAGACAATCTCTTTCCAAGCCTAGCTGTCTTTGTGTCTCCTGTTCCTCAAGTAGGAGTCTATTAGACCATGAATTTGGCATGAAGAGTGATGGATAGAGATTGAAGTCTCATTTTGAGATCATAGGAAGTGCTAGAGAAACCCAATGAGGTCACTGAAATGATTAAAGATCATATAGGACTGACCGGAGGAACTAGGGATGCCTAGTCTAAAGGTCAGACTAAGGAAAAATATGATAGCTCTCTTTAAGTGCTGAAAAGGCTGTTATTTGAAAGAGGAGTGAGTATTCTGTTTGGTCTCAGAGAGGGAAAAATAAACAAGAACCACGGACTGAAGTTGTAAAGAGAAAATTTAGGCTTGAAATAAGAAGAAAACCACTTCTTACCCATTAGTGCTATATAGAAATAAAATGGACTGCCTGAGTGCTAGTGGAGAGATTTCATAAGTCTTTAACAGAGACTGAATGACCATTTGTCAGGCATGTTGTGATAAGGATTCTTTTTCAGTCATTGGACTAAATGGCATCCCCGCTACACCTCACCTTGGGTCCCCAGTGCCTTCTGATTCACTCCTCTCCCTGCCCATCAGAAGACTATTAAAATTGGAAGGAACATTCAAGTTCATCTAGTCCCACTTCTTCATTTTTTAGATGAAGAAACTGAAGTCAAAAACGGGAAATCACTTGCCTGTGGTCACATCATGAAGGTAAGGCAGAGGTGAGATTGGAACTTTGGTCTCTTGAATCCGTGTCCTTCATTTACCTGCCATCAAAACCTGTTTGAAGGAAAGTTTATTTAGACAAATGCCTTACTAATCAGGTTCTCTTGAAGAGGCAACAAAAGTCTTCAAGGAATGAATCTAGGTGTCAGTAAACTGAGGGCAAGATTTTAAATTTGTTTTTTATTTGTTTATTTGTTGTTGGGTTGGTTTTTTTTTGTTTTTTGTTTTTGTGGAAGGAAGGAGGAATTGAGTACCTGTTATCAAGCATAGTCCCTGGAAGTCCCTTCCAACTTTAATATTTTGTCATTTAGAGTGACCCTATTTCTGAGAGAGAAAATGAGATTGTGACCTTTGATATAGAATAAGACTTTACCTAAGAAGATGACATTTTAAGTACATCTGTCAGTCATTTTTAGACTGGACTATAACTCTCACTCAAAGGAGTTGCTTTCTTGAGTCTTTGAGAGAAGTCTCAGCATCCACTATTTTCCCCTTTTCTTGGGGCAGGGATCTTGTTGAGGGACTCATGGGAACGGAAAGGTTTTGGTGGAATCTTTAATCTCAAGGGTGACTAAAAGCGCCGAATTTCATAAACCCTCAGCAATGTACAAACCATTTTCATTTCTTTTGTAGTCCTGATTATAAAACAGACAACTGGGGGAAAATGGAGCTGCTCAGATCCTAATTTTCTTGTTTTTGATACCAAAGAGAATAAAATGAATTCTAGAAAAATGAAGCAAAGATATTTAACAGGGAGTAGAAAACCAAGAAAAGCAGTGGTAGAAAAAGCACCAGACTCACAATGAAGGAAAATGAGTATGAGGTCAGGATCCACTAGTTATGTTGAGTCTGACACTGGACAAGCCAATTAGTGTTTCCCAGATTCAGTTTCATCACCTGTAAAATGAAGGTAAAATTTAAAGAATTTCTAAGGGTCTCTTTGACAATAACTCTCAGTCTATGATGATATGATGCTATGACATTGGGGCACTTAGCTGGCCCTCTGAATTCAAATCATCTGGCCTGGGCAAATTTATACCTTAAACTTTAAAACACTCTGATCTAATTAGAGGACTTATCTAAGTAGAGGACTATTAGAGGACACCATCAGATGTGAATGGTACTCAACAGACTAGATGATTGAACTGACGTAAACAAATCTGAGTCAAATCAAGTTAACTCTCATTCATTAAGTACCTACTATGTGCCAGGCACTACAGATACAAAGAAAGGAAAAGAAAAATTCCCAGGTTCCTGAAAAAAACTCAAGGGTATGTACGGTTGGAGAGGTGCTGTTGATTATGTGGAGAAAAGAACGGGTGGCCAAAGACAGGACTAGACACAGGCAATCATTGTTGCAAGTTTTTTTTTTGTTTGTTTATTAAATAAATTTATTTAACTTTTTACATTCATTTTCACAAAATTTTGTGTTCCAAATTTTTTCCCCATTTGTCCCCTCCTCCCTCCACAATACACTGAGGATTCTAATTTCCCCTATCACCAATCTGCCCTCTCTTCTTTCATCTCTCCCTTCCCTTACCCCATCTTCTCTTTTGTCCTGTAGGGCCAGATCCCTTTCTATTCCCCGTTACATGTATTGCTTATTTCCTAGTAGCAAGAACAATACTCAACAGTTGTTCCTAAAACTTTGAGTTCCAACTTCTCCCCATCCCTTCCTCCCCACCCATTCCCTTTGGGAGGGCAGGCAATTCAATATAGGCCATATCTGTATAGTTTTGCAAATGACTTCCATACTAGTCATGTTGTATAAGATTGACTGTATTTCCTTCCATCCTATCCTGCCCCCCATTGCTTCTATTCTCTCTTTTGATTCTGTCCCTCCCCAA
>CM053771.1:82333718-82401123 GCA_028658325.1 Potorous gilbertii | reverse complement strand
CATTCTTCTCCTCATTGGCTTTTTGAACCTCTTTTGCCAATTGAGTTAGCCTATTTTTCAAGGTGCTATTTTCTTCAGCATTTTTTGGGGTCTCCTTTAGCAAGGCATTGACCTGTTTTTCATGCTTTTCTTGCATCTCTCTCATTTCTCTTCCCAGTTTTTCCTCCACCTGTCTAACTTGATTTTCAAAATTCTTTTTGAGTTCTTCCATGGCCTGAGCCCATTAGATATCTATTTCAGATGTTTGGGATACAGAGGCCTTGACTCCTATGCCTTTACCTGATGGTAAGCATTGTTCCTCCTCCTCAGAAAGGAAAGGAGCTAACATCTGTTCATCAAGAAAGTAACCTTCTATGGTCTTATTTTTATATACCTTTTCTGGGCATTTTCCCGTCAGTTACTTGATTTCTGAGATTCCTCTCCACCCTCGCCTAGACCCGCCCAACTAGTGCTTGGGGTCTGAGATTCAAATGCTGCTCCCCAGCCTCAAGGCTTTCAGCGGCAAGCGGGGCTGCTATTCAGGGTAAGATTAAATTAGGTTCTCAGGTAGGGGCAGGGCCACCTGAGTTCCCTCAGGGGGTTTATGCAGAGACCTTCTGTAATGGAGCTCCTGCCAAGCTCCTGCCTGCTCTGGGAGCCTCTGGCCACCCACTGCCTCTGTGGCTGCCTCCTGAGGGGGCATGAGTTATGGAGACACCCCGCTCCCCTCTTGGCCAGCCCAGAAGTCTCTCTCACTGACCTGCAGTGCCTGTGGGTGGAGGGACCCCCGAAGCCACCGGAGATTCCGTCCCTGAAGCCTGCTCAGGTCTGCTCCTCCTGGGGCTGCACGGCCAAGGTAGGGCTGGGTTCCGCTCTGGTCCTGTGCGTGATGGACCTTTGGTGAGGGTTTTTCAGGTCTTTCTGGAACAGAAATCTCCTCCACTCTGTTGTTCTGTGGCTTCCACCGCTCCAGAATTTATTAGGAGTTCTTCTTTACAGATATTTTATAGGCTGTGCTTTCGGAGCTAGCATAAGTGTGTCTTTCTACTCCACCATCTTGGCTCCTCCTGTTGCAAGTTTTAAAGCAGGAAAATTGATGAATATTTCCAACACTTGGCCAGTGAACTTGTTGTCAATTTATAATAAGAGTTTGATGAATGAATGATAAAGGGAAAGTTTATGATAACTGGAAAGGGAAGAGGTAACCACTAGCCAATATGAGCTTATTAAAAATGTTATGCTGAACAGCTTATTTTCTTTTATTTGGCAGAGTTATCAGACTATGACATGTTTTCAGAGTTATGCCATGGGCATATGGATTGACTTTGGAAACAGAATTCTATCTTTCATTATATGTTTGTGGAAAAAACAGAGAGAGAAGGACTGGATGACAGTACATTTAGGTATACTTAGAATCATTTGATGGAAGTAACCTGAATTATTCAGACTGGTTGATCTAATTGCCTTCATGTCAACTTCCCAAGGATTTTTACCCTTCCTTCTATCTCCAGCAGTTAGCACAGTACTTGGCACATAGTAGGTGCTTAACAAATTGTGTATTGATTGACTGGAACTGAAGGGCCTTGATGTTCTTTCATTTTTAGTTCTCACTTTATGTATCTCAGATGCACATAATTGTTTGCATGTTAATTCATTCTCTCCATTAGAATATGAGTTCTTTCAGGGTAGGGATCAATTTTTGCTTTCTTTGTATCTCTGGTACTTACTATAGTGTCTGGCACAAAGTATACACTTAATAAATGCTTGTTGACTGACCATTGTTTTCCTGAATGATCATATCAATTCACAGCTCTACTAAACACGTATTAATCTGGTTTTCCCCCTATAGCCCTTCTAGCATGGACTCTTTCTATCTTATCATTTTTGCTAATTTGATGACTGAGGCGAAACTTCAGAATTGCTTTAGTTCAAATTTCTCTTATTATTATTAATTTGGAGTGTTTTTTTATATAGTTGTTGATTTGCAATTCTTCTTTTGAAAATGTATTTAGTTATTTTGGCCATATATTCATTGAAGAATGATTGTATTTTCTCCATTTTTTACAAGATGGCGGCTCAGTCATATCTACTAGTTCTTTCATTATATGAGGATGGAGTTCATCTGGGCCCTGTCATTTGAACTCTCCTACTTGGGCACCAGCTTCCTATCAGCCATTTTCACTCTATTCTTTCCAGGCCCAAAAACATTCTCCTTGGCAGAGAAAATTAAAAAAGCAATTAATAAGAGATGAACTGTAATACCTTCTCTCCATCATCCAACAATGCTATCCCATACATCCTGAGCAATAATTTTTTCCTTCTTTGACTTTGGTATTTCTGATAGATTTAAATAAAACCTTTTCAAAGCTTTGCTTGAGGTCATTCCTGACTCTACCCTCTCACTTAGCCCACATAACAAATCTCTTCTTCACATTCTCTTGTCTCTGCTAACTTAGCCACCATCTGATTTTGGACCCCCATCATCTCTGTTCTGGACAGTATTGCAACATTATCTTTGATTGCCCTGGCTGTCAATCCATCCTCCACTCCACTGCCAAAGTAATTTTCTTAAGGTATAGATCTGACCATGTTATCCCTACTCAATAATATCTAGCATCTCCCTATTTCCTCCAGGATGAAATATACAGTCTTTTGTATATTTAAAGCTCATCACAACCCAATTCCCTCCTACCTTTTCAACCTTCTTACACTTTGCTCCCTCTTCTATACTATTATTCAGACATATTGGCCTATTAACTGCTCCTTGCAGATGGCACACAATCTTTCATCTCTGCTTATGCACTGGCTGTCTCTCCTACCTGGAAATGCTCTTCCTACTCAGCTCCATCTCTTGGGTTCTCTGGCTTCCTTCAAAACTTGGTTCAAATGCAAAATATGCAGGAGGTTTTTCCTGGATTTCTCTTCTCTAAGTTTATACCCCATCAACTTTTTTATTTGGGCAAGTTGTACCTACTTATTTACATGTTATTATTGCCCCATTAGTCTATAAGTTCTGGCTTTTGCCTCTCTTTGTATCCACAGAGAAATGGGCTTAGTAGAGCTTAATAAATACTTAATTGATTGACTTCTAATCAGCCTCAACTCATTTTGAACTTTACTACTCTTTATAGAGTTCTCATAGAACCACACAATACTTTTGTAACCATCACTCCTTACTTACCATCACGTTTTAGTTTCTTTATTTGTCTTTTCAAAATTTCAGCTGGTTCATGAGTTCCATGTATCCTTACCAAGCTCTTTAAGTAGCTATTTATCAAAATTGTTTTTCTTTGTATTTTCATCATTTCATTCTTGAGAGCTTTTCATCTCCTCTGGACTGTAGAATTTTTGCTAATGGAATCCTATTTCTCCTTTCCTTGAACCCTTTATATTCTGCTCTCTTAAAATCTATGGAGCATGTCAGACTTTCCCCAGAATGATTCATCCAGAAATCCAAATACCATTTTCAGATATTACCTCCTTAAAAAAAAAACCAAACATTTTATTGATATCTTTGATTTTTCACATTACTATAGTTTTCCTAGCATTTTCCCCTCTTTCCCCTCCCAAGAACCATCCCATATAATACACAGTGTTTTTAAAGTCAAAAAAAAGAGAGAAAAAAAATCAACACAATTGATCAATGCATCAAAAAAAATCTTAAAATATGTGCAAGGTACAACACTTGTAGACCTTCCATCTCTGCAAGTGTCTGGGGGTGGAGACATTTAGCCTACCATTTATTTGCTTTCACATCTGTCTTTCTTTTCTGAAAATCTTGTTTCCAGTGAAAATATAGCATGTACCCCAAAGTCTTCAGTTTCTTGTGAAAGATGATGTAACAAGCTCAGCAGTTTTCTAAATTTCTTCTTATAGTAGGAATTATGAAAAAAGGTAATAGTTGAGGAGGGATATAAACACACAAAGGGAAGAAATAACAATAGCTGGTATTGACATAACATATAAAGACTTGCAAAACTCCTTACTATTAATTAACTTAATATTAGCTCATTTGATCTTCGTAATAGCTCTCCCTCCATTTTGTATTATTTCCATTTTATAGATGAGAAAGATAAAGGTTAAGTGACTTGGCCATGATCATACATTTATTGGGCATGTGAAGCCAGATTTGAACTAAGGCCTTCCTGACTCTGGGGCTGGCACTCTCTCCACTCTGCCACATAGATGCTTTTCATGAGATTGTAGAAAACAGTTGTCTTTATTGGTATGATTTCAACATATGCACGTATGACATTTTGTAAGAGGAAGATCTTTAAAATAGTGTTCTGCTCTACCAATTAAATGTTGGGTTTTTTTTAAATCAAGGAACAATAAGTACAGTGAGATCTTGTGAAATTTCTATAAATTTCAATGATGTGATTTACTGTGATGAGTTGATGAAGACTGATTGAAAAGTAATCCCAAGGGAAATAGTAGATGAACCTATCCAACAGAAAGTGTCCTAGGAAGAGCCCAGTGGCCAACCTGGCCAACCTAGTACAACAACCACAGGTCAGCAACTGTGGTGACTACAGCAAATATAATCATGACCATGATATAATCATAATATATACCAAATATAATCATATAGCGACAGCCATACTCAGAGAGAAGACAGCAGAAGAAGCCATTCTGTCTGCTCAGTCCAGTCCAACAGTAGATTGACCCATGCATCAGACATGCCTTTCCTTCAAGGAGCAAGTCCAGCTCCCTAGTGGAGCCACTCATCCATCATCAATATCCACAGCAAACTTCATGTCAACTTTCCAGAAATGAAAGAACAAGGCACTTCAGTTGCAATTAATCAATAAACAATTTGTTAAACATCTACTATGTGTCAGATACTGTGCTAACTGCTGGAGATATAGGGAAAGGTAAAAGACAATCCCTTCCCTTGAGGAACTTGCTACCTAACAAAGAAGTTATAAGGAGGATAAATAGGAAATATTCAATGGAGGGGAGGCAATAGAATTAAGAGGGGTCATTGAAGACTTCTTGTAGAAGGTAGGATTTTAACTGGGATTTGGAGGAAGTCAGGTAAGCCAAGTGAAAAAAATAAGGCGGGAGATTCATATTTTCATAGACAGTGAAAATGCTTAGAGTCTGGAGATGGAGAGCCTTATTTGAGAAACAGCAGGGAGATCAATGTCACTGGACTGAAGAGTATATTGTGCGTTGGGGGGAAGTGGGGTTAAAGTATAAAGAAGATTAGAAAGGTGGAGCAGGTTATTAAGGGATTTGAACACCAGCAAGAATATTTTACATTTTATCCTGGAGGTAATAGGAAGTCATTGGAGGTTATTGAGTAGGCAGATAACATGGTTGGACTTGTAATTTAGGAAGAACCCTTTGACAACTGAGTATTGAATGGACTGGAGTAGGGTGACACTAAAGACAGAGAGGTGCATTGTCTTAGCCATGTGTCTTTCCCACATGTGTGTCTCACTGTTATTATACTTTGTCTGGATCCACTCTTCTTCCATTTCATGGGTTCTGGGTGTATTTGTTGGAGAGCATTTTCCCAGATTTTAAAGAAAAATGCTCTATATTTATTATTCTTGCATTGACATTCAAGTAAATACCTTGCTTAAAAAGCACTGAGTCTACTGGCTTATTTTTAAAGAGAAGTATGTTGGTAGGAACTTATGAGCTATGGTGTTTTGAGGATAGCCATTCACTGGGTAACCCTAGAGCCCAAATATCAGTCTTGGGAGTAAGGTCAGAGCATATACTATAAAAGATGAGGAATCTGAGATTAATTGATGTGAAAAGGGGACTACAATCAATTCATGTTGTTACTTGTGATTGTCTCATTAACACCAATGAAGACCCAAAACACAAGTGAGAAGCTGAACTTCTTTGACATCTGAATAATGCTCAATAGCTCCTGGGAATGTACTACTTAGTATAGGGCTTGTCATAGAAATAAAGAACATAGAAATGAGGTATGAAAATTTTTGCATGGTACTGTTTCACCTAAGGATTCTGTTAGTGTAGTTTGGCATTATAGGATATGAAATGGGGCTAACATTGGGTCTGTGAGAGTGGAGAGAGAGAGAGTAGTGAATTAATAAATAGTTTGAAGAAGGAATTAGCAAGTAGCAATAATACATTGAATTATGGAAAGATGAGTCAAAGATAACTTAAAAGTTACGAGTCTGAGAGTAGGTCGTGGTAATGGAATAATTCAGGAGAAGGCAAGTACATGCAATAAGAATATAGTGAATATTTTCTATGCAATTGGCATTGTGGAAGATACTAGCTGGATAAATAAGACATAAACACATGAAACATTAAGTAACAAAAAATGTAAATAATGGACAATGGAAAAGAGATCACAAGAGAGTCCATGAGTAACACCTGACAAAGCATGTAATGTGAGGTCTTTGGTGATGAGAGATTACTCAAGCCTGGGATGGTCTGGGAAAATGTTACAGAAGAAATGGAATTAAAGCAGTCTTGTATAATTAGAATAGATTGACTATAATATGGGTGATAGTGTTGATACTTCCAGGGGGTAGACTAGCTAAGTAAAAATCAGAGACTACCAATCACAAGGCACATTATAAAGAGAGCTGGTAAACACATTTGGCAAGAAAGGAGGGTTCTGGAATGTGAATAATTGAAGGAAAGAAGGGAAAAAGGAAGGTGTTGTAGAACCTTAAATGCCAGAAAAATAGTTTGATTTTAATACAAGATGAATTCCATGTTCAAAATACGAATACATTATTCCCCTTTGGGGGTTTCTTCATTGTCTTTGTGACCTCCATCTACTGTCTGAAACCTTTCCTTATCAGAGAAAGTGGATCATTAGGGAACAATCAGTGTAGAGAATATTGACAGCGGGAAGTTGTTCCATAGTTTTGGATGGCTTGAGAGTTCTGATTTCAGGAAACAGATGCAGTACATTTGATGGGAGTACCTGCTGTTCCTAGCTGGAGAAAGAAATCTTCTTTAATTACATGAACTCCTAGCTGGATTACCTCAAGACAGGAATTTCACTGCTAACACCAATGCCATCAGAGACATGCATTACTATCAGACAGTCATCTCCTCCATCTGTCTCCTTGTTTGTCTTGATGAGGCCCAAGGAATGTTGATTACTATGGAAGAAATTATGCTCATCCTATAATCACTATTATGTAACAGAAGAGTCCCTGCCCTCCAGTTCTGGTGCCAACTGAGAAATGGGAAAAACAACATCTTCAACTTGAAATTTCTCCTTGCCCTTGCCCTGTGGTCAGGTCTCACTCTGAGGCTTTGGAAGAGTCACAAATACCTCCAAGAGTAGTCAAGCATTTGCCAAGTAACTCTTGGGACTACCCTGAATTTTTATATATTGAGAGACAAAAGAGGGAACATTTATACAACCAATTTTCTGGAGGTCCTCCAATTCTGATTCCAACTGAGTAACTTAAGTATGTATGATCAGAAAACTCAAGGAAGTTGCTGAAAAAAAAATAACACCAAGATATTCCTTCCTATGGGAAGGAACAACAACCTGAAAGTACAAGGAAGAACAGATAAGTTCAAAGAATAAATAAGAAAATGAGTTGGAAAGAAAGAGAAATTGTTGTCTAAAAGAAGCTAAATATATGATTGAATGGGAAAATAAAGGAAATAATGAGGGAATCTGTGGGGCTACATTTTTTTTTTTTTTACATAGCAAAAGATTTTATTTTTAAATAGAGGGCATGTGAATAGTATTTGTTTCTTCTCTTTGGTAAAGAATTTTTCCCTTCAGAGTTCTCAGTGTCTTTGTCCTCTCTTCAGCATTTCCCCTCTACAGTATGTTCTCTTTGAAAAACAAATCTTCCCTTTGCTTCCATCACATTTTATTTTCTTGATTATTTTTCCTCTCTGAGTTTTTCTACGTTCCTTTGGTAAATTCCTATCTTTTGAAGTTCTATCCTTGGTCCTCTTTTTTACCCCCTCTCTTTGAATGAACAAAGTTTTCTAAGTTGATAATACCACAACTCCATTTCTCTATCAAGTTCCAGTTCTGTATTTCTAATAGTCTTCCAGGCATCTTTGTCTGGATGTCTTACTGTTGTCTCCAATGCACTATGTTAAAAAATATCATCTTCCTCTCCCCTACCTCAACTGATCTCCAAATACAACTACTCATCCTGATTTCCCTATTTTCATTAATGGTACTACCATTCTCTGGGATACCTTTGGAGATAAAAAAAAAAATCTTAGCCATTTTTTATTCGCCTTCTTTCTAAATCCTCCCAAGACACTCAATTAATATATTGATTTGAGTCTTATTAAGCTATGCTATTCCAAGTATTCCACTTCATCTTTTGAGGATTGTTAGGAGTTTCAAATAATATAATTACAGTGGAAATTCTTTGAAACTATGAAACATTGGAATTGTAAGCTAGTATTAATACTCTGGTTGTAAACAATTGAGGCTTACAGAGGGAACTCCATTAAGCCTGATTAATAAAGTGTGGTATAGTATAAAATGTGGGGCAGCTAGGTGGTGCAGTGGATAGAGTGCCAGACCTGGAGTTAGGAAGATCTGAGTTCAAATGTGGACCTCAGACACCTATTATCTGTGAGACCCTGGGCAAGTCATTTAATTGTTTGCTTCAGTTTCCTCATCTGTAAAATGAGCTGGAGAAGGAAATGGCAAACCACTCCAGTATCTTTGCCAAGAAAACCCCAAATGGGGTCACAGAGAGTCAGACATGACTGAAAAAGACTGAAAATCAGTAGCATGAAGTGCACTGATCAGACAATTATGAGACTTACATTCTCATCAGAGCTATACTGCAGATTCATTGTGTTAATTTAGCCAGGTCACCACAAATTCTAGGATTCTATGACTGCACTTAGTAAGGGCAAGTAAAACATATGTTTGCTTAGACTCTTGAAAAACTAGGAAAGCATTATGTTAAAAGTCGAGGAGGAGAAAGAGAAAAGTCAGATGCTACAGAGGGTGTCAGATACAAACTGTGAAGATCATTAGTAAAGAATACGAGACAAAATCCAAAAAGAGATCCAGGAATAAAAGTCATGACCTCAGATACATGAACACAAATGCCCAAAATATGGCTAATAAGCTGAACAGAGATCACAAGGAAATAAATTCAACTTCATGGGTATCAATGGAACTTGGTGAGATTATAGTCATGACTGCTAAATGTATCTTGGAAAATATACTGAATTCAAAAGTGACAGAATAGATAATAAGAGGTATGAAATGGTGTGACATATGTGTGAAGAGGTCTGAGAAGGAGAGGATAGAAACAAGGTGAAGAACATTTTGGTGAAGGTAAGTTGAGGGAAAAAGAAAAATGATATTGTCGTAGAAGTATGCTACAGACTACCTGATAACAGTGGACAAATGAATAAGAAGTATGCAAAACAGATCCCAAGAGTGACCAAGATAGGAATGAGTAGTGATGTGGGAAATCGATTATCTAGATACCTGCTACATACTTGACTCAAAGCAAAGTAGTGGATGCATTTTGAAGTTGCTTTGCTAAAGGAGGGTCATCAGGGTTCTGGAACCAGTTCTAATCAATAAGGGGGAAATTGGTTGTTGAAGTAGAAATGATAGAAACCTTGAGAAGAGATTAAATTTCCATATTGAAGTTTATTACAGACAGAGGAGAATGAGATGTAGTTTAACACAGAAGTGACACCCACATCCACAATCTGTAATCTATATATGGCTCACAACACTACCTAGTGTGGTGCACCAGATAAAAATAATTGGTAAATATTTAATGAAATAGATAAAAATATAATAGAACATGTTGTTCAGTAGTTTCAGTTTTGTCTCAACTCTTTGTGACCCCATTTGGAGTTTTTTTGGCAAAGATGCTGGAGTGGTTTGCCATTTCCTTCTCCAGCCCATTTTATAAATGAGGAAACTGAGACAAATAGTTGCCCAAGGTCATAGCTAGTTGGTGTCTGAAGTTAGATTTGAACACAAGAGGATGAGTCTTCCTGATTCCAGGCCTGGGGCAGCCTGGAGGCTGTCTTATTCAAGACTCCAGGCAGTTTTATTAACTGTGCCACTCAGCTGCCCCAATAACAGAACATAGATAATGTTAATATATAGTTTTCTAAGTCAATAAGCTACCCATTTAGTTTCCCCATTTCTATTTGCATTTTATACCACTGGTTGAATTCATATTCCAGAATCTTGAAGAATAAATTTCAAAGCATTTAGAGCAAAGGAAGGTACAATCACATGACCATAATTTACCAAAGAAGTTTACTTAGGAGGGATAGGAAAGCTTCATCCATTTTTCATCTCCTCCTCTGTGAGCAGTGATCAAATAACTATTATCTTTGCTTATGGAAAGGGTATGATGATTGACTGCTCTACGTAAGGTTCCACACACAAAAACTCTTTTCTCTAGCCAGCACTCCCCTTGATGTACTATTTCCAGTCATAAGAATGTAAAATGGTAATAAAATTCATTTGGAAGAACAAAGGTCAAAAATGAAAAAATGGAAAAATAAGTAAAAGAAGGAGGTTCAGCAGTACCAGACCCCAAACTATGTATCACAAGGCAGTAAATATCAAAACTATCTCATACTGGCTAAGAAATAGAAAGGTAGATCAGTGGAAAAGATTAGACATACAATACACAGTAGTAAAAGATTATAGTAACTTAGTGTTTTACAAATACAAAGATTTGTGTTTGCGATAAGAACTCATTATGCTTATATTTTTCTATGAGAAATGATGAATTCAATGATTTTAGAAAAAACATGGGAAGACTTACATGAAATATCAAAGAACAAAGTGAGTATTTTATTATATATTTAATTATTCACAGTAATATTCTTTTAAGAAAGTCTTTGAGCAAACAAGTTATTTTGTCTATTATAAATACTCAAATTGACTATAGAAGACATATGAAAAAAGACACTATCTGCATCCAAAGAAAGAATTGATAAATAGAAGTACAGAATAATTTTTAATGTCTATCTATCTACCTATCTATCTCTATATTTGTGTCTGGTGATAACCATCTCTAGGTTGAAAGGAGGGATAAAAGGGAAAAAAGAAATTTACATGAAAATTTGGTTGTATATTTGAAATGAATAGTAAGTTGTGTGTAGTAGTAGATTTGGAGTTTCATTTTCAATCATCTTTTTATTGTACTAGGTTATGAAAATGCTTGTTTTATTCTATAAATTAAAAAAAATACAAGGGAAATAGAGGAAGCATGTGTGATGTAGTAGAAAGCATACTGGATATGTTGTAGAGTACCTGGACTTAAGTCTTGACTGGACAATACTATTTACTACTTGTATGACCTTTTATAAGTAATTTTTGCTCCATAGTTGTAAGTATTCTCTTCTCTAAGCAGCTACTAAAAAAAATTCTTTTTTTGGTAAAAATTCTTGGGGAAGCTAGAAAGTGGTCTAGTGGAAATTGGGCTGATGGGTTGATTCTAAAAAGTAAATGAACCAATATCCTAAACCATATACCAAGACAAGATCAAGATGCATATATGACTTAGTTATTAAGGGAGATAGTATAAGACAATTAGAAGAACATGGAACATATTACCTCTCAGATTCATGAATAGGAGAAGAATTTATTAATAAGCTAGAAACAGCATTGTGAGGCATAAAATGGATAATTTTGATTATATTAAAATTTAAAAATATTGTGCAAATAAAACATTTATCCAAGATTTGAAGTAAAACAGAAAACTGGGAGAAAACATATTAGAGCCCCTCAGAGAAAGGTCTCATTTCTCAAATACATAAAGAACTTCATCAAATTTAAAGAATGGAAGTCATTCCCCAATTGGTAAATGGAGAAAGAACATGAACAAGTAGTTTTTCAATCAAAAAATAAAAGCTATATATAACCCCATGAAAAAATGTTCTAAATCCTTCTTGATGAGAGAAATACAAATTAAAACAACTTTGAGATATCATCCTACAACTTTCTGACTGGTTAAAATGATAGGTATCCTTCAGTTGGGGAATAGCTATACAATTTGTGACATACAATTGTGATGGAATGCTACTGTGCTCTAAGAAATGATGAACTGGTTGATTTTAGAAAAACATGGAAAGACTTCTCCAGAGATAGAATTCATATATAGAAGTATGTATAATATGGTTTTGCATTTATCTATATATATGTATATGTATATATAATGCACATGTGCATGTGTATGTGTATATGCACATATATTCATGTTTAATTGTATATATATATGTATGTATATGTGTGTATATATATATATATATATATATACATATATATATGTAGCCTTCTTTAGGGCTGAATGGGGAAGGAGAGAGAAAAACTGAAAAGTACACAGCTGAGAACAAAAGAAAACTTAGAAGGAAGCACAGAAAAGCTGGGTAGCTTTGAAAACAATGTGTAGGATTTATTATATAGTTTTTCTTAAAAAAAAAAAAAGCAAAAAATCTGAAATGAAAATCCATGGTTTTTTACTGAATCTTCTATGTTCTGCTGTGTACCCAGAAGTGTTTTTTTTTTGTATTTAATTTTAAAATGAATATTATTTTGTTGTTAAACATATTAAGGAAAGAAAAAAGCTAAATAAAAAAATAATGTACACTTAGATGCTTTTATATTTTAATATTCAATAATTTGTATGGTGTCTAGCATATTGTCTATATTTAATACTTTAATAATAATAACTTTTTAAGTTAATTCCATTTTTGGTTGATCTACTTAGAAAAATGATTTCCAGACTTACGATGGATAAATAAATGGTCAATGGATAATTAAAACTGAAGATAAATGAAAAAATAGAAAGGTAATATCTAATTGTTCTCATGTGTTTCAAGTAATCAGACTTGCATGATGTCCATTGCAGAGTGCTGAAATAATTGATAGATGCAACTCTTAAGTCTTTGTCAATGGTCAATGCAAAATCGTAGGAAGAGACAAAGGTGTCCATGTTTGGAAGGAGGCAAATATTCTGATTTCCAAAGAATGGAAGAGTGGAGTTATCCAAACTATAGACCTATGAGCTTGACTTAAATGTTTGGCAAAATTTTAGAATGTTGTGAGTATGTGAAAAAGGAAGAATTGATCATTAAGAACTATTATGGCTCCATCAAGCACATGTCATAACAGACTGGATTCATTCATTTTTTTGCAATATGATCAGTTAAACATTTTAGATATAGTTTGCCTACATTTTAGCTAAAAATATGACAAAATTCTCTGTTATTCTTGTAGACAAAATAGGGACCAATGGGTTGGATGATAGCACGGTTGGGTTGAGCATTTATTTGTTGATTACCTACTTTGTGCCAAGCACTGCTCTAAGCTTTGGGAATTCAAAGAAAGGCAAAGCCATCTCTGTCTTCAAGGAGCTCATGGGAAAGATAACATGCAAGCAATTAAGTACAATCTATACATGTGATAGATTGGAAGTAATCTAAGACAGAAGGAATTAGAAGTAAGGGGTATCAAGTAAGGCTTCTTTCAGAAGGTGGGATTTTATTGAGTAACTGAACGCACAAAGTATTGTTGTTGGATTGATCTGGTATGGGAGGGTCTCTCATGGAGTGTTCTAAGTATCTGCTATGCCTTTTTTTTTTTTAACAATGCTTTGAATAAAAGAGTAGCTGACATACTTATCGAATGTACAGATGACAACAAGCTGGTGAGCATCATACACTGGATGACAGTGCCAGAATTTAGAATGATCTCTACAGAGTTGTCTCATCTATGAAGGTGAAATTCAAAAGGGATCACTCTATATTTCCACTCTGGTGGTAAGAATTTCCATTTCCATAATTACTTAATTGCTCAAGTACACCTTGAGAGACAAATGACCAGATAGTCCTTTGTGTGAAGAATACCCAGGGCCTTTAATAGACTACAAGCCCATGATGAGTCAATGGCAGGTGACAAAGCTAGCAAAATCTAAGGCAGCATTAAGAGAGGGACATTGGGTTTGGAAAAATGAAGGTGACCAACACCCTATACTCTACCCTCGTTAGATTACATCTCTAGTGCTGTGGTCAGTTTTAGTCCCACCTTTAGCAATGATTTTTAGATACCAAAGTGGCTAGAATGATTGGAAACCATATCATGTTAGGATTTATTGAAGTAGATAGGGTTATTCGAGTTGGGCAGGAAGAAACTTGGAGTATACAAGCTTCTTAAGGTATCTTAAGGTATTTGAAGAAATGCCATATGGAAGCAGGATTAGCTTTATTCTGTTTGCTTCCAAAAGGCAGAACTGGAAGACAAGGGTTGACTTTGGCTCAATATTATCTTCTTTTCAAAGTCCAAACCAGTAGAGTTGTGCAAAAAAAGGAAACAATTTCTTTTGGAAAGTTGAGACTAGAAGTCATCAGACTGAATGACCACTTGTTGACTGGTATAGAGGGGACTCTTGGTCAGGTAGGGGTTGGAACCATTGGTCCTGAAACTCTTCTGACTCTGAGCCTCTGTGATTCTGTGACATGATTATAAAATAACTGCAGTGAAATAGGCACCACATAAAGGAAATATCCATTCACATGTTAACACCATAAAACCCTTAGTCCCATAGGAGAGATATACGGGTGGGTATCCACAGGTGTAGAACATTACAAATATTGTCAGATATTTTCAGATGTATTGATTAGTCCTGCTGATTTTTTCCTCTTCCTTTTTTTCTTTCCAAAATAAATTTTTTGTTCCAGAAAGAGGGATGGAAGGATCAAAGGGGATAAAGGCAAAACCAAAACCAACAAAAAAACCCCAGCTAGTATTCATGTTTTCTTTTGGCTGACCTAACTGGGGAGTCTTGCTTTGTTTTCTGTAAATGGATTTTTGCTCTCTAAAAACCCAATATAATGGACAGATTTCTGCTCCCCACCTTGGGGATGTGCATTAGTTTCATGTTGGATCTGAACTCAGAGACTGCAAAGATAGCTGAATAGTTGGCACAGGTGCAGAATATTGACATTGCAATCCTATGTCAGATCAAAGTGTGGAATCAAGTCCTCAGTCATTCAGTAAGTACCGTCAACCATGGTCAATCTGCACACACACACACACACACATACACACATATACATACATATATATGTGTGTATATATGGAGAGACAGAGAGAGAGACAGAGAAAGAGACAGAGACAGAGAGAGAGAGAGAGAGAGAGAGAGAGAGAGAGAGAGCCATTGGAAACTTAAAGGAAGGTACCATAGAGGGTTACCAGAAGAAAAAATGAGCAGAAGCCTATGACTAAGCAGATGAAAAAGAAGTTAGCCACTTAATTATTCTTTGCAATCATGAATGTAGCTGCCTACTGCCTTAGGCAGGAGGTCATTTCCCAGTATGGCAAACATGAGTCCTCCTGTCAGTGACCACACAGACAAAAGCTGGGGTCTGTTTGTTCATCTAGAAAATGCTTACACTAGCTTCTCCCTCCCCTCCTTCCCTGCCCCCTCATCCCCTTTATCACTCAACCTTTCTAATTCTATGTGGGAGAGGGGCTTTTTTTCCCTCCCTTTCCTGGGCTTTTTAAAGTAACATCACTATTACAGCTAATGAGGCAGTGGAAAGCAAGCTGGTCCATTCAGGGTTGCTAATGACTCCGTTCCCGGGAGCCTAATCAAAGATTTGTACAGTTAATTGCTGTCAAGTCAGCTCCTGCCACCTGCCATTTCGACAGCACCTGAGCTCTCTGTCTCAGTAGCCAGTAATGCTAAATGAATCCATCACCATTTCTAAAGGCAGGGAAAATAGAGCTGCCAGGCAACCCTGAAATAGTGGTTATACAATAGAGCAAAGATCAAATAGACTCCGACGGCACTGAGAAATCTACCTCATGGGCTGGGGGCTTTCAGTACAATGGGTGACAATTGGAGGAATTAATAGAATGATTTCTCCCTGTCCTAAAAAAAATGACAGTGGAAGAAGAAGGAGTTTGAGGTGGATGAAAGAATGGATGAAGCGAAAGAGGTGATGTCAGATCACATGTGTTAGTGCTCTCTGATCTTCCCTGCCTTGGAGGTGGAAGTGGGGAGCATTTTCATTCCAATTGATCAGATTGTACCATCAATCAGAATTTGCTGATAGTGCCATAGAATGTTAGAACTGGAAGGGCCCAAGAAGATTACCAAAGCCAATCTCTTCATTTTACACATGAAGGTATTGCCCAATGTCACACAGCAATTTAATGGTGGAACTTGGAGAAGAATATAGCCTAGAAAGGAGCCTTCTATGAGTTGGCATAGACCACTGGACTTGGAATCAGGAAGACCTGTCTTCATGAATTCAAACCCAGCCTCAAACACTAACTAGCTGTCTGATCCTGGGCAAGTCATTTAACCCTGTTTGCCTCAGTTTCCTCATCTGTAAAGTGAACTAGCAAAGAAAATGGTAAATCACTGTATCTTTGCTGAGAAAATTCCAAAATGGGTTCATGAAGAGATGGAATGACTGAAATGACTCAGCAACAGCAACAAAAGGGCATTAGACTGAGGGTTAGGATACTTAGGTTTTAATACTGATTCTTCTACTAGAAAATCTGTGCCACCTTAGACAAATCACATCAGATTTCTGGACTTCAGTTTTCTTACCAGTAAACCAAGATTTAAATAATCTTCAAAGTCCCTTCCAGCTCTCATAGTCTATGACCTGGAGCCAGTATGGAATGGCAAGAGAGTTGTACTTGGAGCCAAGAAAACTTAGGTTTGAAACCCATCTTTTATACTTACTAGATCTACGACCTTAGACAAATCTCTTAATGTCCACGATTCTCAGTTTACTTGATTTTAAAACAAAGGGGTTAGACTTAGGGGTCTCTTTCTGATAAAAATTTGTCATTTAAATTTTACCTAGACTGGACTCCAATCCCATTTCTGTCTCTTGAAGTCCTTCCCTTTTTTTAAGAACCAGCTCTCAGGTATCATTTCCTTCATGAAACCTTCTCTGACCCAGTTCCCTATCCTAACATCTACCTTAAGTGAAAGTGATCATTTTCTCCCCAATTTTTTCATAACATTTTTCTCAATATCTTCTTTACATTTGTCTCATTCTCTTCTGTATCCATTGTATATGTGTCTTTCATTGCATTAGATTATTTTAAATTAAACATTATTTTAAAAAATTAGCAAAGATCTACTTTGTCTCCCTCTCACCAGCTCCATGACAGTAATGTCTGTCTTTGTATTTCCAGCATGTAACACAGTGCTTTGAATTAAGTGGGTACCTAATACATGTTAATGGAACCACAGAATCAAAAATGTGATGCTAGGATGGACCTTAGAAGTCACTTAGTTCAACTCCCTCATTTCACAGATGAATAAGCTAAGGTCCAGAGAACTTAAGTGACTTTGCCCAGCACCATAGAGCTATTAAATATGGAAAGTGGCATTTGAACTCAGCTCCTCTGATTTCAAATCTAGCATTCTTTCCACTGGACCTCACTGCTGTTTGCTAAATAAATGTCGAATGAACGTGCTTTTTCTGATTTCCAGTCTGCAACAATGCACCAGTTGGAGTTGACCACTTACTAAGTAAAGTAGCATTAATTTTTAAATTTCAGATTATAGATTACTTGAGAGCAAGGACGATGCTTTAGTCATCATTGCGTTTTCTACAGTGACTTGAATGGTGCTTTGTGCATAGTAGGTGCTCAGTAAATACTTGTAGACTTCATACAGCAATGACTTATTGGGCACCTATTATATTTATGGGCAACACTGTTCTAAGAACTGTAGGGGAGGGAAAGATGAAGAAGACATGACTTTGCCCTCAAGAAAATTAGGAAGAGAAAATTATAATAGCTAATAATTATAATATAAATTTCAGTCATTTCAATTGTATCCAACTCTTTGCGATCCCATATGAGGTTTTCTTGGCAAAGATACTAAAGTGGTTTGCCATTTTCTTCTCCAGCTCATTTTACAGATGAGGAAACTGAGGCAAACGGTTAAGGGATTTGTTCTAACATTTACATAGTGCTTACTATGTACCAGGCACTGTGCTAAGTGCTTGTGATTATTATTCTATTTGAGCCTCACAACCCTGGGAGGAAGGTGTTGTTTTTATTCCCATTTTACAGATGAGGAAACTGAGGCAAACATTGGTTAAGTGGCTTGTCCAGGGTCACCCAACTAGTAAGTGTCTAAGGCTGGATTTGAACTCATGTCTTTCTGACTCCAGGTTGGTTGCTTTTTCTGCTGCACCACCTAGCCGAAAAAAGAAGATATATACATACACCAAGAGGTAAATAACAATGCAAAAGTTAATGTTGCAAGGCATTATGCATTTAAAGTTTCAGCCAATAAATAAATCTCTTGAGTTCAGAGCAGGGATCGCAGTCAAAAGGAGGGTTTAGGTGAGATTTCGTGGAGAAAGAGTGATTTCAGCTTAGTCTTACAGGTTAGCGTAGGATTTTGGCTAGGTAGAGATGGAAAGCAATCTATTTCTACCCTCTTTTGCGGCTGTACCTCCATCTGCAACTTCACTCATGCCTGAAATGGATTCTGCCTTATCTTCTCCCCACTACTAAGTCCTCTTCCTGGTCTTCCTTTGATTCAATCACATCATATTCTGCTTTATATCATTGATTTATATACATTATATACAAATCCATTAGACTTAAAACTCTTTGAAGGCAGCCACTGAGTCATTTTTCATCATTTTATCCCAAGAACTTGGCCATGGATCTTGAACATATTAGGAGTTTAACGAATATATGTTTATTGCTGCAGTTTTTGTAGTATGACTATATGTACAATATCTCATTTTATCCTAATAGATATGTTGAAAGATAGACTGAACAGGTAACTTTATGACTATTATCCTCTGACGCTCAGAGAAGTTAAGTGAGTTGCCCAAAGTCACACAGTAAGTCACAGAGTTCACACCAGATTCACATGTATCCTTGCTTCTTGTCCAACACTCCCTCCATTCTACCATGTAGTGCTCCCGCTGTTAGCTGTCTTCTGGGTGTGCTTCATTTTCTAGCATCCTGAGAGGAGGGATGAGGAGTGGGTTCAATTTATCCCTGGAGAACTCAATCAGAATCGTTATCTGATATTGCCAGGGTCACAGAAACAACATGTCCTGAGCTTCAGGGAGCTGGAGGTACTTATGCTGAAGTGGGCACAGATACATCAGTGATCCTGAACAGATTCAATAGAAATCTCCAGTCTCAGGGTATTAAATGTACTGGAAACTCAGAGACTGGGAGCTTACTCCACATGTGGCTTATCTTCTGGCATATATATTACCTTCTGCCATACTGGTATAAGACTAAAAAGTTGGTATTGAGTATGAATTCAATCTTGCTCTAAGAATCAAGGCACCAGGCATTAACTAGCCCAGATATCCAACCAGAATTCTTACCTGCCCTGAAACCCAGCATTTGGAGTCAATGAATTTCACTTTATTTTAGATCTCTTTCTCTCACACTCGAATGACTAATTCTCATAAAACCCTCCATCTCTCCAGAAGATCCTTTATGTATTTCATTCTCACTTTCACCTTCTCCAATGTAGGTCTTGATTTTTCACATACCCACCACCACCAACAGACAATAAGCCAAGAGAATAGATTCCACCTAATCCTTGTTTCTCCATGCCACTTCTAGACCTTCCTCCTGCTACTCCCTTTGATACTCACTCTATCGATATCATTTTGGTATAAAACATCATCACTGTAAACTACCAACCTCCATAATAATATTCACTTTCTCAAGTTAAGGACCTACTTCACAGTTTTCCTTTCCACATTAATCTCTAACATCTTATTTGGGGATTTAACATTTCTGTTGATATTCCAGAAAATATTGTCAACCTCCTCATGTGCCATGACCTAAAGTTTTACTCCATCTCAGCTACCCACAGTGGGTACAAATGTATAACTTGGATCTCTCCAACACCCTTAAACTGTGCCACCTTCATAATCCCAAACCCTGAATTTCCGTTTTTTTAATGAAAACCTCTTGTGTTTCCATGTCTACATCCTCCTCATTTTCTCAAAACTTGTTTTTCATCCTCATCACTGCATCCAGTCCCTTCAACAATTTAACAATTCAGTTTAACAACTATTTATTAAGCATCTATTACATACCAGGGCCTTGGTGTTACACAGTGGGAATGATATAGAGAAAACACAAGAATGATTGCACTCTCTTTTCCTAATCCACTACCTCTGCTTTGGCTATACCTTTTTCTCCTCATAGTTTCAACCTATTCAGCTATAAATTTCTTTGTGCCCTGGAATCCCTTGCCACTCTGTACACTGGATATTCATGCCTTACCACTCCTTACCTCTAAGTCACTCCACCATTCATCTTCCCCACTCTAGCTCTGAAAGACTGAGCACAGTTTGAGAATTCAATTTCTAAATTCCTGTCAGTGATCATTGAGGGATCACAGAAAAAGGAAGAGGTATTACAGGAGAGGCTGATATATTTCCTTAATTATTCAAAATGAGGAAGGCATCTTCTTTTTCATCCCATTCCATAACTCACATCTAAGTCTCAGACCAAACTGGACTGCTAGCTTGTCTCCAGCCTAGATATTTTACTTTCCACCTCCTTGTATTTTCACAGGATGCTCTCCATTTCTGAAATGTGTCCCCTCTTCATCTTCTCCCAGAATTATTTTCTTCTTTAAGAGCCCAGCTCAAGGATTAATTTCCTGTAAATCCTTTCCTAATTCTTCATGTTGATCTATTCAAGTATTTTGTATGTACTCATTTTTGTATGTGCTATCTTTCCCATTAGAATGTAAGCCACTTCAGGGCTGGGGCTATTTTTTGCCTTTTTTTGTATCTCTGGGGCTTAGCACATTGTCTACATGGCTCATAGAAAGTACTCAATAAATAAATGCTTATTACTTGATGGACTATTGGAGTTTTCTTCCTCTTCAAATTATTTTGTATTGACCTATATAAGAGGGACATGGGTATTTGCCATTACATCTAGGCTGATGGCCAATGCCATCTTTTTTAGTATTGTCTTGAAACTTCTCTGAGCCTTAGGGACATTGTGTGGCCTGGCCCCTGACAGTAGTAAAAAGTAGATGGTTCCAAGCTACATATAGGTCAGAGAGATAGAAAAGCACCATGAGGCCTTGGAAGTAAGAAAGCACCAAAACCCTGAAGAGGTAATTTGAGTAGGAAATTCAAGCATCAAAGACAAGAAGATGGGCCAGAAAAATAGTCAACAAGGCCCAGAGTCACAGTGAGGAGAAACAAACTCTGTCCTTGCTTTTTATGTGTACTCCCATCATGGACTAGGTAGATCCTGAAAGGTCTGTCTCCCTAGGAACCCCCCAGTTATTTTCTCACTTTGGATAACCTCAATTATAGGATGATACTGTTTTCCTGGAGAAATTATATAAGACCCTGAAGAAAATAAAGCTTATTGTAGGGGAGGGTTACTAAACTTCTGGGTAGTCCTGAGTTCTCTTCCTTCTTAGAGAGGGATGCTTCAAGCCCAAAATGCACCATATGTCTGTAGTGACTGTGTAAGTCCCTGGGGGAGGTGGGTCTAGTAGACAAGAAAGTTTTCTTGACTTTATATAGGCTGGAGTGTGAATCTTTTCTCTTTTCTTTGTTGTATACAATGAACTTGTGTTATGTTTCATATCTAGTTATCCTTCAAGGGAATTAAGAATCCCTACACAAGAGCTAAATATGAGCTAAATACAGATGTTTCCAGGGGTTAGGGTTAACAGTTTAGCAATTCAGTCCAATAAGGGTTTATTAAATGTATACTATGTGATAGTCTCTAAGGATGAGAAGATAAAATTGCAGAACCAGCACTTGTCCCACAGAAGCTGACTTTCTAATGAGCAAAAATGAGCCATAAAGAAAATTAATTATTAATTAAAGATTGGACTAGGTCTATGTAAACCCAGGGCTTCAGTAATGGGGGTAATGGGCCATAGGTTAAATGTATCTGTGCACGTATTGTATGACTTCCCCCTTCCTCCTCAACCCTTGAATGGAAATTCTTTGAGGTCAGGGACTATTTTGTCTGTCTTTTCTCTTACAGGCTCGTTACTGTGCCTGCATATAATAGTTCCTTAACAAATGCTTGTTGAATTAAGTTGAATTAGAGCTGCAGCAAGATGTTCTCAGAATCCAGAATCTCAGACCTGGAAAAGAACTCCAGAGACTATCTCCTGGTCTGACCTGTACCTGACCAAGAATGTATTCCAGAACATCTTAACAAGAGATCTCCTACGCTTTGCTTGAATAGCTCTATCAAAGGCAGACGTCATTACTTCCTGACTGAGCTCATTTTCCTTTTAAACACTCTAGTTATTCAGATTTTTCCCCACCCATTTTGTCAAATCATACACTGTGGTGCTAAGCATAAAAAGTCAAATATCACTTGCAAGGCAGTTTTTCAAATATGTGAAGTCAACTCTTGCATTTCCTCTTGTGAAGAAGAATTTCCTTCAGACTAAATGTCTTCTTCCCCCTTCCTTTTACTGCATGGCATGGATGTCCTTCATAGTCTTGGCCACTCTCTTCTGCATGGCTTTGGCTTTATTAGCCTTCTAGGAAGGCTGGATAGTAGTCCTCATATGGTTATTCCAATACTTTGTTAATATCCTGAATTTTTCTAAACATCAATCATATTCCCTCTCTATAATTCTTCATCTTCCCTGCCTGAAATTCTTGCATTTTGGTCATCTATCCTGTGCGAATATGATCAGTGATCTTAATAGGGCAGTACCTTGGCAGGATGACTTAGTTGGCTAAATACCCAACCAGGCTTAGGGACATAAATTCAAGTCCCAATTGTCTCATTATGCTGTTGGATATTGGATAAGTCATAATCGTTACGGTGTCAATGTTTTCAGCTATTAAAAAAGAATTAGTCAAGGACAGTGACTTACAAGTGCCAAAAATTTGGCAATTACATGAGGAATTAGATGAGCAATTCACAAATGTGATGACGAATCAAGAAATAAGATGGTGAATCAGCCCTGAGTTGAAGAAGGCTTGCCATTCTGAAACAAACTTTCACAAACTCAGTGTTCCCAAAACATTTTATTGCACTCTTTGAATCACTATCATTTTCAGCAGGACATAAAGACTTTGAGAGGAAGCATTCCATAGTTGGGGAGAGAGTACTGGTTTGGAGTCAGAAAGACTTGGGATTAAGTTGTACCTCTGACCTCTATTGCCTGTGTGACCATGGACAAGTCACTTGACCTCTCAATGCTCCTAAGTCACCTCCCTCCTCCTTTGGGTTCCTTCAAAGATCGTTTCAACTATCCTCCTACATGGAACTTCCCCTGATAATCCTGTTGTTAATATCTTCTCTCTTTATATTCATTTCATGTTTGCTTATATGAGTGTACCTATTGTTTCACCCAATGGAATGCAAGAGTCTCTGCTTTGGTTTCTTTCTCCCCAGCATCTAGCCCAGTGTCTGATACAGAATAGTCACTTGATAAATGCTTGTTGAATTGAATTGAATTGAGAGTTGTTCATGTGTATCCAGAGAAGCACATGCTATATTTAGGGTTTCTTATAATAATAAAGTCTTAGGTTCAGAAAAAAACTAAACCAAAACAAATATAGATGTCACCATTCAGTACTTACTATCCTTCACAAAATCTATGCAAGTTGCATTAATGTAAAAATTATATCCAGAACTATATAATTAAGTGTGTGTAGTATGGATTGTCTTTCTATGAGCCAGGATAGAAATAGACAAAGTGAACTCTTCATCATGTTCTGGGGTAGGGGAAGAGATACGTAGAAGGTATGTAGAAGAGGGAAGGAGGACAAGCATTTATTAAGTGCCGATATGTTCCAGGGGCTGTTCTTAATACTTTATAAATATTATCTCATTTGACAGTAAAGGATGTAGCAACACATGTAACATAGACCTCTATGTCCCTCTATCTTCCAACTTTTTGTAAACAAAGCAGGCTTTGGTAAAATGTCCTGTGCATTTACATGAATTAGAGTAAAACTTTCTCATTCTCTAAAATAAGGGTTAACTCATGTTCGGAGGGAGGAAGGGTGGTGCAGTGGAAAAAGGGCTAGATTTGGAGTCAAGGAACTTCCTGCCATGAGGCCGCTCCTGCCTCTGCCTTGTCCCAATGGACCTTTACAGTCCCCTCCCCGCAACTCCCTAAAGCCCTGGGGTTGTACTAATTGGTGACAGCCACAGTTGCCCAACCATGCCATCTTCCTGCCCTGCCACTACATTGTACTCTCTATCACCCCTTCCACCTTGAGGTCTGTGAACAATAATTTTAAAAAAATACTACATTGCTTCTGGAACAGGCACATCGTTTAAGTACCCTATGGCCTCATTCCCAGTTCCTGTGACTTCATCCTTCCCTGAGCATCAATCCCTTATAAGGGGAATCTCCTCCTATTAAAATGTAAGTTCCTTGAAAGTCTATTCTCAGTGAGTAAAAGACTGACTTTCCTTTTTTTTTCTTTTTCTATTCATGCCTCTACTGATTGGCACAGTGCTTGGCACATGGTAAGCACTCAATAAATGATTTTCATTCATTCATCCATCCAAACAGTCTTTCATTGGGTTCAAATTTCAGATCTTTTACTTGCTACTTTAAGAACTTGGGAAAGTCATATAATCTCTTTAGGGTTTCTTGAAATAATCATAATAAAGTCTTAGGTTCAGAATAAAACTAACCCAAAACAAATATAGATGTCACCACTCAGTACTTACTATCCTTCACAAAATCTATGCAAGTTGCGTTAATGTAAAAATTATGTCCAGAACCATATAATTAAGTGTGTGTAGTAAAGATTGTCTTTCTATGAGCCAGGATGGAAATAGACAAAGTGAACTCTTTATCATGTTCTGGGGTAGGGGGAGAGATATGTAGAAGGTATGTAGAAGAGGGAAGGAGGACATCTATGAAATGAGGACTAGATGACCTCTAAGCTTACCTCCAGAGGCAGCTGGATGGCTCAGTGGATAGAGCACCGGACCTGGAGTTAGGAAGACTTGAGTTCAAATTCAGCCTCAGACACTAGCTGTGTGATCCTGGGCACATCACTTAACTTCTGTTTGCCTTAATCTAATGGAGAAGGATATGACAAACCATTCCAGCATCTTTGGCAAGAAAACCCCATGGACAATATGGTCAACAGGGTCATGAAGTGTTGAACATGATTGGACAACAAGGTCACTTCCAGCTTTAACTATATAGTCATATTCAGAAGTTTACCTTGTGAGGTAGGTAACACTTTGTATTGTTACCATCATTCACATTTTACAGATGTGTAAAATAAGGTTGAGAGATTTTTAAGTCTGTATCTTGGTTCTGAGCACTTTCTTTGCTTGTTTCCCATGCCTGGAATGCTCTCTTCCCCCTCCCCTCTAACCACCATTCTCCCTGGCTTCTGCTAAGTCCCTACTAAAATCTCACCTTTTACAGGAAGCCTTCCTCAACCCATCTTATTTCCCATTTATCCAAATATAACTTGCTTTGTATATACTTGTGCACATATTGTCTTGTTCATTAGATTAAATACTCTGTGAGGGCAGGATGGCCTTTTGCCTTCTATTCTATTTCCTAGTGCTTTTTGATTGACTAATTGTTTTGCCTAGAGATATGCAACTAGTTTCAGGGTCCAACTTTCTCTCAATTCTAAATGTAGCTCCCCACTGAACCTCACTGATAGTTACACATAATAGACATAATTTTCCTCAATCCATATAGATCTGAAAAGCTATCACCCAGCTTTGGGGGAGTCGATAGCAGTCAATAGCTAGCAAAGACAAGCAATGTGCTAAGCTGCCCTGGTGACTTTGTCTAGGAAGCATGCTGCTCCACATGATAGTCTGCTTTCTCCCAGAAGCCCTTTCATCAATGAATAGTTTATTAAATATAAGAACATATTCCCTCCTCCAAGTTGGATGAGTATCTGTACATCTAATTTTTAGATAGGGTAGACACAAAATGTTTGTCAGACTGTACACTTTTCTTCCTCATCTTACTATACTTTGCAGAGACATGGGAGGCAAATCCAGAGGCTCTTCATTCCTTCCCCTTTGTTTGTCCCTGTAATTATTTACTCTGATCAAATGACTGGTCTGACTCACTTCAGGACTAAAGTCATTTGTCAATGTTTACTGCCTCAGGTGGGATTCTTTTTTTTTTCATTTTTCACAGAGATGAATAAGTTAAACCTTGGTGCTTATAACTGATTTCAAAAAAATCCATTTAGCAGCAAGCACATTCTCCTCTTCATCCTTTCACTATACAACAAAGATTTCTTCTTGAGTTTCATCTGGATCACCAGCATAATGATACCAATTCCCTACATGGACTCCACAGAAATCAGAGGCTGCTACCTCATCATGGCACAGAGGTAACCTTGAGTTGTTGAAATCTAGGATGGCAGAACATAGGCTCAGACAGACTTTACCAAGTTGGAAAGGTTTTGAATATGGGGTCAAGGACAGATGACATGGAATATTGTTGATAGACTAGTCTAGCAAAGTCAAGGCACATCAAAAATATTTGTTAAGTGTTTACTATGTGCCAGGTACTGTGCTAAGTACTAGGAACACAAATAAATACAAAAACCAACCAAATAACATCCACAATAAATAGTGTCTATTTTCAACAAGCTCACATTCTAATGTTGCTTGCTAACATGAAAATTGCTATGTATATACAAGAATATACACACACACACACACACACACACACACACACACACACACAAGAATATGTATATACGTGGGAATTATGGGAGAAGGCATTAGCATTGAGGGGGACCAAGAAAGGCTTCTTGCAGAAGGTGGGATTTTTAGCAAATCTTAAAGGAAGTCGGAAATTGGAGGGCAAGAGAAAAAACATTCCAGGCATGGGGGACTGGAGGTGGACTGTTTAAAGAGAGGAACAGCAAGGAGGTCTGAGTCACTATATTGTAGAAGGAAGGGAGGTATAAGAAGAAAGATGGGAAGGAGCCAGGTAAGGAAGAGCTTTAGAAGCTAAAAAGAGGATTTTATATTTTATTTTGGGGGTAATTGGGAACCACTGGAGTTCATTGAGTAAGGCGTTTACATGATCAGACATGTACTTTAGGGAGATCAGTTTAATAGCTGAGCAGAGGATGAATTAGAATGGGAGGGGCCTTGAGACATGGGACCAGTAGGCCAAGTCAATAATCCAAACCTGAGATGATGAGGCCCTGCACCAGGATTGTGGCAGAGTCAAAGTAGACAAGGGGATGTATATGAGAGATCCTGTGAAAGAATGGACAGGATTTGGCAACAGATTGGATGTGTAGGTAAGAGGGAGGAGTCAAGGGTGACACCTAGGTTGTGAGCCTGAGTGTCTGAGAGTGTGGCAGTGCCTCTAACACAAATAGGGAAATTAAGAAGAGGGGAGGATTTGGGAAGAAAGAAATTGAGTTCCATCTTGCACATGCTAAGTTTGTTGTCTATGGAAAAACTCACCACCAAAAAGTTAGCTGTTGGCTAATATGTGTTTTGTTGGTTTTTTTTCTTTTCTTTTCCTTTTTTTTTTTGGTAAATTGACAAAAGTATCATGTGGCCTTCACAACTACTTTTGCAAGTAATGATAAAAGATGAGTATTTGAAGAAAATGCTGACTCATAAGCTCTTGGATCATTTATAAACATTAATTTAATTGCTGGTATTCTTACTCTGTGGTTTGTTGTTTTCTTTTTTTTTTTGTACAATGAGCAATGAGTTCACATACTCAAGGAGAAACTGAATCACATCCACATTGGCATTCTTTCCATAAACAATACCAGATTGAAGATATGTATGAGTGGGTTACATTGTCTTTGGAAAAATTCAAAGATCCTTCAATGACCCCAAGTTTCTCTATGCATCCAAATTTCACCTTCTAACATACCTGTGTTGATGTATCAATCAGTAAAATATTGTTATCTCTACCACATGCTGATTCCTATGTTATGTTCTAAAGCTGAAAAGAAAAAGAAGCAATTTTATTCTCAAGAAGCTTACATTCTATTGGGGGAAGAGAATACATACACACACACACACACATACAAATAACACAAATTTATATTAAGCCCAAGGTAGTTGGGGCAATGAATTATGGAACAATATAATTCTGAAGAATTTAAAATATACCTTATTGAGAGATGTCAGTAGAAAAGTGTATGGTAGGCATGAGCAGAATAAATGTGGAATGCAGAATAAATAAGGAAATGTGAAGATCTAGAATAAATAATGTCATCAAAGAAATATATGCTGAAATTAAAAAATGGACTGGTCACATGGTAAGAATAAGGAATAGCCATCGGATGGTCCATGAACTCCAATGATACCATTATGATAACAAGAAAGAATGGTAGGCATGGCTGGGTTTCAAAGCATACTTGTAAGGCCACAAATCTATTTTATTGGATTGTGTGTAACTGGAAAAAAGGAAGATGGTTTGGTCATGTCACGTGAAGAGAGGTAATAGACACATAGCCCAAATGATACAGAGGTATCTATGTAATGTCAAAAATGCCAGAAGAAGGTCTCTGGAATATTGTTAGATGCTTAGAGGAGGATTTATGGAAACATGTGGACAAGAATAGCACAGGATGAGAACACATGGGAGGGATTGTGTTATGCTTGGGGGTAAAGAACCATAATCAGATGAACCGTCCAGACCCAAGTACCAAACTGAAAATACTAGCTTAGTATTTGATATTTAGTAAACACTCTCAGCCATATGAGTTCAGTCAAGCCTCACAAAAACCTTAGGCAGTAGCTAAGATAGGGATCATCATCCCCAATGTAGAGGTGAAAAAACTGAGTTTCAATAATATAATGTGTTTTACCCAAGTAGGTGGTGGAGCCAATTTTTAAGACCAGGTCTTCTGACTCCTCTTCAAATGCTTCTTTACTGCATCATAGTGTCTCTTCTGTTTGTTTTGGGGATAATTAGTCAATCTGACAAAGAAACCATAGTTACTGGCTGTGTCCTTAAACTTTCTATTAATCACTGTGTTCTAGTATTTATCTTCTATGTGGTTGCTGAGCTGTTGGAGACAAATGTGCACTTGTTTTGATTTTCTTTTTATGGCTTGTTTTATTTATATCAGTGAACCCTGGAAAGTCTGCAGGATAACCTTACTAGACAGCTAGATAAATTCCAAATAACCATGATCTGTCAATCAGGAGGGAAAACATGCTTTCCATTGTTATTTCAGCAACTACTGAAATTTCTCCTTAGAGGGCTTGGGGTCATTGGGCTGAGGCCCAGATGTTCTTCTCTGACCTCTGGAATTTAGATGCAAATTAATCTAGGAATCTGGAAAGTGGAATGTAAAAACAATTTTCTCCCTTTCAGACAAGTCCCCAAAGGGTATCATCTGGATATACAGTTAACTCCAGTAGCAAATACACACACACACACACACACACACACACACACACACACACACACACGTACACACACACATACACACACAGAAACAATGAGAGACAAAGAGAGAGATAGAGAGAGATAGACAGAGACAGTGAGACAAGGGGGATGATTCTTTAATTTTTCCAGGGGATTTCTGGTTCTGACTGGGGGAATCTCTTTGTCTGATCATTGCCATGTGGCAATGCAGGAGAAGAAGAGTTCCCTGATCATCATATGGCTCAATGATGCTAAGTAGAACTGACAACTTCACTGTCATACATAAATCTATGTTTTAAGTTTTCCTTCCATCTTCTCTTAGAAAATGAAATTGGCATAAAATTGATTTCACCTTAGGGAAAATCTGGTGAATGGTCAGCTGATGATGGTACAATGCTATGTGCATACTGAACATAAACATTTTTTTTGTTACTTAGGAAATGATAATGGAAAAAATTTCTAGAAGATTGAGGTACCTTTGCCCTTTGTGAGAAATAAAGAGGCAGGATAGAAAGAGTCGCTTGGGGCCCAGGTTGGCCACTTATTAGTCAGATAAACTTTACCAAATCACTTAAATGCTCTGAGCCTTGGCTTTCTCTACCTGTGAAGTGGAGCACACAGTATTAGTACTTTCTCCCCCAGGTGTCAGTGTAGAAAGCACACTGCAACCATTCTACTTTGAGCTGCCATTCTCTGGTCAACGTCCTGTTATAATGAAGAGATGGCCCTGTCAAAGGGAGAGGCTCTTAATGTTTTGTCCTTGGGACAGAAAAGAAGTTATACTGAAGCATTCAAACATTAATTTAGCCTCTGCTGAAGAACATCAACTCCAAATTCGAACTAAGATAAACGTTGGATGGCTTTATTTCACTCATCACCCATGTCCTCACTTGGCTCTCACTGGCCCAATAAAGCCCAGGATTATGGAAACTAAAACTTGCAGGAAATCTATCTTTTTCTCCACCTCATTCCAAGCCTGCCCGCACCCTCCCTTTTTCCACAGAGCTTGGAAAGCTGCCTATTTCCTTTCAGGTAGAGGGCTAGACAAGCTGGCTTTGGCCCAGGGAAATAGCTATTGTCCCCTGAAGATTACCACTAAGAATGAGGAATAAAATGTCATGTACATGACACAGAGCTGATACCGACTCACTCTTTCATTGTATCTCTCTGCCAGTACTTAGGAAGAGTGGTGGCATAGCAGATAATGCCAAATCTAGAGTCAGGAAGTCCTGAGTTCAAATCCTATATCAAACACACTTGCTATCTAACCCTGCACAAACCATTTATCTTCACTCAGCCTCAATTTCTTGTTCTGCAAAAGACGGATAATTCATTCATTCAGTCAATCAACAAGACTTTATTAAACATCTACTATGAACCAGGCATTATGCAAAATACTAGGATACAAAGAAAAGCAAAAAGCAAAACCAAAAACCAAAAACCAGCACCAAAAGTCAAATACAAACAATAGTCCAAGCTATCAAAGAAATCACAATCTAATGGGGGAGATAACATTCAAAAAACTATGTATAAATAAAATATATACAAAAAAACTGGGGATAATTAACAGAGGGAATACTACCTAACATAGGATTATTGTGAGGATTAAGTGAAATTACATATATATGTAATATTTTTATATGTTAATGCATATTTGTAATATTTATATGTTTATACTCATATATAATATATTGCTTTGTAAAACTTAAAGTCTATGTAAATGTTAGTTATATAATAATAACAGTTATAGCACTTAATATTATTAATATTTTTTATCCTCTTTTATGCTATTCAACTTTCTATAATCTGGCTTTCAACTTTTTTCACTCAGTTAAAGCTCTTCTCTTTGGTTACCAACAATTTCTTCAGTGTCAAATCTAATAGCTCTAGATCAATTCCTACTGTAATGCCTAGTTCCAGATGCTCTTTGCCATACTCCCCAGCCCTCTCCTTGCAAGGGAAGATGCTATGCTTCAAGGAGCAGTAAGACCCTGAAGACAACCTTATCATCCCAAGAACAACCCTTCTGTCTTGACTGATGGTTGCTTCAGTCACCTACTATATCAAAGCCCAAATCCAGTCACATCACTTCATTCCTAACTAAATCCCATACCACCTCAAGTGTCTCTCTGTGCCATCCCATCCTCTTTCCAGTTCTAAAACCATAATCAAACCAATTCTGTCATTGTTCCTGAAAAGAATGTGTCAATCTACTTTTCTAGTGATTCTAGGTAGGCTATGGTGCAGATCACTTTATTCTATAGATATTTTCCATACTTTCTTTAGCATCATGTTCTAAATGCATTAGGATGAGCTTTTTTCTTTTGGGGAGATTGGGGGGGTAATGCAACTATTTTATTGAAAGAAAAGTGCAGTGAAATTATTCAGAAACTTGAGATAAACTTTAAGGAATTTAGATACTTCCCTTCAAGTGCAGGACCAAGTGTAGGTTGGATTCTTTCTGGACATTGTAGTCAGATAGAGTAAACTCATCTTCTAGCTGTTTTCTGGTAAATATCAATCTCTGCTGGTCTGGGGAGATACTTAGATCTTTGCCTTGACATTCTTAACACTGTCAGTTGGTTCTCCTTAAAGGGTGATGCTCTTACCAGTCAAGGTCTTCATGAAGATCGGCATCCTACTCCTGAGACAAAGGACAAGTAGAGGGTGAATTTTCTGGAAGTTGTAACCAGACAAGTTCCCCCATTTTCTAGCCACTTCTGAGAAAAGACCAATCTGTAGTGGTTAGGGGAAATGCCTTCTTTGTCTCAGATTTTGGCCTTGATGTTCTCGTCGGTTTCACTGGGCTGCACTTCAAGGGTGATGGTCTTGCCCCTCAAGGTCTTCACAAAGATCTGATTTATTAAGCAACAGTGACAGTCATACACACCCACAAGTACATTTACAGAAAAACAGTCAACTCTTGCCTTTCGTGGATCTCCCTTTTCCTTTAGAGAAATCTTATCACAAATTCTTCTCAAATGAAGAGTCATTGATATAATGAAAGACCATCTCATAATTTATTTTTTTGTGTGGTTCCAGCTCTTCACATAGTGGGTTCACACAAGGCAAGGCACATCTGTCTTATGCACTTTTGTCTGACTAGGGATTTGGAGATATTTCCTTCAGCTGGATGCATCCTCAGTCTACTCAGGATGTTTCCTTAGGCTCAACGGTCTGGGTTCTTCTTGTCTCATAACTAGGCTTCTTAAGAAATGTTTTGGATGTTAAAGTAAAGAGATCCTTAATGATTTGAGCCTCTTTTAATTCAGAATACACACACACATGTACAGGCTATTCAAGAAAATAGCCAATTTCAAGGACATTTAAAACCACTTTAAACATCACCTTTGTCCATTTCAACAAATTATATACTAATTATAAGCAACTTTTACCTATTGACTAATAATATGTCTACAAAACCTCCTTAGACAGCATTTCGTTAACCAACAGTCTACATTACTTGGGAATATTACTTGGGAACAAACTGCATTTGTTAACAGCTATTTACCACCCAGGACTTGCCCAAACTTTCTAGCAGAAAGAGGCCTGATTTGGAGGCAGAAGACTACCTCTGTGACTGATTACTTGTATGACTTTGTACAAATTATTTAACACCTTGGACCTCAGCTTCTTTGTCTATAAAAATGAAAACATTGGATTTCATGATCTCCAAGTTTCCTTTTAGGTCTTATTCCAAATAGCTATTTCCATTAGAACTCTATGTATTCCAAATATTGAGTGTTAGAAGTAAATTATCAAGTTCCCTACCTTTGAACATTACCTTGGAAACATTAAGAGGAATAAAAAAGAGTATGTGCTATGATGAATGAGAAGAGAGAGGAACAAAAAGAGAGAATGAGAGAGAGAGAGAGAGAGAGAGAGAGAGAGAGAGAGAGGCGGGGGGTGGGGGGAAGGGAGAGATGAGCCCTTACTGCAGGTTCAATCTTGTCTCCTCTTTAAATTTATTTTTTACAGTTAGACTCTAAGCAAGAGACCAAAAAACTTTGTTAGGAGGTTTATTTTACCTTCCTTCACTGGAAAAAATTTTTTTCTTTGCTGCATCCTTTTTAACTCTGACTAGTTTGGTCCTAAAGGTTTCCAATCCACACGTATGCCAATAAAACACATTGCATGATTTATGGATCTTGTCAAGTAGGCTGTATTATCACTGAGATCTGTGAAAGCTGTTTTTCCCACCTGTTATATAGATAATCCAAATAATTTTAATATAGTAACAAAGCATTTAGATGCTGAAATGCTCACATAGATACCAAGCTGTTAGGTGCTCCTGCTGGGTAACTGGATAGGTCACAAATTGCAGATTGTCAAACAACTGATAAAAATGGAAAAAATTCTGGTTATCAGTAATTCCAAATATCCAGATGTTTGATCATTGTAAAGTTAAAATATATGGGTGATCAACTGAAATTTTTAGATATAAATCTAGATGTTTGGTATCATGTAATCAAAGCTTTACCATTAAGGAAAGTTTTCTAAAATCCAAAGAAATAATTTCAAATTATTTTTGATTAAAACATTGATTAAATGCCAACTATGTTATGGAAACTATCTGTATTCTCACTTTTTGACAGTTTCACTTTATTATGCATTCTTACACCTTCCTCTGTTTTTGTTTGTGTGTTTGTTTTTGGAAAGCTTCCTTGGCCTTTAATAAAAGTTAAACTCTCTGCCTATACCTGTAAACCACTAGATCTTTTGGCAGGGTTGGGTTAACCAGAAGGCATTCAGACATTTATTCAATAATTCACACTTTTCCAAAAGTTCAAGAGAGATGGGACATCCAGGCCTCCAGTTCTACTTCTAATCACTCCATCCTCCATGCTTCTACTCGACTCCAACTTCCTTTTTAACCGGACCACACTCAGTCTCAGAAACCCAGGAATGAAACCACTGATAATTCTAACCTTAAGAGATTCTTCAGCACTGATACAAATTGACTAATCCTCCTGGGTGGAAATTATACAACCTTGGTCCCCATTTTCACAATCATACAGCCAAATGACATATATTTCTTTTAAAAAAAATTTTCTTTATCCCCATTTAATTCTTTCAATTATTTTAAGAATGCCTTTCTAGGATACTTTCTTACTTAGGAATTTTTGGTTAATGAAATGGGAGTCTGGACATGAAATAATCCCAGGTGTTGAGAAGGGCTTTAAACTCTGAACCTAAGGTAAAAATGTGGAATAACATAAAGTATGTTAGGCTTAGAGTCAGGAGGAATTTTGATTCCAGTAAGGGGTGTTCTGGTAAATGTTCAACACTCAGCTTTTTTGGGGGAAAATGTAGCACAATATATTTTATTTATTTTTTAAATAATTTTTTAAAATTTATTTTCAGTTTTCTACAATCACTTCCATACATATTAGACTTTTCTCTACCCTCCTCCCTTTTCCTCCTCCTTCCCCCTCTTCCACCCAAGGAAGTGTGAAATCTTATATAGGTCCTACACATACATTCTTGTTAAATACATTTTCCCCTTAGTCATGTTGCATGGAAGAATTAAAATGAATGGGAGAAACCATAAAACAAAGCAAAACATAACACAAGAGAAAATGGTCTACTTCTTTCTGTGATCCAGTTCCATAGTTCTTTCTCTGCATGTGGAAGGCATTTTGCCTCAAGAGTTCATTGGGAATTTTTTAGGTCCTTGCATTGCTTGAAGGACCTCTACCAAAAAATTCCTCACACACTGTGGTTGTTGCTGTGCACAAAACTCTCCTGGTTCTGCTCCTTTCACTCAGTATAAGTTCATATAAGTCCTCTGAAGTCTTCCTGTTCATCTTATAGCACAATAGTATTTCATTACATTCCTATACCACAACTTGTTCCGTCATTTCCCAATTGATTCTTGATTTCCAGTTCTTGGCCACCACAAAGAGAGCTGCTATAAATATTTTTGTACATGTGGAATACTTTCCCATTTTTATGATCTCTTGGGGATACAGTCCAGAAGGGATATTGCTGGGTCAAAGGGTATGCACATTTTTGGGCATAGTTCCAAATTGCTCTCCAGAATGGTGGAATCAGCTCACAGCTCCACCAACAATGAATTAGTGTTTCAACTCTCCCACATCTTCTCCAACATTTATCATCTTCCTGTTTTATCATGTTAGTCAATCTGATAGGTGTGATGTGGTGTCTCAGAGTTGTTTTGATTTACATCTCTCTAATCAGTAGTGATTTTTTCATGTGACTATAAATATCTTTAATTTCTTCCTCTGAAAACTGCCTGTTCATATGCTTTGACCATTTGTCAGTTGGGGAATGACTTGTATTCTAATACAAGTTCTCTATGAATTTTAGAAATGAGGCTTTCATTACAGACACTAGCTGCAAAAATTCTTTCCCAGTTTTCTACTTCCCTCCTAATTTTGGTTGCATTGGGTTTAGTTGTGCAAAAACTTTTCAGTTTAATGTAATCAAAATTATCCATCTTGTACTTTATAACGCTCTCTATAATTGAGTCAAAAGTCCTTCCCTTCTCCACGAATCTGATAAATACACTATTCCTTGCTCCACCAATTTGTTTACAGTATCAATCTTTATACCTAGATCATGTAGTCATTTGGACTTTATTCTTGTATACAGTGTCAGGCATTGGTCTACGCCTAGTTTCTGACACACTGTTGTCCAGTTTTCCCAGCACTTTTTGTCAAACAGTGAGTTGTTATCCCAGAAGCTGGGGTCCTTGAGTTTATCAAACAGTAGATTGCTGTATACATTTACTACTGTGTCTTGAATACCTAACCTATTCCACTGGTCTACCCTTCTATTTCTTAGTCAGTACCAAGTGGTTTTGATAATTGCTGCTTTATAATACAATTTGAGATTTGATATAGCTAGGCCACCTTCCCAGCATTTCTTTTCATTAGTTCCTTTGATATTCTGAACCTTTTGTTCTTCCAGATGAATTTTGATATTATTTTTTCTAACTCTAGAAAATAATTATCTGGTAGTTTGATTGGTATGGCAGTGAATAAGGAAATTAATTTAGGTAGAATTGTCATTTTTATTATATTGGCTTGGCCAACCCACAAGCAACTGATGTTTTTCCACTTACTTAAATCTGACCTTATTTGTGCAGAAAGTATTTTGTAATTGTGTTTATATAGTCCCTGGATTTGTTTTGGCAGGTAGACTCCCAAATACTTTATAGTGTCTACCCTAGCTTTAAATAGGATATATGTATATATATATATATATATATGTATATATATATATATATATATATATGAATGATAAATAATAATATACAATAATAATATAATAAATATATAATAAATAACATACAATAATAATATAATAAATATATAATAAATAATTGATAATATATATGAATATATCATATATATATATTATATATATATGAATGCAGTAGATTTGTGTGGGTTTATTTTGTAATCTGCAACTTTACCAAGGCTATTTCTTATTTCAAATAGTGTTTTACTTGAATCTCTGGGATTCTCTAAGTATATCATCATACCATCTGCAAAGAGTGATAACTTAGTTTCTTCTTTGCTTATTCTAATTCCTTCAATTTCTTTTTCTTCTCTTATTACTGAAGCTAACATTTCTGGTACCATATTGAATAACAGTGGTGGTAATGAACATCCTTGTTTCACCACTGATCTTATTGGAGATGCATCTACTTAACCCCATTGCATATAATGCTTGCTGATAATTTTAGCTAGATGCCTTATTATTTTATCAAAAGTTCAATTTATTCCTATGCTCTCTAGTGTTTTCAATAGGAATGTGTGTTGTATTTTGTTGAAAGCTTTTTCTGCATCTATTGAGATCATCATGTGGTTTCTGTTAGTTTTATTGTTGACATGATCAATAATGTTTTCCTAATATTGAACCAGTTCTGAATTCCTGGTATGAATCCTACTTGATCATAATGTATTATTCTCATGATAAGTTGCTGTATTCTTTTTGATAACATTTAAAATTTTGCATCTATATTCATTAGAAAAATTGATCTATAATTTTATTTCTCTGTTTTGGTTCTTCCTGGTTTAGGTATCAAGTATTTGGTATCATATTTGTATCATAAAAAGAATTTGGTAGAACTCCACCAATTTTTCCAAATAGTCTACAATCAAAAAGAAAAATCCTCTGTCTGACTCTTAAAACCCTTCCCAACCTGGCCCTTTCCTACCTTTCCAGTGTTTTGACATTTTATTCTCCTTCTCACACTAAATGATTCAGACACTGACCTTGTCATTTATCACATATGATACTCCATCTCCTAACTCCAGCCCTTTTTGTTGGCCATTCACCATGCCTGGAATGCTCTCCATTATCACCATTTTCTATTCATTTCCTTTAAGACTCATGCCAATCCCACCAGTCTTTTTTTTTATTAAATAAATTTATTTATTTAACTTTTTACATTCATTTTCACAAAATTTTGGGTTCCAAATTTTCTCCCTATTTGTCCCCTCTCCCCCTCTGCAATACACTGAGCATTCTAATTACCCATATCACCAATCTGCCCTCTCTTCTTTCATCCCTCTCTTCTTTTACCCCATCTTCTCTTTTGTCCTGTAGGGCGAGATAACTTTCTATTCCTCATTACCTGTATTTCTTATTTCCTAGTAGCAGGAACAATACTCAACAGTTGTTCTTTAAACTTTGAGTTCCAACTTCTCCCCATTCCTCCCTCCCCACCCATTCTACTCTATATACAGGATTTCCCAAGGCTCTTAATTTAATCTAAAACCTAAAACTGCATCAAAATTTTGAGGACACCTCTTGTTTATTGTCTATATAGTTATTTGCATGGTATCTCCCCCATTAGAACATAAGCTTCTTGATAGCAGAGCCATTTCTGTTGTTGTTCTGCCTTTCTTTGTATCCCTAGCACATGGTTCTTGGCATATTGAAAGTGCTTATTATATTCTTGTTAAATAATTAGATGTTGGACAGGATATCATGTCATAGGGAGATCAGTTGGAAAAAAGTGGGAACATTGCTTTAAATTGTAGATGCAAGGACTTGGGAGCACACAGCTGCCTTCAAAGACATGAAGGGTTATAATATTAAATAGAGATTAGACTTATTCTGCTTGGCCCCAGAGGACAAACTCAAAAGGAGTAAAGTTTCAGAAAACCATTCTTGGGCTTTCTATAAAAATTTTTTTTCCCCAAATTAGAGATTTCCCAAAGTGGAATAGACTGCCTTGGGAAGTTATAAATTCACACCTAGTAGGGAGTGGTCTTAACACAAAAACCAGACAACAACTTGGTGATATTATAGAAGAATTTTTATGGAGGTACTGACCTCTAAGACCTCTTCTAATTCTGAAATTTTGTGACCCTCTTATTCTATGATCCTATCCTGAAAAGGGGAAGATTGAGGCAGAGAAGAAGGTGTCTTCTAGTACTGAAGATGAATGAAAGCTGTTCTGTGTAGTCAAGAGGTTCAGAATTAAGACAAATGGATGGAAGAAGATATAAGGTGAGGTGGAAAAAGAGCTTTCCTTGGAGTCAGAGGACTTGGGCTCAAATTCGATTTCTGCTATGTGCTACCTGTGAGATTTTGGGCATGCCTTTTCATCTCCCTGAGCCCCAGTTTCCTTAGCTGTAAGGTGAAAATTTTGGACTAGATGATCTCTAAGATTCTTTCCAGCTCTAATGTCAATAATCTTAGTATCTCAAGTTATATAAATGCAACGGAAATATATGTATATGAAGTGCTATGCACCAAACACAGGGCTATGGGAGAATCTAACATTACTTCAATATAAGGCAAAATTTCTGAATGCTTAACAGTTGTTCATATAAAGAACAGGCTACTTTAAAAGAAAATGAGTTTCCCATCCCTGAGCATGTTAATTCCATTAGATTGTGAGCTCCTTGAGGGCAAGGATTGAATTTTACCTCTTTTTTAATATACCAAGCGCTTAGCTCAGTGACATGGTAGATGCTTAATAATTCTGTACTATGTTACTGACTGACTGTATGGATATACCAGAACATTTGTTGTTGTTTGTTTTACACATCTATCCAACTCTGTCCATTTGGGGTTTTCTTGGTAAAGATACTGGAGTGCTTTGCCATTTGTTTCTCAGCTCATTTTACAGATGAGGAAACTGAGGCAAACAGGGTTAAGTGACTTGCTCAGGATCACACAACCAGTCTAAGGCAGATTTGACCTCAGGAAAATGAAAACCTTATATGAAAGTGTCATCAAAATGAGTTGTCTAGTCACTTGTTATCAGTGTAGACCAACTGGACATGTGTGCTAAGATGAAAATCAATAATTAACATGTCAACTACGAGTTGAATAAAGACCATAGACATCAAGCATCAATGAAAACTGAAGAGACTGAGGCTCCTTTAGCTGATCATTCTCCCTAGATTCATTCCTCCAAGATTCTTAGGATCATTGACTTAGAGCTGGAAGGGACCCTAGGAGCTATCTTACCTCCCCCTACAATTTAACAGATAAAGATAATGAGGGTAGGGGAGGTTTTCACTTGTCCAAGGCCAGACAGATAGGAATTGTCAGAGATGGGATGTAAACCCCTGTCTTCATGACTGAGAGTCCAGAATGTTACCCACTAAGCCATGTTGCCTCTTTAACTCATAGGGTGATGACTTGAATGAAATTGCTATACATATTGAGAGTTTTGAGGAGATCATAATTTTTCTTTTGTCATGGTCCCCTTGGGCAGTATACTAAAGTTTATGGATCCCTTATCAGGATAATATTTTTAATTACCTAAAATATTACAAGGTATTACAAGGAAAAGCAATTACACTAAAATCTTTACCTTTTTTTTTTAAAGTTCACATATTCCAGGTTAAGAACCCCCAGCTTAGGCTGTATCTCAAACTGTGCTTGAGAGCAGGTTTCTGAGGATCATTACACCTGGCTCACTGTAGGAACACAATTTTGGGCCTATACCAATAGAACCTAGAGGGATGAGACCTCAGTGGTTTTAGGAAAAAGAATTGCCTATATCTGAAACCTCCAAGTGAGATCATGGATGCCGGGAGAGAAGATAATACAACTGCTTTGGTGAGTTCAGACCCAAGTACTATTGAGACAATCCAGTCCAGGATGAGTCATGTCTGCCATGCAGAAGCTTCTAAGAATGCAGGAAGAAATTCTTCCAGGATACGCAAAGGTTCTTGGAAAACCCATCCCTGCAAGGCTGCTCCTTCATCCATATGATTTTGGGGGCTTGAAAAGTTCATATCTGAAGGCTAAGGAACCTAAAGAACAGGGATATCCTATTAGGAAGAAACCAAAGTGAGTACATCAAAAGGTCTAGCCTAAAAAGGCCAAGGTCTCCCATTGCATCCTGGGCCATCTCCAGTCATTCCAGTGAACATCTTGTCACTGGATCCACATGGCTCAGGAGGAAAAAGTGAGGCTGGTGACCTTGCATAGCCCTCCCTCACTTAAAACAAAACCAAGTGCAAGTCATTCCATCTTCTTTGAAAATGAAGGACAAACACAACACAAGAAACGAAAGAGCAGAATTAACTTTCAAAAATATTACCCTATTCAAAGGGTGCAAGAATGTAGATTTGGTCCCTTGGGATCACAGGGGTGAGGAATAAGATCTAGACTTCAACCTAATTTATTGACACACCTAACATACTCTGTAGGTTTTTAATGATCCAAATAAGTCCTTTGTAATACCCACAGGTACCAAATTGGGTGACTTAGAAGCAACTTTGTAAAGAAAAGTGATGGCTACCAGAAGCCTATTGTATTTGTCAGTGTGACACTGAAACCAATTATCCTGCCCACAAGTTACAGTTTTTGTCCCTAGAATAGGCTGTCATTGAAAAGTTTTAAGACTGTGAATGAAGTACAGAGCTGAGTGTGGGCAGATAACAATCCATTAACCTATATCCTACAGAGTGCCAAATGGAATATTACAAAGCTGTCTCCAAGTGTTTAGTGTACAATATAGGCCCGGAAGAAACTATGTAAATGCAGCTGGCTTCTCCCATGGGCCTTATGAACATGGCAATTCTTAGAGAGGAGATGAAGGAAGTATGACTCAAAAAGAGTGAGGTGTCTGACATAAGAAAATAATTTAGAGTCTGGAATTTCACCAAGAAAATGTCCTATGAATCGAATTAAAGTACATATCCCTGAGCCAATCAATCATAGTCAAGCACAAAATCACTGACTGTCAGTTTATGCCTGTTCTGAATGAAATTTATGTTAATCTTTGGCCCAATAATTTCCAAAATGAAACAATTCTACTGTAGAATTATAGATCTAAAGATGATAAATGAGAGACTAGAGATCTATAGATGACATACAAGTTGAAGAGAAGTTGACCTTATTCACCTGAAGCCAAAGCATGGAGGTGGCAGAAATGAAAACTTGCTAATGTCGCATGCTATTAAATATTAAGATATTCTATGCAAAGTGTATAATGATAATTATTGCATTCTAACATCTAATAGTCTTTTGTGAGGACTCTAGGTTGAATGTGGAACAGATTTCACTGGCCTCAAATGGCAGCTGATAGTGATAAGAAGCATATGCTAGATGTATTCAAAGAATGATCTTGTCAACTTGAGTTAGTTCCTGAAAACATAAACAGTAGCAAACCATTGGAGGTGGTCTTGTCTTTGGAGGGAGATTAGAACAATATGAAGAATAAACTAGTTCTGACTCACTACTTTACCTAGACTACCCAACTTTGATAATTAGGTTCTGGATTTTGAGGAATGGAAATAGAATCTCACACTCAATGATCTAAGTAGAGACCTTATTGAGTAAAATACAAGCCAAGTGGTTATACTCACTAATACGAAAGTGGTATAAGAAAACAACAAGCATTCTGTCTCATCACCACTCATTTGTTGTTCATCATTCTTGAAGAATACTAATGACATCAGGAGGATGCAAGTGAATTGGATTTAAGTGAAGCAGAGTTGTGCAAAGTCATCAGTCTCACTCTCTCCTCCAGAGTCATTGGCCCAGGATGCAGTGGGAGACCTTGGTCTACTTAAACTAAGGTCTTTTTCCCAGATCTGTCCTAGTTAAATGAAACCATATATTCAACTTCTCCCAATAAGTTGGCTCTACCTAGATGTAGGCCAACTACCAGATGGCCCACAGATATTAGGGGCTCTGTAATTTTTTTTTTTTGCTACAGTTGCCCAAGGGAGATAGAGCCTCTTACACTAAGCTTAAGTAGGTAGTATTGGTAGAATTTCTTTAGATTTAGGGGTCGAATGCCTGTATATTTGTCAGTCATACTATATGTCTCTATATCTATTCCCCCTTAACTCCTCAGAATGAAGGCAAATGATCTAACTGGTCAGCACCACCAGTCCAATATCATAGATCTTTTACAACTGCCAACCTTTGTTGAAGAAATACTTAGCATATAAGTTTTCTATTAAAAATGACTTTAGAAAGCATTGCGATTCTGAGAATAAGTAACTCAAGGTACCTATTAAAATGCTACTGGAAAAAATGACACAGGATTTACTTTGTGTTTGCTTAAGTTGGAGATAGAACCTTACTCATTGACTCGTGCTTTGGTGTTACAGAGGATGGAAGTCTGGAGAATCACACCCAGTAAGTCATTACAAAGGTAGAATGGTTAAGAGAATTGTCTTGGATCCAAACAACATTATGATGTCTTAATTCATTATCAGTAACTCCTACTTGGAGATAATCAGTATCACTAGGAAACACACAATATCTAACCTTTCAAAAAACCACTCCATATCAGATAATAGCTACACTAGGTATTCCAATAGTCTACTAAATAGCATCAGAAAGTAGGTGGACACAGGACTATAAAGATAGATCCTCACTACCGCTTTCTGCACAGAGAGGAGATGGTTGTGAAATACAAGGCAAAAACTTTAGAAACTAGATAAAATAAAGACAGCACCAACAGACTGAAGTCAAATGTATGTCTAGGGAGAATACAATGTAGAAATGATTTGGGACAGAATTCTGATGAAAATGAATATGGATTCTTCCCTAGAGGATGTGGCCTGTCACCAGGACTGCCTTGATTAATAGGACACAATTGCTTAGGGAAAAGAGAGAAGCTAATACTCAGAGACAGTTAAGTTCATGCCTGATATAGCTTCACTAGAGGTCCCAAAGCAAGAGTCAATGCATGGAAACACCAAATGAGAGTTGGACATGACTGAAAAATGACTTAACTCATGGGACAAGGACTGAGTCTGATAACCAGTGTGCTCCCAAACATTTTTTTTTACAGAATCTCAGAATTTGGGGATTTGAAGATACCTCAGAGGTTATCTAGTCCAGTAGCTACACCAAAAGAATACCCAGTATAACATATCTAACCAGTAGTCAATGAGACTCTTCTTGCAGGCCTCTAATGAAGGAGAACCCATCATCCTTCAAGGCATTTCACTTTGGAATAGTTCCATTGTTAGGAAGTTTTTCCTGATATCAAGCCTAAATTTCCCTCTTTGCGACTTCAATTCATTATTTCTATTGTTTTTTAAAAAAATTAATTAATTTATTTTTAGTTTACAACATTCATTTGTAAAGCTTTTGAGTTCTAAATTTTCTCCTTCTCCCCAAGACAGCATGAAATGTGATACGGGCTATATATATGCATCCATATTAAACATATTTTCACATTAACCATGTAGTAAAGAAGAATTATAACCAATGGAACGAACCATGAGAAAGAAGAAACAAAACAAAACACAAAAAGAGAGAGAGCAAATAGTATGCTTCAATCTGCTTTCAGACTCCATAATTCTTTCTCTGGATGTGGAAAGTATTTTCCATCATGAGTCTTTTGGAGTGGTGTTAGAACGTTGCATTGCTGAGATGAGCCAAGTCTATCAAAGTCAGTTATTGCACAATGTGGCTTTAACTGTGTACAATGTTCTCCTGGTTCTGCTCCCCTCACTCAGCATCAGTTCATATGTCTTTCCAGGTTTTTTTGAAGTTCAGTTGCTCATCATTTCTTTTAGCACAATAGAATTCCATTACATTCATATACTTCAACTTGTTTAGCCATTCCCCAGTTGATATGCATCCCCTCAATTTCCAATTCTTTGCCATTACAAAAAAGAGCTATAAATATTTTTGTACATGTGGGTTCTTTTCCCATTTGCATGATCTCTTTAAGATACAGCCCTAGAAGTGGAATTGCTGTGTCAAAAGGTATGAACATTTTTTAGCCCTTTGAGCATAGATCCAAATTGCTCTCCAAAATGATTGGATCAGTTTACAGCTCCACCAGCAATGCATTAGTGTTCCAATTTTCCCATATCTTCTCCAGCATTCAATTCATTATTTCAATTCTGCCCTGTGGGACCAAATAGAATAAAGTCTAATCTCTCTTTCACATAATTGCATATCAAAATTTGAAAACAACTGTGTCTCTTCTAATTTTTTTTCTCCAACCTCAACATTCCCAGTTTCTTCTCTCTGATCTTCATAAGGTCCTTAACCATCTTGGTTGGCCTCCTGTGGACACTTTTCAGTTTTTTTAAATATGATGTTTAAATAGTGATGCCTGGAGTTAAAAGTGTTCTAGATGTGGTCAGAAAAGGGCAGGGTGTAGTTAGATTACCACTTTATTAATCCTGGAAGTTATGTCACTCCTAATGCAGCCCAATATGGCAATTAACTTTAGGTTCTCACATCACACTGTTGACTCATTTGAGCATGAAGTCTACGAAGACTCTCAGATTGTTTTTTCAAGACTACTGTCTAGCAATATCTCCCTCAACTTATGCTTGTAAAATTAATTCTTTTGTATCTAAGTGCAGTTTATTTTTATCCCTTTTGAATTTTATTTTATAATACAGCCTCTAGCGTGTTTAGGTGCTTTGGGGTCCTTCTGCTCTCAGTCAATAAGTTAACTAGTGTCAGAGGAAAGAAGCTTTTTGTCATCTGAAAATTTGATGATAACGCCATCTACAACTTTATTTACATCACTAATAAAAGTATTAAACAACACCGAATCAAGCATGGACCCCATGGTCCTTTGGAATGGCTCCATTGTTAGGAAGTTTTTCCTGATATCAAGCCTAAATCTCCCTCTTTGTGACTTCAATTCATTATTTCTATTGTTTTTTTAAAAAATTAATTAATTTATTTTTAGTTTACAACATTCATTTGTAAAGCTTTTGAGTTCTAAAATTTCTCCTTCTCCCCAAGACAGCATGAAATGTTATACGGGCTATATATATGCATCCATATTAAACATATTTTCACATTAACCATGTAGTAAAGAAAAATTATAACCAATACTCCACTGGAGTGGAGTACTCCACAGGAATGGAGTACTCCACTGGAAACCTCTTTGCCATGCTAACATGTTCTTTTCCTTGAAAGTCTCTCCTCTTTAGTTTTTTTTGGGGACATTGCTTTTTCCTGGTCCTCCTCCTCCTCCTAATCTAACACTCCCACCCCCTTTCCAGTGTCCTTTGATGAGTCTTCAACCAGATCATGTCCACTGACTCTAGGTGTCTCACAGGACTCTGTCCTGGTCTCTCTTATACTATTTCACTCAATGATCTCATCAGCTTTCATTAATTCACTTATCATCTCTAAGAATCTTGTGATTCTTATATCTACTTATTTAGTCTTACCATCTCTCCTGCTCTCCAGTCTCACTCATTATCTTTGCTTCAAAACCTTTCAAGATTCTCTATTACTGTTGAAGCTATCACCATCCTCTCATTCAGTCAGGTTCACAGCTTATACACCTTTACTCCTCACTCTCTCTCAAACCCATATCCAATTGGTCAAGTTTTGTCCTTTCTACTTTCCTTAAAGCTCTCATATATGTCCTGTCTTTCCTTGGACACTGCAACAACACTGATGAAGGATCATGTCATTTCATCTTTGGACTATTGTTTATAACCTACTGCTTTGTCATCCTGCCTCAAGTTCCTTTCCTTTCCAATCCATCTTCCATTCAGTTGTCCAATTGATCTTCCTAAAGTGCAAGTCTATGTGTTTCCACTATTCAACAGAGTTGGGTGGATACCTATGACCTCCAGAATCAAATACAAAGTCTTCCATTTGATTTTTAAATCCCTTAATACTCCTTTTCTTTCCTGTCTTCTTATACCTTACTTCTCTCTAGGCTCTCTTCAATCTAGGTTTGGAAGACTTGCTGTTCCCTGGGCACTTCATCTTCCAAATGAGCATCTTGACCAGCTGTCCCCCATACCTGGAACTCCATCCCTTTTCTTCTTCATCTCTGAGATTCCCTAACTTCCTTCAGGTCTTAGCTAAGCCCCAGTTTCTTCAAGAAAACTTTTCCCCTTAATCCTGTGTCTTCCCTCTGAAACTACAGTCAATTTATCCTGTATTTCTTTTGCTGTATATACAATTGTTTACAAGTCATTTCTCTCATTAGACTCTGAGCTCCTTGAGAGCAGGGACTGGGTTTTGCCTTGTTTTTGCCTTTTTTTTGTATCCCTGGCATTTAGCACAATGCCTGGCATGTAGTGGGCACTTAAATGTTAGATGACTAAGTGATTGACTTTATTATCCCCTAATCCATATGTCTCTATAAATAATAACGACAATAACATTTATATAATGCTGTAAGGTTTGAAAAGCACTTTGCATATGTTATCTCTCTTGACCCTCATCTCTCTGGGTGATAGGCGCTTTACTATCTCCCCTTCTCGGTTGATGAAACCGAGGCAGAGTGACTTGCCAGACTGAGACAAAGTGACTTGTTTAGTGACTTTCCAGGGTCACATAGCTAGTTAAGTTTCTGAGGCCAGATTTGGACTCAAGTCTTTCTGGTTCTAGATCAGTATAACCTTTGTATATGATTTTTGCTATCCTTTGCAGAACCTGAAGATCTATTGATCAAGGGAAAAAGTGTATCATAAATGGAGGAAACAGAGTGGGTTTACCCCAAGGTAATGGGGCCTGGTAATAGATGGAGAGATAGAAAGAAGGAAGGAATGGAGGAAGGAAGGAAGAAAGAAAGGAAGGAAAAAAGGAAAGAAGGAAGGAAAGAAGGAAAGAAGGTAGGCTGTGTATAATATGGGCAGTAGCAACCAGAGAACAAAAGAAAGATTGTAGATTTGAGTATGGAAAGATTCAAGAACCCAAGAGACTTCCAGTCTAGATGGAGAAGGTAGAGAATTGGACATCTACAGAGCCATGAAAAAAGTCGGGAAGATAGAGCATTACTCTCCTGAACCCTTTAAATGACTGGAAGTGATGAGACTAGGAGAGTGAGGGAACTTATATTAGTCATGACTGGAAATTTGTGTACAACTTTGGGACTAATGGTTTCTTTGTATTGCTCTTTTTCCTTTAATAAGACATTTTTTCTTTAATATTATAAATTGCAGATGCTTACAAATAGGGAGACAGTTTCAAGAATACTGGGAGGTACCATGGATAAATTGTCCCAGGTTGTCTGGATGAGGACTTTGCCAAAAGAATAAAAAAAACCCTTCAAATGCTGCACCCAAGCATTTTGTCTCAAGAGTTTTTTATACAATGATTGTTTATGTTCTAGACTTGGTTGCTATTTACTAGACATTCAGCATTTGCCTAGAGATTTCTAGCACAACCAACTCTACGTGTATGTAGAAGAAAATGTGGGGTTTTGTGTGTATATAAAAAATACTGTGATTTGTAAATAAGTGATTCTAATTTTCCACCTAGTGCAATCTCAATTCTATTACTGAATAACAGTCGTCTGCAAATCTTTTCAAGTCAATGATTCTGCTCGAGAATTAAATATCAATCTAAGTATAACATCAGTATGTAAACAGATTGATGAATTGCTAGATTGCTAGGATAGAAAACATATGGAACTTTAAATAATACTCTGAGGAGCAGGGGAAATTTTAGCATTTCATGAAATTGAGACCAATGCTAAGTTCTAGTCCAAGTAATTAGATTTCCATACACTGATTTGTTGTGATGCTTTAAAAAAAAATCGGATGCACAGTAAGGCAGACAAATATGCATCTTTGTACTTTTAAAAATTTGGAATTTTGTTCTTTCCTCTTGTAGAATTTCAGAATCATAGAACTTTAAAGGATCAAAGATATCATCTGATCTAAGTCCTTCATTTTGAAAAGAAGGAAACTAAAAACTAGAAAACTTAAGTGACATGTTCAAGGTCACATAATTGGTCAGCTGAAGAACTGGAAAGAGAACCTGAATGTCAGTCCAAGGTTCATTGTGTAGCATTGATTAGATATCAGAGTACCAATGGCATGCTGCTGTTGAGTCATAATAGGAGACACACTGCCTCTGCTTTCAGGGCAGAGCCCAGAGAAATTGTTCTTCATCCTTCATTTTCAAAAAGGACCAATGACATCATGATATTGGAGTAAAATAATGGAAGACTTGGGTATGAATTGGATTTAAGTGAGGCAGAGTTGCATAAAGTCATCAGCCCCCTTCTCTCCTCCAGCATCATCAAAGTCCGTGGCAAGACAAAAGTCAAGGTTACTGACAATGGCCTGGGAGGCAATGGACGACCTTGGAATCTTTGACGTCTGACCCAGCTGTAAGTGCTCCATGGCGTCTGCTTCAGCTGCCTTCATGACTGTTGGAAGAAATTGATCTTATCCACTTATTCCACAGGGGGAAGTCTTCTCATGTTTGAGATAGACATCCTCCAACTCACTCACAGCGGGTTACCCTTACCTGGTTTAGCCCATCTACTGTGATGGTCTTACCATGATGTGGCCACTGCACATGTGCAACTTCTTAGAGTCACAGGTGAGAACTGGGTGACACTTAGATACCAAAAGTGGATAAGCAGCCCTGAGAAGGACTCAGCCACCCTCACACCAGAGGTGCTAGTCCTTTCTGAACATCCTGTATTATAAAAATGAGATGTACTCTGAGTGAAATTGAATTCTCAATCATGTAAAAATTGATATTTTCATTAAAAATGAAATCAGAATACAAAAGGAAGTTGCCACTAAAAGAAAGTTCAAAGGCCTCATGAGAAAGTAAAATAAAGAAAATAATAATATCAATATTAACATCTATCTAAAGACAAATGGAATATCATTCTATGAGGCATGTGACCTCCTATTGAAGTATTCATGGCGAACACTTGTTAAAAAAAAAAGACCATCATGAAGATGTAGTTTGTGTACCAATATTTATTACTGAATATAAGAAGGCAGGGGAATTATATCAAGAACTTGATAAGACTCTCCAAATAAAAGTAATATACACTTTAATATTCAATGACCTCAACACAAATATGGGGCTTGGAAGAGACTGGTGAAAAATAATGGAAAAAAATAGTGGAAAATATAACTCAAAAGTAACTGCATAGACTACAGTAGTGTCATTCATATATATATATCATAAATATCTGTCCTTTTTTAAATGTGTTGGTATTTGATGTTATCCATGTCCAGTGGTCCTGAAAGAAATTGACACTAGGTGCATGTCATATGACTGCTGTAGGGATTTGGATAAGTTTTCTTGGATGTGTTCTGTGAATTGAAGCTCTGTATCCATCCAGCCACAATGAAGTAGAGGATGAAACAAAGAAGGATCAGTTAATTGGAGCAATAAGGGCAGCCCATCTGTCAAATGGGGCTATGTGATTCTACTTTGACTGAAAATCAAGTTTTATTGGAGAATTTTGAGACTAGGAAAAGGAGTACAGGGAATTGGAAAGGTAAAAGTTCTGAGGTAAAGCTCATACAGTTAATGTTAGTTAGCCTGGAGAAAAGAAAGCTGAGAAGGAAATTAACAACTGTCTCCAGGTGGGTTACACAGGAGTGCTGAACTGGGAATCAGAAATGTAGGTCTTAGTACCAACTCTCCCAGTAATGTGCTATGTGGCCTTTGGCAAGTACCTTCTTCACCTCCCTGATCATCAGTTTTCTCCTCTGAAAATGAGGGGGTTGGAGTAAATGATTTCTAAGGTTCCCACTCAGAGCTTTCATTTTATAAAACCATGATTCCTGTGTGTTTCACTTGTAGAAGTTGGGTTTATGTCATATATAAAAGTGAGCTTCCTAACTGTAGTATAGATTGTCAGGGAGGGTAAGAAATCTCTTTCTACATACCCTTCCCTATAAGTATCTGTTTAATTCAATTGAATTTGAGTGTCTAGACCAAGCTTTCTTACCTTTGTTTGTGTAATGGATCCCTTTGCCAGGCTGGCAAAACCTATAGACCATTTCTGAGAAGAACAGTTTTAAAAGTATGAAATAAAGTATACAGGTTAAAAAAGAACCCAATTCATTCAAAATATAATTATCAAAATATATTTTAAAAGAAGTTTCTGGACCTCACATTAAGAAGTTTCTGGACCCCTACATTTGAAATGACAGGACAAATTTTCAGGTCTCCAGGATAGTTTTAGAATACCCTTTCCTAAATGCAGGCCTATGAATTAGAAAAGCCTGAAATTAGGATTTTCCCAGAGATCTCCCAGATCAGAGAAAACTTTCTAGGCCAATTCAATTCAACTTAATTTAAATTCAACAGATGTTTAATATTGAGTATATGGAGTGTGCATAGTACCTTGGTAGATGCTAGAGAGAGAGAAAATTTAGGTAAAACTGGCTTCTCTTCTCTTGGTGTTCAAAGTAGAATGTTACACAGAAAAACATAATATGAAATTAGACTTTAATTATAGAAACAATGATTAGGGCTCTACAAAAGTGGAATGGAGTGAAATTCACTGGAGATCTCCAAGCACAGGAAAGATTTTGCCTTCATACGTTGTACAGAAAGTGATTCCCATTCTCACTGGAACTTGGAGGGCCCATCCAATGATGAAATTCATGAGAGAAGTACATAAAGTGCTAAGTATAATAATAGCTGATACGTATAAGACATTTTAAAGTTTACAAAGTGCCTTACCTCATTTAATTTTTAAAAATAACCTTGTTAGGTAGGCAGTTTCCTTGTCCATAAAATAAGGGAGCTAGAGGAGATCATCTCTAAGATCTCTTATAGCTCTACTATTTCTGAGTCAAAGACTCATTTTACAGATAGGAAAAGTGAAGTTCAGAATGTTTAAATGACTTGCCTAAGGTCCCATGGCTCTTAATTGACAGAGTTGACACTTAAACCAAAGTTTTCTTGCCCTAAATTCCACAAGACTTTTCAATGAAAATTGAATTAACCTCCCCAGGACTGAATCATAATTGAAATAGCCTCTTTAGAAGTGATTGGCTGGGGCAAAGACTGGTTCTTCATGGACCACATTCCATTCTGTTTAATCCTAATCTGTCTGCTCCTCTTGTTGTATAGATAAGTGGGCTCTATGTCAAGGACTACTCTATACTTATTATTAAAACAGTGCCATAATTCAAAATATTGCTATTACTTTTATGTATCATAATCAATTTCTCTCTTCAGAAGAAGTCAAACCGAATGATCCTATTTTTATGGTGTATTTATCATGACAATCCCTAAATGCTTTTTTTCCCCACCCTCCACTTTTATAAAATTAAAGAGATAGATCTTCTTGAGATCATGTTCAAATAGGAAATTGTCAACACCTAAAGGGACCAGATACAAGACTTCAAGAAAACAGTTTCCCTAAGTGTGAGTATATTAACCAGGTGGATAAATCTATTTGAATTGCTTCTGATGATAGTTGTGTTTTAGATGGTTTACAGTGGTTGTTTCTAAATGCAAACTGGATTTAATTTAAGGAGCATTTGTTAAGCTGTGCTCGGTACTAGGGATATGAAGATGAAATATGACCCAATCACTAACCTCAGAAAGGTCATAATCAAATGGTGTGTATGCAAATAATTATAATACTGGAAATGTGTGAGATGAGCCAATTTGAGGAGGAAGAGATCACTTTGAGTTGGGAGGTACCAAATCAGAATCTTTCCTAGAACAGGTAGCACTTGAGCAAGGCCTGGAAGGAAAGCAGCATATCAAAGCAAACACATGTTGATTTCACTGATGTGTCTTTACATTCAAGGCAACAAATATTTATTGAACTTATGCCTTTGAACCCTCAGCACTGTAGTGTTCCTATACAAAAAGAGTCACTGAGATCACATACTTAGCAACAGAAAGGACATGACAGATCAGTCATCTCTTCCAACACCCACATTTTACAGAAGGGAAAATTTAGGCCCAGGGAAGCAAAGTCATTCACCCAAAGACATTAACTAGTAAATAATTAGAGTTCAGGTTCTCTGTCTCCAGAACCAATGCCCCTTCCACTACCCCAGCTATCCCAGAAGAATAAGATACCATTCCTGCCTTTGAAGACTCTGTGATCTCCAGAACCTTGAATTCTAGGCTGTCTTGTGATGTCCACATTTACGAGAAAGAAATAAGAGCTGCTTGGCACGTCCCATGGTTTGGGGTGGTAGTTATTTGTGTCAACTACCCTATGGAGCCTATGACCTTTGGTTGAATTAGAAGATATTTACATAGGCTCTGACTCATGGGTTAAGTCCACTCAGATAAAAGTCACCACCTCAAGGCCATCTCCACATGTGTGACCTTTAGGGGCATCCGTTCTTAGCTTTACAGCTTTGAGGACTTCCGAGTTAAGGCAGGTTTATGATTGTTGAGAAGAGTCTGGCCTCTAGCATGAGAAAGCAATAGGTCATCTAACAGGAGGAAAAGAATTTAGCAGGGACTTTAAAGACTATCTTTTTTTTTAATTTATCTTTGAAATTGACTCTTAGGATTTCGTAACAGTTTATGGATTCACTAAAAATCAACCCACAAACACAGATACTGAGTTTCTGGGTCAGGTATGTAGAAATAGCTAATATGTTGACTATTTGGGGGGGGGTAATTAAGTATTAAGAAATCTATTGGTTACTCTCTTTTTAGGTCTTTGGTAGCTGTTCCAACCAGTCACAAGTCATCTGCTCCATCCAATAATCCTCTATATGTTCCAGAGATCTTAGCCATTTCTATTTCTGCTGGGGAATGATAAATAAAATTCTAGGATCATAGATTTTAACCTTTTAAAGGGCCTTTAAAAGCCACCTGAGTCCAACTCTGCCATTTTGCTGATGAGGAAACTGAAGTTAAGAGAGATTAAGTGACTTGTCCAGAGTCACCTGACTAGTTGCCTGAATCAGGATTCAAACTCAGGTCTTTCTGACTCAAATCCAGCACTCTATCCATCCAAGTATCTAGCTGCCTCAGGGCTTGGGCAACAGGATCTATTGTTTTCCTGATATACCTCGTTATTGTCTTCAGTTGTCTCCTTCTTGCCTTTCCAGGGAAGGAAGGAAGGAAACAAGCATCTATTAACCACCTACTATTTGTCAGAAATTGTGCTAAGCACTTTACATATTTGATGTGTGAGCAGTCCTGGATACTACTTGGAGTGATAATGACCACTAATGGAATAAAAGAAGTACTGAATGAAGAAATAGGAAAAGATACAAGGAAAGGCACAGGGGCTTGCCTGCATACTGGGCATTTAATGAATGTTCACTTGGGTGACAGCAATAACTTTACAGAGTACAGGGATAGAGCTACGATAGCAGACCAAAGAGTTCTAAAAAGTGGACCAGATGTTCTGCTATTTGATATGCAAAATCGTGCAATGGAGATTATAGTTAAAGCTAACCTATTTAAACAGAGAAAAATATACACTAGGATGTTGGAATAGGCCATCTCTAAAGTAATTTCGAATTCTAATTTTCTACTCATATCCATTTCACAGATGGGGAAACTGAGGTATAAAAAATGACCCAGCTAAGATAACTAAGCCAGTTAGGAGCTAGAATCCATGTCTCTAGACTTACATGCATTGATTATTTTCTCCCATTGTGTTGAGGGATACATTGCACACAAGTATAACTTCAACCTATATAGGAGATTGTACAAGTGTTGTGTTCACCTGATTCATCCCATTCGGCCCCTCTCACCTTCTTTATAGGCTATGAAACCTGTTAGTTAGTACCTGCATGTGTCAGAGGGAGGGCATGCATACTCCCTGGGAGTGCCCATGATGCTTTGTAATGGAACTCTGAAAGTCTGCCTAATTACTTCCTAGTATTTCCATGAAGAACATTGAAACAACACAAACTTTCATCCATTTTAGACAATGTAGATGTGTACTTGCCTGAAGGCAAAAATGATCTCTTCAGGTCCTGCCCCCAAATTCAGTTCTGTGATTCTTGTCAGTGGTTCTTTGAAGGAAATATAATTGTTGAGATCAAACACATTCAGCAGAAAATGTCACTATAGCTGTAAAGTGGGATTAATTTAGGATCTTTACAAGAAGGATATGATGGGAAAAAGTTTAAGTAAAGTGAGGTTGGGGTCGGAGGAATTCTCATCACACTCCTACTAACATCTATTTTCTTGTTCTGCTGATAACTTAATTCATAAGTTTCATGTTAAACAATCAACCATTTGCCTTCCCCAAGTAATCACTGTCAATTGATAGGTAGATGGGGGAAGGGAGAGGGTAGAGGACAGGGTCTTTATGTCAGATAATTACATAATCTTAATTTTCTAGGATAGTTCTTATTTTTCAGAAAGGTGAATTTTTAATGAGATGGTGCAAAAGGAACATACTTTATCAGCTTTTCAAGTCCTTTGATTTAGAGTCCAGGAAAAAAAGGTTATAGTATTTATACTATTTGTAGTTTATATGAGGTATCCAAGACATGAATATTTCACAGGCTCCTTTCTTTTGGATGAGTCTTTACTGCTAGGATTCTTAACTTTTGTTGTGCCATGGACCAAAGAGTGTCAGCTCACAGTTGACTCAAAAAAAGAAAAGAAAGAAGAAAGGAAGGAAAGAAAGAAAAAAAGAAAGGAAAGAAGGAAAACTATGCAAGACAACTGTAAATTTAATCTGTATTAACATTTTCTCCATCACTTTCTTGAGTCTAGACAATCAGCAAAATAATAAATCAAGCCCTGATTTGTAGCCTTTGTTAATTTTCATGATATAAAGTGCTCACACTGAAAATTTCCCCTGAGTAGGTTTGAGCTGGCTTCAGTATACCTCTTTGACCCCTGGTGAAACCTCAAACGTGTAAAATAAAATACATAGGATTACAAAGGAAATCAATCATATTGAAATACAGTTATCAAAAGTTTTTTAAAAAGTTATTTGACTCCAGATTTAGAACCTTAATTAAGGCACAGGCCTTACAGAGCCTCAACCAAGTAAAGAAGGCCTAGTCCAGGGATGGGGAACCTGCAGCCTCCATGCCATATGTGGCCCTCTAGGTCCTCAAGTGCAGCCCTTTGTCTGAACCCAAGTTTCATAGAACAAAAGCTTTCATAAAAGGATTTATTCTATACAACTTGGACTCAGTCAAAAGGCTACACCAGAGGACCTAGAGGGCCACAGTAGCTTCTCCACTGCTGGCCTAGGACACACCATATGGGGTAACAACTTGGCTAGTGTTTGTACTGACACAATGTTCAAGACCCTTCATGGGAAGAGGTTGTAAGTTATAATTTTTGTCTAACAGACAAAAGGAACTCTTGGAAGAGGAGAGTAGAAAAAAAGAGGACATGGTCAGAGAGTAGGAGTCAGCATGGGAGCAACATTCAGAAGACTTTTGGGGAAGTGTGCTATAGCAGAAACAGCACTGAATTTGACAGCAGTCAGGTTCAATCCACGTCCCTCATTGGTAAAACAGGAGTAGATATGCCTGTGTACCACTTGTCCCTGAGGGAAATGTTTTAGCAAACATTAAGAAGCTAAATAAGTGTGAATTATTTTTCTGACCATCTATTCTAACAGATCCAGAGCACCTGGGAAGGACCTCTGAGGAGCCAATTGGGCTGTTGGGGTAATGATTCTGGGAGGAACTTATCCAGGAACCTTTAGATTTCAGCATGCTGCTTGCCTTCTGTAATAGTGCCTAATTAAATCAAATTGAGTTTTGGAATGGAGCCAGTGTGCTTGAGAGTACAGAGAGGATGCCAGCCTTCTGAGCTGTCCACAATAGGGTTTTTTCCCCTGGTATCTGGGTTAGAATCAAGTCACATGAAGTGGGATAAAAAACACAGAAGTGACCCTTCCCTGGGTTTTGCAACAGGTGCCCCCCAGTACAACAGACACATTCAGTTTGCCATGTTTCTTCCCTGCCTGCCCCCTCCACTTCTGCATATCTCTTTTCTTAGATCCTGCTCTCCATCTTTTTTGATTCTGTATCAAAAGCACTGCTTTGACTCTTTGACAAAATTACTTCCATGGCAATGGGCTGAAGCTAAAAACACAGGATTATATGATCACAGACGTCTGAGGTTGAAAGACTGAAAATTGATTGAGAGATCCTCTCCTGCACTCTCCTACCCCACCAAGCCCCCAACCACATCTCCAATAATAGCAGAAGAGATGCAGAAAATTATTGGCATTGTGAATTGCTTTTTCAATAAATGTTCTGTCTCTCTCTACCTTTCTTTTATAGAACTAGTCCGCACTGAAAAGCGCTTCACTGCATTCAAAAAAAAAATTGGAAATCATTTCATGGAAGAAAACCTCCCAGTGAATGCATCCTAATGAAAAGTGTTTAGTTTGACTTTTGCGGACTTCCTGTTCATTTTAAATAACTGTATAGTGTTTCTCTCGCTGCCCTTCCTCTGTCCTCCAGTTACAAAAATATTAGCTATCACTCTTAACTCTATAAAGGAACTTATACCCCAAAGGGGAAGAGGGGGAGGATGGGCCATTCATTCTGGAGGGACTTTGTTATTTCATGTTAATGTTTGAATAGGTCTGACCATGGTGTTGTATAGTGCCACCAAGTGGTGAGTCTAGCTAGCATTGTTCTTACGTGCTCAAGAAGGGGGTTCTGGTACCATTATACACACCCGGATGGAAATGTTCTATCCAGGAACCTCACTTATCTTGAGCTTAGCTATAAACTAAAAAAGGAACAGCAACAAAAATAAAAGAACCAAACAAATAAATGAAGCCTATAGATGTCATCGGAGCTATATTCTTTATTTTAGGAGAACCCTCTCTGGTTCTCATTAGACCATTTACTCTTATTTTACATACAATTTAACAGGCTTACAGATAGCATTTCCAACTCCAAAGTAGGTTAGAAATAGGAAATTAGAAAGGGAAAGAGGTATTGCAACAGACTGGCATCCTGGCAGCAGAGAGAAATGAGAGACCACAGCCTGTCAATGAGAAGAGACGGGGAAATAGAAAAACAGACCTCCCAAAAATCTAAAATCACAGAAATTTTGGTCTATTTCATGCAGAAGTGAATACCTTAATATACATTAACAAGCTTCGAGGTATTACTATGTTGTAGAATATTATGGTAGTGTTCACAATATGACTTTTAGTCACTATGAAAAGGTTAAATTCCATCACATATGCTCAGTAGCAGGGAAGGCTGTTTTACATTTTAGAAAGATTTTCATCCAAAATGGTTAAAGTAAATGATGTCCACGCCAAATAGAATAAATCTCTCAGCTATGGAGAAAACTCAACCCATGGGAATGATTTACCCTGGGGCGATTCTGGATGCCTGAAGTTTTACCATTAATCCTAGGGAAGAATATTCTGATTTGGCCTCTGATGGAAAAAGGATTTCTTAGTCCTTTGAGACTGAGGATTGGTTCTCTGAACCTGTCTTTAGTTTCTTTTTTTTTTCACTTGTAAGCAAACAGGACTAAGCAGAACGTAAAAACAAACAAAAAAGCCCTCTATTCTTGACATGTTTCTCCATTGTGTAAAGACTCAGGTGCAGAAGCTACTTCTGTATCAGTGTCAAATTAAAGAAAAAGAAAAGCGGTTATTTCCCTCAGAGTAACTGTGCTCTTCCATTTCTCAAGTAAGTTGAAAATACAAATTTGAAACTAAAACTTAATTCAGAAGGTCGACCAAAACTTACTCTCCTTTGCCAAATCACCGTTTTAACTGAGAGCAAAACAGTGACTCATAGCCCAGCCCAGCTCAGGACAACCTCTCACTTGAACATGGTTGGTTGGACTCCAGTGGATGGTTAGGGAGGCTCAGAAGCTAGTCAGGGCATACTTAGAGGCACTGTGTTCCCTAACATGGGCCGAATCACATGACCTCATGGAAACTTTCTCTAGTCTGGGAACCATGAATATAGTATAACCTATCATTTTGAAATTATTGGGTGTTTAGGACTAACCTTCTCTTTTAGCCCACAGATCTTTATCCTAACATACATGTTCAACATTCTGAAAAAAAAAGATGGGGGAGGGACTCACCACCCCAAGCAACAATGATACAAAAGGCATATCTAAGGTTACAGATATAATTTCATTCTTCATCCTACCCCATTGCCACCATAGCATGCTCGACTCAGCATCCCCACACAACTACTTTTCTGGACACCAAGTGCATCACTAACCTTAGCGGGAAGTTGCTCTCTTATAGTTTGGTGGTCAGATGACTGACTATTCTGTAACTAACCAAATTTTTTTAAAAAATGAAGCATAGAATGACAGAACCCTATACTCATCAGTGGAAGGGTAACATAGGCATCCACAAGTCTGGCATTTGGTAAACGCCTTAGAACAGGCACTCCGCTTTCCTTAACTCTTCACCCACACACTTTATATACTATCTCCAGAGTGAGCAAAAATAAATCCTCTTATAACTATTTTTCCTTTCTCTCCATCTTTTTTTCCTTTCTTTTCCTTAACTACTTTAATTTGTAAACTTTTTAAAAAAAATTAACAATAATTTCTTTTCTTTCCTTCCCATGCGCCTCAACTGATTAGAAAAAGAAAAAAGGAAAAATATTGTAAAAAATATGCTTAGTCAAGTAAAATAAATTCTAACATTGGTCTTGTAAAAAAAATAGTGTGTCTCATTTGATATCTTGAGTCCATCAACTGTCTGTCAGAAACTGAGTCACAAGCTTCTGTATCAGTCCTTTGGAATTCTGGCTGATCCTTGTGTTGATCGAAGTCCCTAAATCTTCCCCAATCATTTGTCTTTATAATGTTTTTGTTTGGCGTTGTGATTTTGGTTCAGCTCATTTAACTTTGTGTGTCAGTTCATAAACATTTTCCCAGATCTCCCTGAAATTTTTCTACACATATTACAGTATGAGAGTATTTCCTTACATTAATATAGCACAATTTCTTCAGTCATTCTCCAACTAATGGACATCTCCTTCATTTCTAGTTTTGTGCCACCACAGAGAATTATAAATATTTTTCTACCTATGTGTTCTCGTTTCTTTGATCACCGGATCAAACGGTCAAAGAAAAGTCATAATTTACATAGTTTTGTAAGGCATAGTTCCCAATTGCTTTCCAAAATGGATAGATTAGTTAGTTCACAGCAATACTAACAGTGTATTAAAATATTGTCTCCAAACAACTTCTCCTAAAGTTGTCATTTTCCTTTTTTTTGTCACCTTTGTCAATCTGAGTGAAATTTTAGAGTTGCTTGAAATTTCATTTTTTCTGATTATTAGTCATTTGGAATATTTTTATGTGGTTCTTGATAGCTTGAATTTCTTCCTTAACTAAGAAATTCCTATTCATATCCTTTGATCATATATCTTTTGAGGAATGGTTCTTGTCCTTGCAATTTGAATCAGTTCATTATATATCTTGGAAATAAGACTTTTATCAGAGAAACTTGCTGCAATTTCCCAGTTAACTATTTCCTTTTGTTTTTTACTGTATTGGTTTTGTTGGTGTAAAAACTTAAATGTTATGTAATCATAATTGACTACTTTATCTTCTATAATCCTACTTAGCCTCTCCATTTGGTCACAAACTTTCCCTAACCATAGATCTGAAATGTAATTTCTTCCTTGTTCTTTTAATTTGTTTATTACATGAACTTTTATATCTAAGTAATATATCCATTTGGAGCTTATCTTGAGATATTAGTCTAAACTTAATTTCTGCTAGTCTGCTTTCCAATTTTTCTGATAGTTTTAATCATGTAATAATTCTTTATCTGAATAACTAGGGTTTGGGGATTTATAAAATATAAGGATATTAGCTTCATTTGCTCTATTTATAAAATATAAGGATATTAACTTCATTTGCTCTATTTATAAAATATAAGGATATTAGCTTCATTTGCTCTTTTATTTTGCATTTTTAATCTCTTTTCTTCTCCTTCTTCCTTAAGTTTTCATTAATCTATTTAAAATTTTTAGAGACCTGAATCACAAACCCTTTTCAAAATGAGAGGACTGAATTAGAATTTAGGATGCTATATAACAGAAAACATTCTAATTATAAATTTAATTTTCCTATGGAAAGTTATTTTTATTTCCAAGCAATTTATCATTGTGGAAGGTATATATTATGGTATATATATATATATACATATATATATATATATGTATATATATCTATCAGGTATATATATATCATTTATATATATAATTTATATCATATATATCATTTTTTCTGTTGCTCGCAGATTTCAGTTGCCATAGTTAATGAAAGCCCAGTACTCTGTCCTAGGGCAAAATTTTTCTTAAGGAAACCTCAGAAAAAGACATTCTGTGCCTAGAACAGATGACATTTAGGATGCAAGTCTGTCCCTTTCCCCCATCTTTAAAAAACCTACAATAAAAATGTATACGGTGAAACATCAAATAAATACTGCTATTGTAATCATTTAGGAGTGAGATAAGGGTCTGGGTAGAATTGGTTACAGTGGAAATGGAAGGATAGGAATGAATCCAAGACACTTTGGGAATGAAGCGCTGAGAAGATTTGGAAAGTGATGGTTTGTAGAAGATGAATGCGTTACTAGAGAAAAAGTGGTTATGTAAGGTCCAGGGAAAGGAATAGGAGCTATGGTTTTTTGGGATAAATGTCAGACACATTGAGTTTGAGACACCATTGTATAATTCCCATATATAAAAGTTCACTAAGCAGTTGAAAATGTAGGACAGAACCTTAGGGTTGAAAAGTAATATTTGAGATTGGGAATTATTCATAAAGAAAGACTACTTGAAGTCATAGATGATATTTACAAGACAGAATGGATAGAGATAGAAGAGAAAAGAATCAAGGACACAGTTCAATAAGAAGGTTATAGACAGCAATGTTGACTGTTGAAAAGAGACCAAGGTTGATCAGAACTTAGAAAAGGCTGCTGAATTTAGCAAATTTAAAATATATATTTATTTATTTTCAGTTTTCAACATTCACCTCTACAAGATTTTGAATTCCAATTTTTCTCCACATCTTTCCCCTCCCCCACCCCAGGACAGCATGCACCCTAACTACCCCTTTCCCCAATCTGCCCTCCCTTCTATCACCTCCCCCTTCTCTCATTCCTCTTCCCTCTATTTTCCCATAGGGCAAGATAGATTTCTATACCCCATTGCCAGTATAACTTATTTTCCAGTTGCATGCAAGAACAATATTTAACATTCATTTTTTAAGCTTTGAGTTCCACATTCTTTCCCTCCCCCCCCCATCCTTATTGAGAAAGCAAGCAATTTGATATAGAGCATACATGTGTAGTCATGCAAAATACTTCCATAACAGTCATATTGTGAAAGACTAATCACATTTTCCTCTATGCTATCCTACCCTCCATTTATTCCATTCTCTCCTTTGACCTGTCTCCCTACAATAGTATTTGCTTCTGATTACCCCTTCCACTAATCTGCTGTCCCTTCTATTGTCCTCCCTCTCCTATCCCCTTCCACTCTTCCTTCCTGTAGGGTAAGATAGATTTCCATAACCAATTGAAGGTGTGAGGTGAAGGTTCCCTCCTTAAGTCAAACTCAATGAGAGTAAGGTTCACTTATTCCTTCTCACCTTCCTCCTCTTCCCCTGCATTGTGAAAGCTCTTTCTTGCCTCTTTTATGTGAGATGCTTTGCTACATTCTACCTCTCCCTTTCTCTTTCTCCCAGTATATTCCTCTTAACACTTAATTTTATTTACTTTTTAAGTATCCTCCCTTCATATTCAGCTCACCCTGTACCCTCTGTCTCTTTGTCTCTGTCTCTCTTTATATATACACACACATACATGCATATATATATAAATACATACACACACACACACACACACACACACACACACACACACATAACTACCCTACTACCCTAATACTGAGAAAGGTCTCATGAGTTTTCCTGTTTCTCTTGATTCTTGTATTTGAAAGTCAAATTTTTCTATTCAGCTCTGGTCTTTTCAACAAGAATGTTTGAAAGTCCGCTATTTCATTGAATGACTATTTTTTCCCCTGAAGTATTATACTCAGTTTTGCTGCATAGTTGATTCTTGGTTTTAATCCTAGCTCCTTTGACCTCTAGAATATCATATTCCAAGACCTCTAATCCCTTAGTGTAGTATCTGCTAGATTCTATGTTATCCTGATTTTTTTCCCACAATACTTGAATTGTTTCTTTCTGGCTGCTTGCAATATTTTCTCTTTGACATGGGACCTCTGGAATTTGGCTACAATATTCTTAGGAGTTTTTCTTTTGGGATTCCTTTCAAGAAGTAATTGGTGGATTCTTTACATTTCTATTTTTACCCTCTGGTTCTAGAATATCAGGGTAGTTTTCCTTGATGATTTGTTGAAAGATGTCTAAACTTTTTTTTTAATCATGGCTTTCAGGTAGACCAATAGTTTTTAAGTGATCTCTTTTGGATCTGTTTTCCAAGTCAGTTGCTTTCCCAATGAGATATTTCACACTGTTTTCTATTTTTTCATTCTTTTGGTTTTGTTTTATAATTTCTTGATTTCTCATAAAGTCATTAGATTCCATTTGTTCCATTCTAATTTTGAAGGAATTATTTTCTTCAGTGAACTTTTGAATGTCTTTTTCATTTGGCAATTCTGTTTTTTAAGGCATTCTTTTTCTCAATGACTTTTTGGACCTCTTTGACTATTTGGTTTAATCTATTTTAAAGGTATTATTTTCTTCAGTATTTTTGGGGTCTCCTTTAGCAAGCTGTTGATTCATTTGTCATGATTTTCTTACATCACTCTCATTTCTCTTCCCAATTCTTCCTCTACTTCTCTTATTTGATTTTCAAAATCCTTTTTGAGCTCTTCCATGGCCTGAGACCACTTAATGTTTTCAAAGTTTCCTTGGAGACTTTTGACCTTGCTGTCTTCCTCTAGTTGTATGCTTTGATTTTCTTCTTCAAAGGAAAATACCTTTTCACCAAGAAAGTAATCTTCTAAAGTCTTATTTTTCCCCTTTTGGTCATTTCCCCAGCCAGTTGCTTGACCTCTGAGCTCCTTATTAAGTGGAGAGTGAGCTGCTCCAAGTTTCAGGGGCTTTGTGCAGCTGCTTTCCAAGATCTCTTCAGCGACCTTTAAATTCTCAGCTCTTCCAAAGTGGTATGATCACAGGAGAGATGTTTCCTCCTCTCCTGGTCTGTACTTCAGTCTGTGAGCAACCATAAGCACTCTTTTTCTGCCCTGGATTTGCAAATAGGATTCCCACTCCATAGCCTCCACCAACTCTGCCATGCTAGTGCTCCTCCCTGCACCAGGACTAGCATACAGCACTGCGCCCCAGATCAGCCTCTTGATTCCTTCATTAAATGTAGGTTAAGAGCTTCAGAAGCAGCTACTACCACTGTAGCAGTGGTTGCTAGCCTGGGACTGGGGCTGGGGCTGCAGCCACACCACAGTCCTTTCTTACCCAGGTGAGAGAACTTTCCCACTGACCATTAGGCTTCTACTCCACTATCTTCATTTTGATTCTGAATTTTAACAATTTTAATAGATCATTGGTTACTTTTAAGAAACCATTTTCAGTGTGTCAATAAGGTTGGAAGATGTGATTGCAAGCTGGTAAAAGAATTAATATTAGTAAAGAACTATAGGTAGCAAATTTATATTATTCTTTCAAGAATTTTGGTGGTTGAAGTCATAGGAGACTATCCTTAAGAAGTTTAGAGTCTAACTGGGGATAGGATGAAGCAAAGGGAGAGATAAAGCAGGTATATAAATAAATATGATGACAGGTAGAGTAGAATGAGGCCAAAGCAGTGATCAAAAAAATTTTTTTCAGAAAAAATTGAGTTGGGATGTAGTTTGAACATGTAGAAAGGTAAAAGGAAACCTTTGTTTAGAGCTGGGAAAACTGAGGATGAGGATAGAACCACTAGAGAAGGAAAGACTTCTACATAACTGTCAAGTTCATATTCCAAAAACTCCATTAAAAATGTAGTGTCTTCCTAACTCCAAAGTTTAGTTTTTCCTCCTTAATTGTCAAATCTAATGACCTTTTCTCAACTCCCATTCTCCTTGACCTCTCTGCGATATTTGACAATGGAGGGAAAACACTAAAATTTGGCACTAGGAAGATACTACATTTTTTATTGGGTTTTTGAAATATGAACTTGGCAGCTTTGTGGATGTTTGATACTGTTGAGTAACTTCTCCTGGATATGCTCTGCTTTCTTGGGCTTTGTGTGTGTGTGTAGAAACATTTGTTGTTTTTTTCCCTTTCTTATTTCTTGCCTTACCTTTTTTCTCAGAATCCTTTGCATGTCCAACATACACCCTAACTGTTGGGGTATCCTAAGGTTTTAACCTAGATCTGCTTTTTCCTCTCTTTCTATGCTCTCTCTTTTGGTAACCTTATCATTTCCTGTGTATTTAGTGATCATTTTAATATAAGACTCTTCCAAGACCCATATACCCATCTACAAGATTCTCCTAAGTTACCGGTAGCCATCAATCAGTCTGTCAATATGCATATCATGTGTCAGGCACTGGGCATCACCAACTGACTTGACTATTGGACAGTTTGAACTGGTTGTTCCATGGGCATCTTGAAATTAATATAGCAGAACTAATTATTGTTACCAATAAACCCAGTCTTTTGAACGTCCCTGTTTCTGTCAAGTGTACCAGCATTCTCCTAGTCACCCAGTTTTGCAACTTTGTGATGTCCTCAACTCTTTGGTCGTCCTTCCCCCAATGTCCAGTCAGTTACCCAGTCTTGTCATTTTTCCTTTCACACTGTTGGTCACATCCGTTTCCTCTCTACTCATATAGCCATCCCTCTAATTCAGATCATTCCAATGTCATCCCTCTAATTCAACATTACGTCTTACCTCATTATTCTCCTAGTTGATTTTCCTATCCCAAATCTTTCCCCTTTCCAATCTATCTTCCATATAGAAGTCCAAATTTTCCTGAAAGATGGATCTGAGTCACTTCCCCCCTAGAAGAATTTCCTATCACTTCTAGGATCAAACTCCTCTGGTTGACTTTTCATAGACTTGCCCCAACCTACTTTTGTAAGTTTAAAAAACAATGCTCCCCTTCACACACATTCATAAATGAATCTGGCCTTCTTGGGTTCCTCAGTCATAACAACATATTTCCTGTCTCTGTGGCTTTGCACTGGCAATGTCCCAGGCTTAAAATGTGTTCTCTCTATACCTTCACCTCTTACCAACTCTTGTTTCCTTCAAAACTTAGCTCAAGCACCACATTCTCCTACAAAATGGTCTTTTCAAAATAGTCTTGTATTTAATTTAATTTGTATAGATTGCATATACAATTATGTTTATACATTTTTGTCTCCCTCAAAGCAAACAAGCTCATTGAGAGCAGATCAGTTGTTTTTTGTTTTTTACTTTTTATATACCTCTAGTGCCTAGCAGAGTGTCTTGTGCATAGTAAGTACTTAAGAAGTATTAGTGGAATTGAATTGAAAATGCATGAGGTTACAGGTTAGATGCTAAACACATCCCTGAAGAGCTCTGGAGAAACCTGGATGAGGAAAACAGAATAGGTTTCATGCAATACTAAAGAAAATGACAAGAATTTTCTTCATAAAACTAGAAAGAATTATAATGAAATGCCAAGGACCTCAATGGAATAAAAAAAAAACTGATAATGATGACCTTGTACTCCCAGACTTTAAAAAATATTATAAGGTGATTCTGATCAAAATTGTCTGGTACTGGCAAAAAAAAACAAAAACAAAAAACCAGAAAGAGATCAGTGGAATAGAACAGAGCTTCCAGACATCTAACTACATACATAAAAAGACTGATGTTTTGTGAACATAAGGAAATGCAGATTGGTGAAAGAATTCATTATTAAATAAATGTAACTGTAAAAATACATTAGCAATTTGGTGGTATACCCATATCTCATGTCTCATACCATGTAGCTGAATTAATCCCATTTATGTGATGGATTTAAACATGAAAAAGGAACTAAAAAAAGATACAGAAAATAGAGTTGTGTTTTTATTACAAATGTGGAAGGGATTTTTAAAAAATGGTTTTCCTTATGCCACCCAGCCAGAGATGACAGGGTCTACTCTGAGCACAAACCTATCATCAAGGAAGCTTTGACCTTCTCTCTCTCCAACCTGAGTTTAACTGCCCTTCCTTATGCAGCCCAGTGGCTGCCAATACCCTGATGTTGATTATATTCGTATCTTTCTGTACAGATACCCAACTGGCTGTAGTCCTATTGCAATTCAGAACTTTCCGAGTCCAAATTATCCCACCAGCTTCATACTCTTCAATAGCAAAAATTGTAGGCATGTATCACCACATCAGATAAGACTTTTTCAATTAAATAATGAATTATTTCTTAACAGTTAGACACATTTAATACTTTAAAATATTAAAAAATTTATAAAAATGAATAACAAACAGAAAGAAAAATACCATATTGGGGGAATACTTATGCCAAATATAAAAACCTAACATGTGCAATAAGTAAAGAACCTGCAAAGATAACTACCAGTCTCTAATAGACAAATGGTCAAAAGATAGAAATACACACTTTTCAAAAGAAAGAAGATATCCAATCTCTTGAATAGGCCTTCAATCTCACTTATAATAAAAATCAATTGAAGCAACTTTAGTCTCATATCCATTAACTTAGAACAAATTCTTAAAAGCAAGAAAATGATTCAAGCAATATTTTGGTAGAAAGAAGTATACTCAGCTATTATTGGTAGAATTGCAAGCTATTAGACTGTCTGAAGAATCCATATGGTAGTACTAAGTAAAAGTTACAAAATATACTTATACCATTTCTTTTTTTTATAAATTTATTTATTTAACTTTTTACATTCATTTTCATAAGATTTGGGGTTCCAAAATTTTCTCCCCATTTGTCCCCTCCCCCCTCCCCAATTCACTGAGCATTCTAATTACCCATATCACCAATCTTCCCTCTCTTCTTTCATCCCTCCCT
>CM053771.1:82297078-82333218 GCA_028658325.1 Potorous gilbertii | reverse complement strand
CCTGTCTAACTTGATTTTCAAAATCCTTTTTGAGCTCTTTCATGGCCTGAGCCCATTGGATATCTATTTCAGATGTTTGGGATACAGAGGCCTTGACTCCTATGTCTTTATCTGATGGTAAGCAGTTTTCTTCTTCATCATAGAGGAATGGCATAATCATCTGGTCCCCAAGAAAATAACTTTCTATGGTCTAAAGGCGATGGACCTTTGGGGTAGGTTTTTCAGGGCTCTCTGGAGCAGAAATCTCCTTCCCTGTGCTGCTGTGTGGCTTCCACTGTTTCAGAATTTGTTGGGAGTTCTTTTTAGAGGAAATCCATGGGCTGTGGGTTCGGAGCTAGCATAGGTGAGTATTTCTACTCCGCCATCTTGGCTTCGCCCCCTACTTATAACCATTTCACCAAATAATTTCATAGTTGGGAACAGACTGAGAAGACCATTGAAAAGAGGAGAAAATGATTAAATTTTTTAAAATAATTGTAATACGTTAATGTAAAAGAGTACTATCATGTCACTAAGATCAGTAAGTATGATGAAAAATATTAAGGAATTTGAAATTTTGCAGAGTAAAAAAAAGTAGAATGATAACAGAAGACACACTAATTACAACCATATAAGAGGCAAAATGAATAGTAATGGATGGATAAAGAATCCTGATAAATTCTTGAATGAAATGACTCAAAAGTTAAAATATTTTAAACATTGAAATTTAATTATTTAAATGCAAATAGTTGCAAATGAATTTGCATTATATGAACTGTTTCATAGTGTTTATATATTTTTTCAAAACAGAGCACACAATGGCTTGGTGATACTGAAGAGCATCTCTTTCTCTGAAACAGAAAAAAAAACAGGATAACTGTTGTCACAAGATAATTTGGAGATGGTGAGGAAGCAATAACAATAGATGAATAGGATAAAAACTGAGCTGTGATCTCATTAAAATAAGAGACAGAATAATTTCATGAGTATTAAGTAAGTAAAAGTCAGTTATGAAACTTGAAAAAATAAATATAGACATGCAGGAATACTTCTAGACAGGTAGGTAGATAGATAGATAGATAGATAGATAGATGGATGGATAAATGGATAAAAAGATAAATGGAAAGAAAAAATGGATAGCTAGATAGATAGATGGATAAATGGATAAAAAGGTAAATGGAAAGAAAGAAAAATGGATAGATAGATGGATAAATAGATAGATAAATGAATGGATAGATGATAGATAGATAGATAAATGGATAAAAAGATAAATGAAAGGAAAATGGATAAATAGATGGATAAATAAATGGATAGATGATAGATAAATGGATAAAAAGATAAATGGAAAGAAAGGAAAATGGATAGATAGATGGATAAATAAATGGATAGATGATAGATAAATGGATAAAAAGATAAATGGAAAGAAAGGAAAATGGATAGATAGATGGATAAATAAATGGATAGATGATAGATAAATGGATAAAAAGATAAATAGAAAGAAAGGAAAATGGATAGATAGATAGATGGATAAATGGATAAAAAGATAAATGGAAAGAAAGAAAAATGGATAGATAGATGGATAAATAAATGGATAGATGATAGATAAATAGATAAATGGATAAAAAGATAAATGGAAAGAAAGGAAAATGGATAGATGATAGATAGATAGACAAATAGGAAATAGACAACCAGATAGACATAAGCATTTATTAAGCATTTTGTGCCAGGAATTATGTTAAGAAATGAGAATAAAGTTAAGCAAAACAGTCTCTTCCTTCAAGTAGCTCACAGTGTAATGGGAAGGAGGTAGCAGGAGGGTAACTGGCAAGGGTGAGGAAGGGTTAGAGGAGAGGAAATCTCAATGGTTTGGAGGTGACCAGGAAGTGAGGTGGAAGCCTGGATTTAGCTAAGACAAAGTGAAAGTTTATCTATCAAACACCAATGTGGTTCTAGAGGCAGATTCCAAGTTTCTAGTGTCAACAATGTAGTAGACAGTGGCTAGAGAGCTCATAGCATGGTTTGGTTTTGGTCAGCAAAAGCATGGAGAAAGTTTTCAACAGCCACTGTGGGAAATGTAGCAATTATAGTCTTGTCATTAGTAAGACTGGATCACTATTTCCATGTTAGAAGACCTATTCCATTTATGACTATTTCTCATATGACTTTCAGTTTTGTTTACAAATGTTTTCACAACAATAAGACCTAGCTGCCTCTCTTACCAAGGCCTCCACCAAATCATTTCCCTCACTTATTTTTGACTATTTTGTTAGGCACCACTGCTCTTAATCCTTTTGCTATAACTCTCTGCAGTGTTTTGCAAGTGACCCTGTATTCTCAGCCAACGTTGGTTTTGGCTATGGTGGAAAGGAAATAAAATTTGTTGGATGAGGTCATCTGGCTGCCCTTTCAACCTCCTTTACATTAAATGTCTATAAGAAACTGTGATAGAGTAAATAATTTTGTCCACTTCCTAGTTTTCAGAAGTTATTGCTTGCTTCAACAATTTGGGCTGGAGTTTCCATACTTGCTCAAAAGATTTTCGTCTCATCTTTGCTCTTCCATCTAATCTGATGTTGATTTTGACCTTTACTCCAACCAGTGGATAAGCTGACTGCACATAGATAATTCTGAATTTATGCCTATGTTCGTAACCAGTCATTTCCTGTATGCTAAGATAGAATCAATTTGGTTTAATTTTTTTTTCTTCAGACGATTAATCTTCCTTCTAGTACATTCAGATCCTCTCCTTGATGATGTTAAAAAAACATAGGTATGATATTTCTAGTGTTCTGTAAGCCCTTTGACTCTTTTTACTATAGTTTCCAACAGTGTCCTCTGACCTAACCTGTACCCATGTTTGTACTGAAGTGATTGAATATCAAGGTAAACCAAAGAATTAGAGTTGAATTTGTTTAGAGGACCTTGCCATGTTCCTTATAGACTTTCTCTATATCATATTTCTCCATTCTCCACTGCTCTATCTATCTATCTATCTAATCTATTTATCTCTTTTATTGTTTAGTTGTTTCAGTTATGTCCAACTTATCATGATCCCATTTAGGTTTTTCTTGGCAAATATGCTGGAATGGTTTTGCCATTTTCGTCTCCAGCTCATTTTACAGATAAGGAAATTGAGTCAAACAGGGTTAAGTGATTTGCCCATGCTCATACAGCTAGTAAGTATCTGAGACCAGATTTTAACTCAAGAAGAAAAGTCTTCCTGACTTCGGTACTAGAACTCTATCCACTGTGCCTTCTACCTGCATGTACATGTACATGTGTGTACATACACACATTGTATGCCCATAAAATGTTAATATAGTTACTAACCTTTGTTTAAGGGGTCAAAAGACACATAGAATTTAAACAAGAAAACCAGTATGTAGATATGGATGCACGTGTGTGTGTTTGTGTGTCTGTGTTTACTGTCTGATTTTCGGAGCCAAACGTCTGAGGATCTGCTTCAGGTTGGCTTCTAATTAAAAATGGACATATCTTTATCTTTGACCTCTGATGTATAAAACTTGCCTGCTATGACTGTTTCTTGCCAATTATAATCCACATTCTTCAAGATGTCCCCCTGGTTTAGACCCCAAATAATCTACCTAGTGATCCATGTAGACAGGGACTCCTGAAATTGAGAAGGGAAGTAAGCATATTGCCCCCAAAGCCTAGAGGGACACCACATTTGTCCAGCCTATAGCCTCCTGGTCAATTACCTGTCAAGGCTCTCTATTAGGCTGGGCAATTTGTTTGGTCAGATTCAAATGCCGCCCAGTTTGATTCAGTTATTCTTCCAGCTGAGAAGGGAAGTAAGAATATTACTCCCCCGACCTACAAGAATACCATGTTTGTCCAATCTGGCCAGTTATGTCCCAGGACTTTCCTTTGCTTGGTCAGATTAAAATACTGTGCAGTTTGATTCAATTACCCTCTACCAACAAGAGAAAAATATGGTTATTGTGATGACAGGACATCCATGAGGAATAAAAGCTCCCAGCCAGCTATCAGCCAGTGTCTGCCAAACTGGGATGAGCAATTCCTGGCAATCTTGAAAATGATTGGAGGTGAATGGGAAGATCACTACAGCTCTCTAATTTGTTTGGGAGACTGACTCAGTTCCTGACCACTGCTATCTTTTCATCTGAAACCCACTGAGGAAACACTGATTAATGTAAGTAGCTATATACAAAGGCTTTTAACAGAGGTACTGAAGATTTGGATTTTGTTGTTCTAAGTTAATGATGAATTATTTACTGAAACTGGAAGGAAGAAGCTGAGGGAAGGAGAAGCAGACTCTAGAGGATGAGTAGGTAGCTATTTTGTAATAAACTTACAAAATGTTCAAGTGAAATGTAAATTTGTGACATTTCTTAGGTATGGTTCATCCATGCTTGTCACAAGGATAATGCATGATAACTGAGAAGACAAAAGAAACTTTAGTGTAATTTTTACTTTCTCTAACATCTGTTATTTACTTTCCCCCTGGTATGTTTCATTTATCTTTTTCTCCTTGTCACAAACATGGTTTCAACACAACCACTCTCACCACAAGTATTCACAAATACATCGGGCATATGTCTCCATACCAGCATGTATGTACCATCATGGGCTTCCCTGAGAGATAGTGTGTCTACTGGATAGAGTCTCAGACTTGAAGAACTCAGTTCAAATCTGACTTCTGACACTAATTAGGTGTTGGCATCCTGGGCAAGATAGTAGACTCCTCTGAGTCTCAATTTCCTTATTTTAAAAATGAAAGTAACAATACCTATAATACCTACATCACAGAGTGATTCTGAAGTTTAAATGAGATCAAGAACACTGCAAGCTTTGGTGATATGTGTATTTCAGAGTATTGTTATTTCCAGTGAACCTTCATTATGAAGCCTTCATGCTCCTTAACGTATCTCTTATAAGAAGCATTTTGGGGAAGAAGTTGGCCTCAGAGACAAGAAAACATGGTTTCTAGGCTTCCTCTGACAATTACTGTCTATGTGAACCTGGGTAAGTTAATTATCCTCTTATTGAAATTTCTAAAAGTTTATGTAGCCGAGTCATTGCAAGCTGCTCTATAGAGGGAAGTACCTGACATTGAAGCCATAGGCCAAATAAAACATTCACAAAGACATACTATAACTACATATAATACCTCAGCTAGAACATATGTATTCTCAACTTGATTTCCCAACTCAATTTAATTCAATTCAATTTAATAAGTACGTAGTATAATGATAGTAGCTAACCTTCCTACAATTCTTTAAGCTTTACAAAGAGCTTTACACATGCTACCTCATTTGATTTTCACAAAGCCCCTGTAAAATGGGTCCTGTTACTGTCTTCACTTTACATATGGAGAAACTGAGGTTGACAGAGATTAAGGCACTTGTTGGGGATCCCATAGTTACTAAAAGTCAAAGGTAGGATTTGAACTCAGATCATCCTGACTCTAAGTCCAACACTGCAGTTGGATGGCATCTCCTAGCTTCACTAAAGGTACTTGCTAGCTAGTTACAACATCTTAAGTGGCCCTGGGTGAGAAAAAAAGTTTAGATAAGTTCTGCTCCTCATGGAACCTATAGGGTGGTAAGAGTCAAACACTTTTGACCATAACACACATTTAATGAATGTACTAGAGAAATTTGAGGGAAAAAAAACCAGAAACAAAATGTGTAAGGTTCAGGGGAGAGTTGGGATATGGAAATGTTCCTGGCACTCATATGATAATAGATTTAGACTTGGAAGGAATTTAGACCTAGAGGTCATTTAGTTCAACTCCCTCTCATTTTACAGATGAAGAAATCGAGACTCAAAGAGGTTAAAAGATAACTAAAGAAACATAGCTCATAAGCATCTGAGTAGGATTGGAACCTAGGGCTTCCTAACTACAAATCCACTTCCCTCCTGGGGCAGACAACTCATACATTCTACATGAAATAGATATAGGTTTGGAGAAAACCAACAACCAAAGCATGAAGTATATCTATATACCATCCCCTAAGCAGTGTTACTGAGTTGGGGAGCAGCCAAGCAAGGCAGCCACATTGCTACCCCCTAGATCTATTCTCATCTCAACTTCCTTGGGTCATGGCCATTTTCCCATGCCTTCTACAATCATTGCAGACAGGGAGAGCTCTAAGCACTTGTGATGGGAAGGGGTTGAGGAGAGGAAAGGTGAATAAGCATTTATATAGCACCTACTATGTGCTGGACACTGTGCTATATTCTTTTTACAAATATTAACTCATTTAATCTCATAACAACCCTGCAAGATAGTCACTATTTTTATCCCCATTTTCCAGTTGAGGAAACTGAGGTAAATAGAAGTCAAATAGTTCTCCTACCATGATCCAATAAACAGGTTCATAAAGCCCAATCTACCCCTTCAGGATGAGAAAAGTCTTGGATAGTCAGTGGAAAAAATTATTCACACAGAAAAAAGGAGGGAAATAGATTCTTTTTTTGCATGAAAGCTGAGGATCCTCATAATTCCTGACATCCTTACACATGCCCACAAATTCAATAGTATGCATCTTTTATTCATAGAACTATCTAGCATCCTTGTATAGTTTCTAAAACTTGATTAACCCATAGTGATTAAAGTCAAGGCTTCCTACACTTCTCTATGTCATCTTGATGGCACATCTAGAGTATAGGAGCCTGAAGAAGTTCCATGACAGGATTTTGAACTCTTTCCTTTTATCTAAATTTCATTTATTTTTTTTGGACCCATGATTTCCTATATGTAGGGCTCTCCCAGGGTAGAAATGCCCTCTACCAATGTAGACTAATAGCTATAGCTTTTAGTCTTAAAGAGTTTTCTGGGGACATTGAGAAATAAATCATTTGTTGGGGTCACAAACATAGCAAATTTGTGTCTGGGACAGAACCTGAATTTGTCTTTTTGCAATTCTCTATCTACCATATCATGCTATCTTCTCAATTTTCAAAATTAGACTTCACATTTCCTTTTATTTCAATTTCCTTTACATTAATCTAATTTAAAGTTCAGTCCTCATGAGTCTGAGTTAATCCTTCTATCAGGAGATGGTTTCTGGAAGAAAAGAAGGAATTCCATTTGTCCAATAACTTTGACAGAAAGTAAGACAAGTGTGGTGCTACTGACATAATTATAAAACTTATTTTCCTCTCTCTATGAAAACACTTTGAACCAAGGCATAGTATTACTGGGACAGCTAGATGGTGCAGTGGATAGAGTGCCAGCTGAAGTAGGAAGATTCATCTTGCTGAGTTCAAAACTGGCCTCAGACACTTACTAGCTGTGTGACCCTGGGCAAATCACTTAACCTTGTTTGCCTCAGTTTCTTCATCTATAAAATGAGTTGGATAAGGAAATGCAAACCACTCCAGTATCTTTGCTAAGAAAACCCCAAATGGGGTCACAGAGAGTCAGACATAACTGAAAAAAGACTGACCAACAACAAAATACTGTGGCTGTGTGATATACCAAGTACACTTAGGATCTGAAGCACTCACCTTGAACCTTTAAACTATACATGGTTGTCAGGACATAAACTTGACACCACCCAAATCTTCCTAGAACAGAGGTTCTTAAACATTTTTGGAGTCACAGACCAATAGACTAGTATAGCCTATGGATCCTCTTTTGGAATAATGTTTTAAAATGATTAATAAATACTGAGGATACAAAGGAAATCAATTATACTGAAATAAAGATGTGTTGTTTTTTTCCAACTTCATAGACCCACTGATATCTATCCACAGATCCCTTGGGGGTAAGCCTACTCCAGGTGAGATCCTTAGGTAGATGTGCATAAATTAGTTGCAGTTGGAATGGGGCCCTAAGAAATGATACTTTTAAGGAGAATGTGATGGCTTTATTATGATTAGAAGCATCCCTGGCTTCTAAATATTAGATTAGATTATAAGCTCCTTGAGGGTTGAGACTGTTTTGCCTTTCTTTATATACCTAATGCTTAGTACGGCACCTTGTATATACTAGTCTTGTTAATTTGAGTGACTTGATTTGAATTACTGGAAGAGACCACCATCCTAGAAAACAGAACACCCAAGCTCCCTTACTGGGCTTGTACTTTATCTGAGCCAATCCTTTTTTGCTGCTTCCTACATCTTAATCTCTCTTGCCAGTAGAAAATGGGGAGATTTTATCTTTCCTCCCCATCTGATATCACCATAATACATGCAGATGAAATGGGTAAGTTTGCAAGATGATGTACTCTTCAGTGGTAAACACAGAAAAAATATAAGCTATCATTGCTGTTATTAGATGAAGGAAAGAAATGTTTGCCGTTCCAGGAATGTTCCAGGCAGCAGGTAACAGCTGTTACTGGGTGGGAAGCAGCCCAGGCTGACACAGCACAGAATTGCCAGGCTCTCCAGCAGTCCAAAGGGGAGAAGAAGGCAGCACTGGACAGGTAACTGTTTCCAAGGAACATGGAAAGATGTTACCTTCATTTTAACACCAGCTGGGTTCCTGGATAATTATATTTTAAGCAACACAAAGCATAAAACAAACAGATTCAACCCTGCATCTGGGGAGCCAATTTCACCCAGGCATGCCTAAACTGGCCTTTCTCACTTCAGGGTGTGGGAGAACACAGGGTTTTGTAGGTCCCTTTGGGCTTGCCAGGCCTGTAGCTGTTGCTCAGCTGTTGGAGGGGTGCCAGCTCTCAAGTCTGTTAATGAGTGCAGTAGTGTCTAGTAAGAAACTTGCCTTCAAGTGAGTGTGACTAATCATGAATCTTTTCAAAAATGCTGACAATCCATTCCTCTCTCCCTCCCTCTCCCTCTCTCTCTCTCTTTCTCTCTCTCTCTCTCTCTCTCTCTCTCTGTCTGTCTCTCTGTCTCTCTCTCTCTCTCCCTCTCTATCTCCATCCCTCTCTCTCTCGCTCTTTGCTCTATCCTGTTGAAATAGAAGAAAATTAGCCTTACTCTGGAAAAGACAGGAAATGATAAAGAGCCCCTAAAAGATTTCCAGTCCTTGGTGCCTGGGTGCTTTGCAGGGAGTGCAATTCTTTGACATGGACGGGTTAGTGGGGTTTTTGCTTGTTTGTTTATTTGCTTGCTGCTGCTTAGCCAGTCACTAAATATCATGGAGAATCTGCAAGGTTATGCTCCCAAAGAATACAGTTATGGTCATAGAATTGGGATGACCTGGGTTAAAATCCTGCCTCAGTTGGGATTTTACTAGTTGTGCGGCTCTGCATAGGCCATTCAATCTCTTTGGGTCTCAATTTCCTTATCTGTAAGATGAGGCAGGATGGGGGAGGGAGACTCGAGGAAGTGGACTTAATGACCTCCAAGGCCCTTTCCACCTCTAAACCTATGAACCAAGATGGAGGCTACCCTATGGTTTGATAACATGAATGACTGATATCAAATTATGATCCTTCATATACTGTCATCATATGGAGGTTAACCTTCCACTTCCTGTTAAAAGGCTACATTTTATTAAAGAATGTTTCTGCCTCCTTGTGAAAATGTGCTAGCCCTTAAATGAACTGGCCTTCTTCAATGAGGTGAGATGAGGAAAAAGGGAAGCAAATATGTCTCCACACCCACTTCTTTCCGGGCCACCAATTTTACAATTTCCCTTTGCTTGTGAAAGCAGAGTTCTATATGTAGAGCATGCAGAGAAGATATGTTCCTTGAGGAAAGGGATTATCTCGCTTTTGCCGTTAGACATAGTGCATAATTCAGGGTCTGGTATACAGTAGGCATTTAATAAACTCTTGATAGACTGATTGACTCAATGTGTATGCATGTTGTTGACCAGGCCATCTGTTGGTTACTGGGCTGGAATCATTTCAGTCTTCAAGATAATTGGATGCTGGGCCAAAACTGTTTAAAAGGCCCTATAATTATTTAATGAAGCTGATGTAGTCATAATGGATGACCAGTTGTCACAAAATGTTTCCAACACAAATTCTTAATGGCTGGGTCAAAACACATCAGCTTAGTTGGATTTGAGCATGCCCAAAGAGAGGAAAAGAAAACAAATCTCAGGAGCTGAAAAATCCCAAAGAAGCTTTCTGTTATTGCTTATTTTATTTTATTCTTTGAAACTGACAAGTTGAATAGTTACTAAAGCTACTTTTTTTCCTTTAAAATTATAGGTGAGATGGAAATATGTTTTACATCAATGCACATGTATAACCTATATCAAATTGCTTGCCTTCTCAGTGAGGGGTGGTAGGAGGGAAGAAGGAAGAAAATTTGGAACTCAAAAATAAAAAAAACTAGTGTAAAAATTGGTTTTACATGTAATAGGAAAAAATAAAATATTAAATTTAGAGTAAAAAATATAATACATATAAAATTTATTCATTTATTATTTATTTTAACAACAACAAAATTTATAGGTAGGCACATCTCTATCTCCATGTTCTACAGAACTTTTATTAGTTTAACCCTTACTGGGCAAAGAGGATAGGGACTGGAAAAGGACCAATGATTTCACTGATATAAGAAGCACCTTAGAAAGAAAACACCTTCTAACAATGAAAATTGATACCTTCTTTTCAAATAACTATCTTAGAGAGTTGCCTAAAGCATTAAGAGGTGACGTGACTTGTCCAGGATCTCATAGGCCATATGTATCAATGTCAAGACTTGGAACTCAAGTCTAGTTCAAATATCACCTCTGATATATTTGATAAAGCTCTAAAATTCTTATCATAAATGGATGTTATTTTCTTATTCTTTTTTCCAATGGGGTTGAAGTAGATTTCTCTAATATCCTTTCCATTTTTATCTCCTTTATGATACTCCTTTATTACTATGGGGTAGCATTTTTTAGCGGTTCACCACAAAGCTCCGAAGTTCTCTTCCCAGGCTATTGAGGAGAATCACTGACCCTCAGAGATCCATGGCCCACCTCCATCATTCCAACAGTAGCACAATGTGGATGGAATACTTTACAGTGACAGTGGCTTTCCTTCCTGCTGTGACTCAGCTCAAACAAGTACTATTATTTCCATTTTGTAGATAAGGAAAATGACCCTCAGAGAGGTGCCTTCCCACAACTAGTCACTAAGCAGAGCTGGAGCTCTTGACTCAGTGTCCCAACTTTAAGTCCTGTATTCTTTTCATTCCTTCTCACAGTCACAGTCAGATATATGGCTAGGTCCTTTGAGTGGCTAGTAAAGATCTTGAAAATGGTAGCCCATCAACAGGCAAGTCAATCATTCTAATAAAAGGCAGGATGGGAGCTTCAGCAGCAATAGCAATTGATCAAATAAAAGTAAATAAAAATTGATAAAAAATGATTATGACTAGGCCCTTTTTTTTAGGTTTAGGGAACTCCTAAAGTCCTTTCTTTGAAACAATAGTCTTGGAGAAGTGCAAAGAAACTAGAGTGGTTTGCCATTTCCTTCTCTGGCTCATTTTATAGATGAGGAAACTGAGGCAAACAGGGTTAAGTGACCTCCCCAGGGTCACATAGTTAATAAGTGTCTGAGACTGGATTTGAACTCAGGTTTTCATGACTCCAGTTCCAATACCCTATCTATTGTACCACCTAGCTACCCATACATATACATACATGTACTTACTCATAACTTATTTACTTGCATACTTGTATTTCCCAAGAGAATGTAAGCTCCTTCAGAGCAGGGGCTATTTAAATCTTTGTTTTGTATCTCTAGTGCCTAGCACATTGCCTATTTTGTAGCAGGCACTTAATAAATGTATCCTGAACAGAATGGAATTGAATTTAGCAGAACTGAATTGAATTTTGGTCTTTATTAATTGTACTACTTATCTAGAACTCATTAGCTAAGTCACTTTGGATAGAGGAAATAATATATTTTGGGGAAGTTTTTGTATATTTTTGAATGACTGCTATGCCTCCATTGAATATTACAAATCATTTCTTTATACTGTTACTTTAAAAACATGAATCATAGATGCAATTTGAATTTTTTTAAAAAAATAAACAATGTTGAAAAATGGAGAAGAGTCTAGGCTGTTGTGTTTAAAAAAAAATCCAACAACCCACTGTACAAGAAAACAATGGTGCTTTCTGAAAGCCAAAGCCAGAAGATCAGTGAGAGAACCCAGTACACAATTTAGGCTTAATGCCTCAGGGCCTGATTTTACCTGATGGTTTCTTTGTATTGACAGAGACTGACCTGAATGTTGTGAATAGTTGTCTAGAACCATATTTCAGAGATTAGATTGGTCAGATGAAGCATGTTAGGGACTCCTGCAGGTTCCCTCTCATTATAAGTGGCTCTGGTAGGAGTACAAGATCAGCCTTCCAGCCTAAGGATTTCTTAGTGACAGGGTGGGTTCTACATAACACCAATACTGTAAAATCTAGCAGCTGTTCTATTGGAATGAGCCTCCAATTCAGGTAAGGATCCTTCCCAATCCCCACCCCACCCTGGCAAATCTCCTAAGGCAGGAGTTCTTAACTTGGGATCTCTGGACTTGTTTTTATTTTAAATATTTTGAAAGAATTGATTTCCTTTGTAATATTGTGAATTAAAAAAATTCGTTTAAAAATATTATTCTGAGAATTGGTCCATAGTCTACCAAATTGCCTAAGGGATCTAGTACAGAAAAATAGGGTAAAGAACCACTGAACTAAGAGAATCCAAAAGTCAACCTTGACTCAGTCCTTAGGTTTGAAAGTCATATCAGATATGCCTCTTGTCCATCAACTCCTATCCCCTTGAGAATAGACAGAAATGGACTCTTTGTACTCAAGAGCCCTGAGCAAGACTCCTTTTCAGAGGTAGTGGGATATGATGGAAAGAGCCTTGGGATTGAATCCTAACTCTGGCCCTTACTACCTCCATGAGCTTGAATAAATAGTCATCTAAGGTTTCTAGGTCTCAGTTTTCCCACCTGGATGAAACAGTGGCCAGCAAAGCCCCTTCCAGGCCTTTGATGGCTTCCTCTGGAAATGAAAGATCCAAGAATGCTTCTCAGAAGGTGGAGGAGGCAATGACTAGGCTTAGCAATTATCTCTGTAGCTTTTCCTAACCCACTCACTAGCTCACAGGGCTGTTATGAGGATCAACCTAGGAGATAATATATGTAAAATGTTTTATAAACCTTGAAGCACTATATAAATGGCAGCTATTATCATGGTATTTGCTATATATATTCCTACTCCCCAATCTGAGACCTTGCTCTACCACAGAAACTTTAGAAGTCACTTTACTCATAAATGGCCCTTTGGGGATCCTTCTTCCTACGCATGCTTTCCAGCCACTTTTCACTTTCCTTGTTATATTCACTGCCAAATCTTCATATCATGATTAAAAAATAATAATAAAACAAAACAAAAAACAGGTTTGGGGTGGAAGCAAGGAAGGAAGACGGAGGCAGAAGAAAGCATCTCAAGGGACTAGCTTCCTTCCTCTTCTCCTCCCATACTTCCTCCTCTCCCCCACTTTTCCTGTCACTAATCAGTTCTTGGCAGTGGAATCAATTGCCACAGAAGTGCCCAGCCCCAACCTTCCGTATTTGGAAGGTGATTCCGAAGAGATAAAGTGAGGCAAAAATAAAAGGGAGAATGGAAAGAAGGAAGAAGTACAGAAGGAGCTAGAGGTAGAAATGGTTTGGTCAATCACTACTGAGGGATGAAAATGTTCCTCATAAATCCCTTTTGATTTATCCCATATAACAAAAGTTCGAGTATGAATTACAGCCTTTCGTGAATTGACATGTATGTATCCATACACATCTATGCCATTGTGTTTTTTGGTATGTCTCTGAAATATTTTTATAATGTAAAAATTTACTGGAAAGAAATTAATGTGATTACCATTGTTGCAAGATTATTTATTTTAAAGCACAGATTGTTGTGGTTCAGTCATTTTTTGGTTGTATCCAATTCTTTGCGATGCCACTTGGGGTTTTCTTGGCGAAGTTACTGGAGTGGTTTGCCATTTCCTTCTCTAGCTCATTTTATAGATGAGAAACTGAGGCAGAGTTAAGTGACTTACCTAGGGTCACACAGCTAGTAAGTGTCTGAGGCTAGATTTGAAGTCATGAATACAAGCCTTCTCCATTCTGAGCCCCATGTTCTATATCCTGAACTACCTTACTTCCCAGAGCACAGATTACATACTAGTAATACCTTGTGAAAACACCAAATGCACAATTACTATGTGAAACTGGGCAAGTCACTTAATTTCAGTCTGCCTCAGTTTCCTCATCTACAAAATGGGTATAATCGTAGCACCTGCCCCCCAGGGCTGTAATAATTAAGATAATATTTGTAAAGTGATTTGTAAACCTCAAAGTGCTATATAAATGCTAACTATTGCTGTTGTTAACCCTTTGGATCAAGTACCATTGCTTATTATGACGTGTTTTTGGTCTCCTTGTGACTTTGTTTCTAATTGATGGGTTTTATAAGAATTAAAATTTGACATAGTCACAAATAAAAAAAAGTGACTTTGAATAGTAGAAAGGGTTCAGTCAGCAGATCCTGATTCACATTCCAGCTTTGCTGCCTCCTGCTTGTGAGACCTTGAGCAAGTCACGGCCAGTCTTATCTTGAAAATGAGATGAGTGAACAAGGTAGCCTCTAAGATGCCTTTCAGTTCCAAATGTTATATGGAAAACTGACCCTGCCTGCAAGGTGGCAATTGACTTCAGTTTACAACCCCCCCCCTCATTTTTATATGCTCTAGTTTTTCTGACAATGCCATGTATTGTTTCATTTTGTTTTCTAGGTCACTGTGATTTTTCTCCTAACTGGAATAGCTCCGTGAATAAGTCCCACTGCATTATTAATTTAATCAAGTTGGAGCATGCCTGGCCTTTTGGCCAGGATTGGTAGGTCTGTGGAGGCTCTGTCTCAGGTTTTATAGCACTTATTATCTTTAGAATCTCTAAAGGTCCCCGATGTTTTCACTAACATTGGCGCTTTCACTGATGCAATCATAAATCTTTCTTCTCTCTAGCAGGTGACCTTAATGAAATGACAGCACAGGAGTGATAGAACTAGCTCTTACCAGCTCGGGAGAGGGAGCTGCTTGTTAAATTTTCATCTCAGAAATCAGCAAACATTGTAAATTAAGGCTTGGTTTATTGTTTTGTTGATTGTCTAGACTTAAGAAAGTGATGGAGAAAATGTTAATAAAGCAAATTAAACTTCAAAGTGGGTTATGGGTCTGTTCCTCACCAGTACCCCTAGTCAGGTGTTAGACATTTACCAGCACACCCCTGATGGGGGATCAAGTGAGTTCAGCCTCTCAGCACCTAGCTACGTGGCCTGACATTTCCAGACCTTCCCTCCCTCCCCCAGGCTTGAGCTTACACACAATTTGGGGAGCCCAGAACAGCCGCAATGCCTTGAAGAGGGCTCCAGAGGAGAGGTGACTGAGGAAACAAGATTTGCATTCTTACTTCTACCCTGAACAACTTCTTTCTATTATGTAATATACTAGAACACCGACTTGCACCTCTCATTCCCACCTGGAAGTCCCTGATAGCGAAGCTGCCAAACAGACTTGGAACTTACAACAGCACCAAACAGGTACAAAGTATTTTTCAGGCAATGTTACCCTTGGTGTTACTTTGCAAGTGGATGAGGTGGGAAATCCTTTGTGTTTTTTTGCTTGTGCTTTCAAGAAATCCAAGTCTGCTCTCCTGGACCACTCAGCCTTCATTTATGTTCCATGCTCATTTTTTTTTAAAAAGAAGTTGTTTCTAGTCTACATCACAACCTCAGATTTATTTTAAAAATATTTCCTCCACTACTTGCTGCCACCCTCCCATTGGCTTCAATACAGCAAGGGTCAGTGATTTCCCTGGTGCAGTCATGCCTTCCACAAAAACAGACCACAACACTTAGCAGATGGCACAGTACCTAGAGTATTGGATCTGTAATAAGGAAGATCTGAGTTAAAATCCAGCCACCAGCTGTATGACTCTAGGTAAGTCCCTTAACCTGTGTGCTCATCCTCAAGTCCTTACACCTCAGTTTACTCATATGTAAAATGGATATGAGGGCAGCTAGGTGGGACAGTGAATAGAGCGTTGGACCTGAAGTCAAGAAGACTCATCTTCCTGAGTTTAAATCTGGCCTCAAATTCTTACTAGATGTGTGTAGACAAATCACTTAATCCTGCCTCTCAGATACTTACTACATGGGTATAGACAAATCCTTTAACTCTGCTTCTCTCCATTTTTTCAACTGTAATGTGAGATGGAGAAGGAAACGACAAACCCCTTTAATATGTTTGCCAAGAAGCGACTGAAAAACTACTGTCCCCTAACAGGGGCTTCAAAAATAATTGTTCTTTCCCTTCTTCATAAGTGACTATGGCCAAAATAATCATTACCTGATGGTCAACCCCCTGAGAATGAACATCCCTCCACTTAGTTATAAGCTGGTTATCAGATGACCAAACATGTGGTCTGTTCCCAAGCTTGTATTCAGAACCTGGTAGATCCACTGATATAGCTTTCAAGAACCCAGGCTCATCTCTTTCCTCCACCCCAAAGTTGTTAGAGCTCCTCCCCAAATTACTTGGAATTTATTTACTTTGGATTTATCTTTGAATATATTTTGTCTTTATGTATCAATGAACAGGTTTTTGGTGTCCCAAGTAGCAGGTAAAGTCCTTGAAGGAAGGAGTTGTTTATATTTTTTATCAAAAAAAAAACAAAACAAAACCAAGTGTCTAGCACAGTGCCTGACACAGAGTAGGACATAATAAATTTATACTTATTGATGAGAACAAGGGAGGATGGTGAAAAAAAAAACACTCTCAAAAATATGGCTCAGAATTAAGTTAAATAGGCTGAAGACTAGTAGATTGCTCAGAAACTTCCTTTGTATCATGAATATTTGTTTCAAGAAGTCAGAAGGTACTGACTACAGCAAGCACTAAAAATCACCAAAAAAACCCAGAGCAACCATAAAAACCAGACTACCTAAATCATAGGAAATGACTGGTTACCAATGCCAATGCAGTTTATAATCTGTTAAAACTGCACTAAGGCTTTTGGGCCACCTGATATGAGGTTAGAATAAAAAAAATGCAAATTCCAACGTAGAAGAAGTCATAGAGGTAAGAAGGCATGACAGTGCCAGCCCAACCTGTTTAATCAAGTTGACTCCAAACAAATAGATAAAAACAAGTTAGTAAGTGTCTGAGACCTGATTTGAACTCAGAAAGATGAGTCTCCCTGACTTTAGGCTCAGCACTCTATCCACTACAGCACCTAGTTGTTCCTCTATGGTCCCTGCTTTAAAAAAAATCTGTGATGCTGTGAATGTAGCTCCACTTATTTAATTTTTAAGAGAGAGTTATTTTAATTTGAAATTAGTGCTATTTTTTGAAAAAGAGATCACATTCTCCTGTCTGTATTATTTCTTATATCTAACAGCCAATATTAAATATAATATTTTATTCCTCTTTAGGCTGTACTTCAGATTTCCTCTACCATCCTGAAGCCACATTCCAGTTCTGAAATTCAGACATTGAACATACCTTCTATCTGAAGTGATCTCTTCCTCTGTTTGGATGCCTCCTCCTAGAGCTGTCATTCAAGGAGGATACCCAGCACAGCCTCATTCCTTTCCTGGCTTCCTCCTTTTATATGCTTTCTTCCCCAATTAGAGTGTAAGATCCTTGAGGTCAGAGATTGTCTTTCTTTCTGCTAGTATTTGTATTTTCTGCAGTTAGCTCAGTACATGATCTGTGGTAAGCACTTAATAAATACTTGTAGACTGAAAAATTCCTCCATAAATGAATGATTTTTATGTTAAATCAGCATTCATACTAGGAAAGGGAAAAATAAGTGCCCCTGCCTGACAAAGCTTGTTAAAATATATTCTTCAGTGTGGGAAAATTGGAACACTAATGCATCGTTGGTGAAGTTGTGAACTGATCCAACCATTTTGGAGAGCACTTTGGAACTAGGGAGTCTGAAAGCAGATTGAAACATACTATTTTCACTTTTTTGTTTGTTTTTATTTTGTTTTTCTTTCTCTTGGTTTTTCCATTTTATTCTGATTCTTCTTCCATAACATGACTAATGTGAAAGTGTTTATATCAGATTGTTGATGCCTTGGGAAGGGGGAAAGGAAGGGAGGGAGAAAAATTCGGAACTCAAAGTTTTATAAAAATGAATATTGAAAGCTATCTTTGCATGTAATTGGAAAAAAATAAAATACTATTAAGGAGAATGCAAAAAAATATTTTCTTCACAATTAACATGTTTTAGAAAACTGCATATGAGAGATGCTACAAGTCTTCATGTGGGCAGCAGCAAAGATGGTTTTCTACCTTCCCATTTTTATATTGAAAAGGCCCTATCTGTTATATGTTGGTGGAGTTTTACCAATTTTCCTCACTTCCAAGATATATTAGGGCAGTTACTGAAGGGGAAACGAGATGTTTTGTCACTTCCATTTTCTACTTCTATGCTTTGGAATCTTTGAACATTGGAATTGATTGAGGAAGTAAGGAGGAAGAGAATATGTCTCACTCTGTGGCTACCATTGCAGATTAATTTGCCTTAGTCTCATAGACATAGGGGCTTGCTCGCATGATGTGAACTGGCTCTTTTGAAATATTTATCTGCAAACTTCTTAGCCCAAGGGCTCATCTCTCCTAACAGATGGTCATTAACTCATAAGGGACTCCTTGGCAGAACAGAGAACAAAGGTACCATTAAGTTTGTTTATGGGCTGAATTTCTGACTTAACTCTTCACTCTCCTATACTATTTTCTAGGCTCCAAATCACACTATAATATGTTTAGTAAATGGAGTAATATTCATTCAGAATTTTTTGTTCTTCATATATTGAGGCATCTTGCCTCTATGAGATGGGTCATCAGGCACTTAGCAGGAGGCCTTAATATGTTTTGAATCCTTACATCTCTCAATCATTTATTCATAGAGTAAATCTAACTTCTGTGGCTTCATTATCCTAACAGGAAACATGGCCTGCTTGGTGGTTGCTACCTGTTTATAAGGAGGAGCTTCTCTGATACCTGGTCTTAAATTTTTTTGTTTTATGACCCTTTCTGGCAATCAGGTGAAACTCATGGACCCCTTCTTAGAATGATGCTCTATTGCCAAAATTTGTAATGGAAAGAAATGCTCAATTTTCAAGGCTTGAAAATCAGGATGTGATTTTTTTTCCCATCTAAGTTCACAGACTCCCTAGTCTATGGATCCCAGGTTAAGAATCACTGAGCGAGGGCAGAGTCAAGATGGCACAGTGGAAGCAGGGACCTGCTAGAGCTCTCCCCCAATCCCCTCAAAAAACCTGTAAAAAATGACCCTGAACAAATTCTGGAGCAGTAGAAGCCACAGAATGACTAATTGAAGCAGATTCCCAGCCCAAGACAATCTGAAAGGGCCAGGGGAAGGGTCTATTGTGCTGGGTTGTTAGCAGAGTGCACGTTGGCATGGGCAGCACCCACAGGGACAGAGCTGGCACAGGCCTTAGGGGATTCAATCACTGGCAGCTATTGCAGACAAAGCCCCAGGGCAGCAGCAGCCAATGCTGAAATGGAGGTTGCTTCTGGAGCCCTCCACCTAGCAAATATTTCAAAATCAAGTAATTAGCTGGGAAAATGAGCAAGTGGGGGAAAAAAAACCATACTATAGATTCTTAATTTCTTAGTGAAAAGGCATTTTCTTACAAAATTTGTGACGAAGAAGGTCAAAACATACAACCAGAAAGAGAAAACAAAGCCAAAGCTCCTGCATCCAAAGCCTCCAAGAAAAATACGAATTGGTCTCAGGCCATGAAAGAGCTCAAAAAGGATTTTGAAAACCAAATAAGAGAAGTTGAAGAAAACTTAGAAAGAGAAATGAGTATGATGCAAGAAATTATGAAAAATGAATCAACTGCCTTCTAAAGGAAACCTCCAAAAATGCTGAAGAAAATAACACCTTAACAAAAAGAATCACTGATTCAATGGAAAAGTCATTTCCTTCCATTTATATTTCAGAGGTTCTCACATTTTCTAACACAAACCAATGAAGATTCATAGACTCATAGAGCTGGAAGGGAGTTCAAAGGACATCTAGCCTAACACTCTCATTGAACAGATAAGGAACTGGCCCAGGGAAGTTAATAGATCTGCACATTACACAGGTTAGTAAGTATCAGAAGTGGGATTTGAACCTCAAATATTCTCACTCCAGAATGAGTCAGGGCTCTAGAGTAAACAGCCAAGAAGGGACATTTTATTTCAATTCTTCTTCCTAGGTGTTGTGTTTTAGACTTTCTTAAAGAAGCAGCATTGGGCTGTAGAAAAAGGAGTGTAAAAAAGACTGAGCTCCACCCCTACCTCACAGTGTGATCATTGGCACATAATCTTTCATAGGATTATGGCACCCAGAACTAGGTGGGAGATAATGTGGGGGGCTCAGAAGCTTCGAACTTTGAGTCTTGACAAGCTAAGTTCAACAGCTGCCTTAGATAGCTGTGTGACTCTGGAAAAAAATCACCTAATTTTCTTTGCCTATTTCTTTGTCCACAAAATGGGGGTGTTAATGATTACCCATGTGTAAACCATATCAGATTGTATACCATCTCAGGGAAGGGGTGTTGTTTGTTTATTCTCAAAGAGGACCATGACAGGTGATACCATGACTTGTGAGTGAACTGGATTTTAGTGAGTGAGGGCTGTGCAAGGTTGGTGGCCTCCCTTTCTCCTCCAGAACCATCTGGGTCCAGTTGTCAGATATCCATCAGGACTATTATAGATGACCCCAGAGGGAGGAAGGGAAGGAGAAATAGGATTATGAACTCAAAACTTAAAAAAAGTTTAAAACAATTGTCTTAACATGTAATTGGGGAAAAGTAAAATATTGTATAAAAAAGAAATGGGAATGAAAAGAACACCACAGACTCTGGGACCCTTTGTCATCACAGGTGTGAAGGATCATCACAGGTGTGAAGGATCACCACAAGCCTTGGTGGGCAGAGGCTGGGCTTGCACATGAGGACAGTCCCCAGACAACAAATATTGGACAAACAATGGTTCTTCAGATCCTGCATCCTCGTTCCCGCTGTGACTGACTCCTTCATGTCTTCATTCTTTGGCTCTGGGTCCTGTTCTATCTTTTAATTACTACTTTCTAATACTCTGACTCAGTCCCCTGCTCCTCCTCTGGATGATCTCCAAGTATGATGTGGCGCTAAGAAAAAAACCCTCTCTTCCAGCTGATTCCTAATTAAGATGTGGTGTAGGGATCAAGGCTCTGCCCACATCCACCTTCAATGTAATTACTTGGAGGATCATAAGTTGTAGATTAGGAAGGGACCTCAGAGACCAGCTGGTCCAACTCTTTTATTTTTTAGAGAAGAAAAAACAAGTTCATGGAAATTAAACAACTTGCCTAAGGTCACTAAATCAATAAACATTTACTAAGTACCTACTATGTGCCAGGCATTGTGCTGAGTGCAAGGGCCACTAAAAGAGACAAAAGGGAGTGTGTACCCTCTAGGAGCTCACAATCTAATGGGGGAGACAACATACAAACAAATAGATAAAAATAAGCTATAATTAAGATGGGATAAGAAAGGCTTCTCAATAAAAGATTTTGTCTGGAACTTAAAGGAAGCCAGGTCAGTCGAATATGAGGAAGGAGAGTATTCCAAGCATAGGTAGTAAAAATAAAAGCTTCCTTTTGTTGATCAGTCACGTCCAACTCTTCCTGACCTCATTTGAGATTTTCTTTGCCATTTCCTTCCCCAGCTCATTTTACAGATGAGAAAACTAAGGCAAATAGGGTTAAGAGACTTGCTCAGGATCACACAGTAAGTGCCTGGGGTTGGATTAAGCTAAAGAAATTGAGTCTTCCTGACTCCAAGGCCTGCATTCTGTCCACAGTGCTATGAAACAAAAACATTTAAGAACAGCTGCCTTAGAAGTTCTTCCTCATAAATAGATAGCAACTACCAGGTAGAGAATGTCTCCTGTTAGGGTAATGGAGCCATGAAAGTTATTTAACTCCACAAATAAATAATTGAAAGATTGAAGGGTTTAAAACATATTGTTATGTTAAGGCCTTCTACTAAGTGCCTGATGGCACATATCATAGGGTTAAGATGCCCCAATATATGAAGAACAAAAAATTCTGAATTATTAAACACATTTAATGATTTGAATCTAGAGAATAGAACAGGAGAGTGAAGCGTTAAGTCAGAAATTCAGCCCATTAACAAACTTAATGATACCTTTGTCATCTGTTCTGCCATGGAGTCCCTTGTGATCTAATGTCCATATTTTAAGATTTGCAAAGTACTTGACATATATTATCAATTTGATCCTCATCACGATACAATAAGGTAGGTGCTGTCATTATTTCCATTTTACAGATGAGGAGACTGAAGCTAAAACTTGCCCAGGATTTCACACCTAGTAAGTGCCGGAGAGAGGACTTGGACAATACTCTTCTGACTCCAAGACCAACACTGTCTCCATTTCTCCACCTGGCTGCACAAGCAAGTGCCAAAGTCAGGAATTGAACCCAAAACTCATTCAAGAGCCAGCATTCCTCAACTGAAAAATCTTCACTAGCTTCTTACTGCCTAAACTGAAGATGCCAATTCTTCAGCATAGACAGGAAGGGAATTAACGTTTATTAAGTAATTGAACTCAGTGCCAGGCACTGTGCTAAACCCTTTACAAAGATCTCATTGGATCATCCGATTGTAGGTTCTCCAAAATCTCTAGCTTAATCTTGCACCATGCCTTTAAAAAAATGCTATTAAAGGTTTCAAACAAAACTGGCTATTTTTTAACCCCCATTTTCTTTCTTCCATCTCTCATCTCTGTGGCTTCACTCATGGGATCCCTCATGTTTGCAATTCCCTCTCTCCACTGTTTGCTCACCTCACTCATTCCTCATCCGTTGAAATGTTCCCCTTCCTTTTAGCTTCTGCTCCTGTGCCATTTTCTCCTTGGAGATTCTCATTTCTCCTCCTTTCCCCCACTTCTCTCCAGCTTGAAGAGATCTCTCTTGGTCAAATTCCTCAAATCTGATCCTTGGTACTCATAGTATTCTCATTTGTATCATGGGTGTTAATGTGCATGTCTTACTTTCCTCATTGTATAGGCGACTAGTTGACACATGGTCCTCTTGGAGAACAAAAGACAAACCACAGTAACTAGGAGCCAAGATGAGTTCAAATGCTGCTTCAGATGGTTATTGGCTGGGTGATACTGGACAACTTTTGTCAGCCTCAATTTCCTCATTGGTAAAATGGGGATGATCATGGCACTAATTTCTAGTGTTATGAGGATCAGGTGACATAACTATAAATTATTAAAATTAAATAAGGTAATCTGTGAAGAGCTTTGCAAATCTTAAAGCACTACATAAATGTGACTTATAAAGCTACTTATTACTATAAAATGCTACTTATTATTATAAATTATGAAATCATTTTTATAATATTCCTATTATCATATTATATATGATATCATGTTATCATATCATATCATATTAATGTATTACAAATTCCTAGAAACAATCCCTGAAACAGGAATTACATTTTACCTAATTTTTATTACCAACTCATAGTTCAATGTTACACACATTAACAAATGTTTGTTGAACTTGTACATTATAAATATGGGTATTAATATATATAATTAATTAATAAACATTTATGTAGCATTTACTATTGTGATATAGTTTTTACTGCTTTCATATAGTTTCTTTTTTAAAAAATAAAATTATATTGATAACTTTTGTTTTTTCATTACCTACCTTTCCCTCAGGACTCCTCTTCCTTACTTTGTAGACTCTGAAGTCTTATTTAGATGGCAAGTCCTGAAGATAGGAAATCTTTTTTCTATTTTTCTTATTTTTTCACAATGCCTAGTACCATCTCTAGTAATCAATTAATTACTTTGCTGCATTAGAGGTCTGACCTTGGAGTCAGAAGACTTAAGGATCTATAGTCAATTCCTAACTGCTTTTACTCTCTGGGTGACTGGTCAAGATACAACATTTCCATCAATTTAGGCCCCTGATTCTACATCTAAAAAATGAGAAAATTGAATTCAGTGGTCTCTAGATCCCTTTCAGATTCTGATCCTCTGAATTGCATAGAGGGATTTGTGCCAAAGGGGTACACTGAAATGTGAAACACTTTCCCTTGCCCTCTGGGAGCCTCTAATCTAGCTGAGGAAATACGCTATCATAAAAAGCGATTATGCAATATAAGACAGTAACCAGATGTTCAATGAATGTATAAGCAATAAGAGTACAGGAGAGAGAAAATAGTGAGGCTTAGGAAATATTTATCTTGTATGAACTGATGCGGAGTGAAATGAGCAGAACCAGGAGAACACTGTATACAGTAACAGCCACATTGTGTGATGACTGACTGATAGACTTAACTCTTCTCAGCAATGCAATGACCTAAGACAACTCCAAAAGATTCACAATGAAAAATGCCATCCACTTGCAGAGAAATGAACTATGGAGTCTGAATGTAGATGGAAGCAGACTATTTGCTCTCCTTTTCTTTCGCTTTTTGCTTTGTTTCCTCTTTCTTGTGGTTCCTCCCATTAGTTCTAAGTCTTCTTTCCATCATGACTAATGTGAAAATATATTTAATATGAATGCATAAGTAGAACCTATATCAGACTGTATGCCATCTTGGGGAGGGGGGAGGAAAGGGAGGGGAGAACATTTAAAACTCAAAATCTTATGGAAGTGAATGTTGAAAACTAAAAATGAATAAAATGATTATTTTTAAAAAAGAATATTTGTCTTAGCCAGTTGAGTTGATGAATATTATTGGACTTGATTTTCTCCTTCACAGTTTTAATCTCAGGATGAACCAAAGAAGAATCACTGAATAATCCCTGAAATTATTCCTGTTTAACGTTGCTCAGAATCTGTCAGTTCTTTCCTCCATGGAGAGAGGTAAAACAGTATTACATTTCTTCAATTCACATTGGAAAAATTGATATCTTCTCTTGTTAACTTATGAAAATTCTAATAAGGAGGAGGTGAAGCCTGACTCATAATTTTTTTCTTAATGAAATTTAGTGCATATTCATATTTTATTATCTTGTGATTGCTGGCTGGCTAGCTATCGCCAAATTTCTAACAATCTAGACTTTATATTCCTGGAAAAATTTTCATCATCCTTTCTATTCTTTAAGCATTGTATCATTCTCACCACGATGCAAGGAAAACTCTGCCAACTTGATTTTGATTATTTTACAAAGATTCTCTAACTCTGTAACATCGAACAACTTTGGCTTATATTTTTGTTTTAATGTCTACCATGTGTTTCTAAGCAAACACATTATATACACATAGCAATATACCTTCATGCTCCTTAAAATTAGGGGATAGAATATAGAGGATCATTCCCACATTGGGTAAAACTCAGAAGAAGCAATTTACTTCTTTATAGAGTTTATCTTCATAATTAAACTATGTTAAGTGTTGTTCAAGCTTGACTTTATTCTAAATGTTATTTTTAGCTCTTTAAAAGTCTCCCTTAGTTTACTGGGATCATAGATGGAGAGCTTGGAGGGGCCTAAGAGGTCAAGCTCCTGCCTTCACTCTTCCCCCCTCTCCCCTACATACATACACATTTTACAGATGAGAAAACAGGACTGGTTGTGTGACTTGACCTTGTCCCACAGGTAGTAAGCATCAGAGCCAGTAACTGAACCCAAGCCTCTAGTCTCTGGAGCCAGAGTCCTTCCCAGAAGCAGCTTTCTTCAATTAGCAAACTATTGTGTAAAGACTAATGGTCTGTTCTCTCTGACTTTGCTCTTGACCTTTTCCTTTGGGATTGAAAAGCCAAGTTGAATTTGAATAAATTCTGGAAACTGTCCTGAGAGGAAGAGCTAGAGAAAAAAAAATAACGCTGGAGAGAGGCAGAATTTAGCTGGCTTGAAAGGAAAACTGCATTCTAAACAACCTAATGCAGCAAGTGTGATGATTCCTTAAACAGAAGTAAGTCAGAGCCAGAACTGAGTGTCAAGTCAATGGAAAGAATCTGGTAAATAAAATTGAGTAGGTGAAAGGAGAAGGTCTCTTTTTAAAACTGACTTCAAAAAGGAATGGATTTAAGAATAAGGAGAGAGAGAACTCGGTGAGGAAGGATATACTTATTTATGCATCAGAGCATTTCTAATTGTTGACACACACATGTATGTGTATGTGTACTTACACATACATGTGTGTACATATATACATGTATGTGCATATTTGTATGTGTGTGTCTAAAATAGACAACTGGATAGCTGCCTAGAGGAAGCTAGGTAGCATAATAGAATCCTGAAGTCAAGAAAACTTGAGCTCAAATCCAGTCTCAGGCACTTACTAGATTGGTGACCCTGGCCAAGTCATTTTACCTTCTTGTCTACCTGAGTTTCTTTATCTGTAAAGTGGGGATAACAACAGGACCTACTTTCCAGGGTTGTTGTGAAAATCAAATGATATAATAATAGTAAGGCATTTAGCACAGTTCCTGGAACATAGTAGGTGCTTAATAAATGTTTGTGTCCTTCCTAGATGGAGCATTAAATATGTGCTTACTATGTTCCAGGCACCGTGTTCAGAAAAATATTCAATGTAGTCACAATCTTAAGACTTTTTAAAATATATAAAAATATTTATATAATATATAATTTTATATATATATATTAATAGAGGAACATAACACCTTGGAAAGAAGGAGAAAGGGCAAGGCATGTTATGGCTATGGTAGGAAATCAACATAGATACCTGCTTCCTTATAAGAAAGCACACAGATCAGATGAGGGATCTGCAGGGTAGCATCTAAGGTTTATGTATTGTGGTTTGGTTTGGTGGTTATTTATATTACATAAGTTGAAATGATATCTAATTTTATCTTAAAATAGTCTGGTAATAATTTTTTTAAGCAGTTCCCCCTCACCCCCTCTCCCACCTACCTCCAATTACCCCCCAGTACTACAGTTTCCAAGTGAAAAAAATCTCTTTGCTGCTGAAACTCAAATCTATATTGCAGAGTTGACAGGTCTGTGTCACTCTTACGTTAATATCAGAATTCGTTATTAAGGTCAGGATTATGTTGCAAACATATTGTTACCTTTCTCAAACCAACTGTTCATATTGCAAAAAATTATTAATTAAGGCCTCATAATACATTATAAAAAGTAACTATTGTATCTTCTCTCTCTTTCTAGAAAAAGGAGTGATTCAGAGCAAAAAGAAACGCAATACGAAATAATTTAGTTTTTTGATGAACTCTGCTTAAGGCTTCTAAGAATTACTAGTGGATCAGGTGGTACAATAGGAAATAGTTCTTTACGTCCTCATCATCCTCATTCTCATCCTCATCACCATCATCGCTAGTATTTATACAGCCCCTGAAGATTTGCATGTATTTTGTCTCATTTGATCCTTTTAAATTTTTTTTAATTTAAATTAAATTCCCATTTAATCCTGGGAATTAGGTGCTATTAGTACTCCCATTTCATAGATGAGGAAATTGAAGCAGAGTGAGGTTAAGTGACTTGTCCAAGATTACATAGTGTCTGAGGATAGATTTGAACTTGGGACTTCTTGACTCCAAGTTCAGCTTTCTATTCACCGCATCACCTACTTGGCTGAAAAATAGATTTCTCTTGCCTAAAATGACAACAAATAACTAACTGAATGTGCACTGTCCATTGGTTTATTTCCAGGAACTTTTCAACATATTTTCTAAGAACTCATTGGTGCCAAGATCTAATAAACTTCAGAAATACTGTTTGTTGTGATGATTTTCCTCCTTGACTTTTATTGTTTCTTATTATCTAAAAACCACAGACTTCATGACCATTACCCCCACACCTACCTTAAAAATCAATCAACAAACATTTATTAAGCACCTACTATGTATTACCTAGTGCTAAGTGCTGAGACCTCATGAAATTGAGTCACTCAAATTATGTTATGCAATAGTATAAACAGCTGACAGTTATCGTAACACTTAAAAGTTTGCAGAACAATTTATATGCAGTCATGTATCTGAGCTTCAGAATAATCCACTGAGGTAAATAAAATTGGCATAATTATCCATATTTGTGAGATGAGAAAACTGAAGCTAAGGATGGGGCATTGACTTTCCTGTGATCACATAGCTAGTAAATGTTGCATGGAGGAGATAAATCAAGATCTTTCTCACGTTATCAACATCCTCCAGCTCCACTACCTTTGTCCCGTTTTTAAAACAAATTATTTGGACAAAATTAAATGAACAAACTTTTGTTTATCAAAATAAAGATTTGATAGTGTAAACAGATGAGTGCTATACTATTACAAGTGAAGTTTGAATTTGAGACTAGAGTAATAGTTAATCTTTTTTGCTTGTAATCAGGACATATAACAATTTTTTTTCTGAAAGAATTTGAAGATTCAGCTTTACATAGTTATTTCAAAATACTCTAGTGAAATACAGGAAGAATGACTATAAGAATATTGCTATATTGCTATAATTAATTAATTATAGAGATATTCAGTATTCATGGTTGGATCATGCCAATATAATAAAAAATTGTGGCATTATCTAAATTAATTTATAATTGAGCACTATATTAATCAAACCACTGGGAGATACTTTCTAAAACTAGACAAAATAATAACAATTCATTTGGAAGAACAAAATGTTGAGTTTCAAAGGGGAGATGGGGAGAGGTGGCAGAGAGAGAGAGACCCAAAAAATACAGTATATCAGATAGGAAACTATATTATAAAGCAGTCAGCATCAAAAATCTTTGATATTAGTTAAAAATTAGTTTAACGTAACAAACTAAATGAGCAAGACCAAAAAATAACTGAAAAAAAGTAACCCAGAATTTCATAAGCCCAAGAACATAAATTTTGACAGTGATTGCTCATATAACTAGGAAGTAGTTTAGCAAGATATTAGACTTAGAACAGGATTTTATACCATAACAGGCAATAAACTTCAAGTGGATATGAAATCTGGTCAACAGGTCACATCTTAAAAATAAAACAGATGAGAATGAAAGAGTGTACCTGGTATTTTTTTATGAATATGGCCTTGTGGGGAGAGGGGCGTTATTTTGTTTTGTAAACATGTTTTAATTTTATCTTCTGTTTTTCCATGATCATTTCTAGGGTTATCTACTTTCTTCTTCCTAATTGACCCTGCCCTTAAGACAAAGAAGAACAGTTAAGCCCCCCAAAATGATACAGTGATTATATCTGACAATGAATACAACATTCTGCCCTACTAGTCACCCAGCTATCAGCCAAGAGGAGGGAGGCATATTTCATTATCTGTTCTCAGGTACCATAACTACTTTAGTTATACAGAATTAAAATGTATTTGGTGATAATTATTATTCCTTTTGCCATTTATGTTGTGATGGTTATTATATATATATATATATATATATATATATATATATATATACACATAATTTTTTTTTTAATTTATGGAACAAAACAAGCATTTCCATAAGAGTAAAATAAAAAAGATGATTGTATGTGAAACTGTAAATCTACTACGCACAACTTGCCATTTCTTTCAAATATACAACAAAATTGTCATGTACATTTCTTTCTTTTTCTTTCTCCCTGCCCTAGGAATGGTTTCAATTAAACACAAATAGGAATATGTGTGTATATACATACACATGTATGTATATATATATGAAATATGTGTGTGTAAAATTGTTCCATACAAACTTCTATTTATCAGTTCTTTCTCTGGACGCAGATAGCATCTTTCTTTATATGTCTTTTATAGTTAATTTGGGTACTTATGATAGACAAAATAACATATTCTCAAAGTTGTTCCTAAAACAATATTGCTATTACTACATACAACGTTCCCTTGATTCTGCTCATTTCACTCTTCAATATTTCCTGCAAGTCTTTCCTTGTTTTATCTAAAACCATTGAGCTCATAATTTCTTATGGCACAGCATTATTCCATCATAATTATATAGAGCAATTTGTTTAGCTATTTCCCAATGGATGGACATCCTTGCAATGTCTAGTTATTTGCTACCACTAAGAGAGCTGCTATAAATATTTTAGAACTTATAGGTTCTTGTTTTTTTTCCCTAATTATCTTTGGAATATATCAAAAATATTAATTGCTCATGGTTAGGTATAAAATGATAATTTTGCCCAAGTTAATTTATATACTCAATGCCATCCTAATTAAATTAACATTTTTTTTTTACAGAATTAGAAAAATAATAAAATTTATTTGGAAAAACAAAAAGTCAAGAATATCAAAGGAAATAATGAGAAAAAATGTAAAGGCAGAACCAGATCTTAAGCTAAATTATGAGGCAGTAATTATCAAAACTATTAGGTACTGGCTAAGAAATAGAAAAGTATGTCAATGGAATAGAGTAGACATATAACTTACAGCAACAAATAAATATTACCTTGTATTTGACAAGTATAAAGACTTAATACTTGGGGATAAGAATTAATTTTTGATAAAAATTATTGAGAAAACTGGAAAGGAGTGTGGTACAAAGTGGGCATATACCAATATCTTATACTATCAATATAAGGTCAAAATGGATCCATGACCTAAATGTAAAGAGAAATTTCATAAGAAAATTAAAAGAACACAGAACATACTACTTATCAGACTTATGGATAGGTGAACAATTTATAAATAAACAAGAGATAGAAAAGTTAGGTATATAATTAATAATTTTGATTACATTAAATTAAAAAGCTTTTGTACAAATAAAACAAATGTGGTACACATCAGAAGGAAAGCAGAAAATTTGGGAATTTTTTTACAGACAACTTATCAGATAAAAGAATGATCTCTAGAAAATACAAAGAAGTTTGTCAAACCTCTAAGAATACAAGTCATTCCCCAATTGATAAGTTATCAAAGGATATGAAAAGGCAGTTTTTCCAATGACAAAATTAAAACAATTTATAGTCATATGAAAAAAATGCTGTAAATCATTGCTGATTAGAGAAATAACTTCAAGGTATCATTTTACATCTATCAGATTGGCTAGAATGATAAAAGGGGAGAGGGACAAATATTGGAGGGGATGTGGATAAATTGAGACACAAATCTATTGTTGGTGGAATTATAAACTGATCCAACCATCTTGGAGATCCATCTGGAATTATGTCCAAAGAGTTATAAAACTACTTGACCCACCAACACCACTGTTGTGCATATTTTAATTTGGTTATTGTATTCTGTGTCAGCTCACACAAATCTTATAAACTTCCCCTGAATTCTTCAAATTCATCATTTCTTGCTGCTCAACAGTAATATATTATATTCATGTCATAGTCTGCTCAGTCATTTCCCAATTTATGAGCACCCACTTTGTTTCCAGTTCTTTGCTAACAGAAAAACTTTTCTGAATATGTAGTTTATGTTTTTTTCTATCGACTTTGTGGTACATATCCAGAAGTGGGATTGCTTGGCCAAAGAATATAAATAGATCCCTTTAATTATATAATTAAAAATTTATAGCCAGAAGGGCAGACCATATGACAGCTCCACCAACATTGTATCAGTGTGCCTGTCTATCCATTCAACCACTTCTGAATACAACTAATTATATGATGATCTAGCTCACCTCTCTTCATCAAGAGCAGCACTATAGACTTTGTCAACTGCCTTGCTAAAAATATAGTAAAACTATACCTTAAAAATTCCCATAATTTTTCAGTCTGTCAATTCTAAGAAGGCAAATGGGATGGTATAACCTGTTCTTAATAAAGTCACACTGAGTCTGTGATCACTGCTTCCTTTTAGAAATCTTTAATAATGACCCTTTTAATGAGATATTCTAGAATTTTTATAGGAATCAAAGTCAAACTCACTAGCCTTTGTTCTTCAGAATCCATTCTTTTACAAAAAATAGACAATATTTGCCCTTTTATAATACTGGAATTCTACTCACTGCTTGGCAAAGACCAAAAGCAATCAATAATCACTTGTATAAAGACAAATTCTTCTTAATACACTAGGATATAGTTTATCTAAGTTCAGTCACTTGAATTTGGTAGGTAGTTACTTTTTAAAAAAAACTCTTTCCTTATGTATTTTGGCCTTCAATTTTTTAATGGCCACTTTTGTTTTATCTTTTCCAAATTTTCTTTGGCAACAGCACCAACCAAAAGGAAAATAAGGGTTGAACTGCTATACTTAATTTCCATCATGTCTTTTCATAATCACAACCACCTGAAGCAGAAATTCTATACTTTTTTTGAGAGTCGATGGGACATCCAAATGGAGATGTCCAACAGGTGACTGATAATTTGGGGCTAGAGTTAAGGAAACAGATTTAGGTTGGATACATAGATTTGGAAGTCATATTCATAGAAGTAATAACTAAATTAATGGGAGTTAATAAAATCACCTAGAGGGTCCAGGAAGAAAGTCTTGGGAGATATCAAAGCTTGGTTAGTAGGAGAAGAATGATGATCTAGCAAAAAAAATTAAAAGATTCAGGAGTGTGATAGAAGCACTAAAAGCTGCAAAGAACGTACAATGGAGACTGAGAAAAAAATTCTGGAAATTTCACTTAAGAGATCATTAGGAAGTTTGGAGTCGTTTTGATCAAGTGATCAGTGGGAAGTCAATATCAATGGGTTGCAAAATGATTGACATATCACAGGATTTCAGATTTAGGGCAGGAATAGACTTTGGCATTTTACAGATAAGGAAATGAGGCTTAGAAAGGTTAAATGACTTTAAAGATAATGCTAACATTGTGTAGGATTTCACTTGATCCTCACAACCCTGTGGGGTAGGTGCTGGTATTATACTTATTTTTACTAATGAGTAAATTGAGACAGAGAGAAGTTAAGTGACTTGCCCAGAAACACAGTCAGTAAGTATCTATGACAGGATTTGAACTTAGGTCCTGATTTCAAGTTCAGTGCTTTTTCCACTGTTCTACCTCAGATATTAGTAAATGTCGGAAGAGAGATTTGAACCCAGGTTTTCCTGCCTCCCATGCTACCTTTCAAGTATAAAGCCTCCAGCACTTAGTATTCCCAGGTGGTCTCCCATACGAGTACCAATAAAACTTGGCCTTACTTACTTTTCTGGATCAGGCATATTCTAGGTGGTATGGCAGTATGAGGGGGATGGAGGCAGTAAAAGCAAACGGTTGTTTTGTTTTGTTTTTCCTAGAGTTCGGTTATGAATTTATTATATCGTTTATTGCTGAAAAGATCAATCCCTTAAGTGAAATAAACATAAATATTTTCAGCAAAAATTTTTCTTTAAAGGATTGCTTTGAAGGTAAGCCATAGAAGTAATCACAGACCTCCAGAATTTAAAGGGACCCCAAAAACCCCTTTTTACAGATGAGGAAACAAGTTTAGGAGGTTAAGTGGATTTGCCCAAGGTAATATATGATGAAGAATATTTCAAAGCTAGTAAGATAAGTCAGACTTAAAGAATCATAGCATTTTTTTTAACCTTGAAGGGACTTTCGAGTTTATCAGGTCAAATTCTCTATTTCTACAGATAAGGAAATAGAGGTCCAAAGCAGTGAATTGCCCAACGTCACACAAGAACAGAGATTAGGACCTAAGTCTCCTAGTCTAGTACTGTTCTCATTATATAATTGTTATAATTTTGATATCAGAATTAAAATTCCTAAGGAAGGAAACATTGTGTTTTCTTAACGTGAAATTTCTCATTTTCCACACTATTCATCAGTCCCACCCTTTAAAATAATAGGACAGTTTTCCTCCCTGGAGTTTCCTATAACATGTTCATCATTTCCAGGAATCTCTTTTATTAACTTCATCTTCCATTTGTACAAGTTAAAATGCCTGCATCTATAGGTAACTATTGGTGCTTCAATTCATTCATCTGTTTCGCTGGAGATACCCCCCTATGTCCAACATAGATGGATACTTGAGACTGGGAATGTATTTTTAACATCTTGACATCACTTTAAACATAAATTTTCCAAGGTAATCGTTTTTGTAAAAATAAAATATATCTTTACCTAGTAGATGAAGCTTGTAATATTCAATTAAAACAAATCTTAAAAAAGAGACATTGGCAGGGAAGGCAATTTTCTAAAGGACACTAATTTTTCTTTGTTTTCAAATGGACATTAATTTCTCTTTTGGTTTTTTCCCTGAGAGATAGTATGGCATACTTAACGATAGATTTACATGGTATACAGTATGGCCCTTGTACATTCGTGACATCCAGTAAGACCTTGGAGTCTGTAATATCCAGGTTCAGATTCTGGATATGTGACCACAGGAGAACCACTCAACCTCTTGGTGTCCTGGACAAGTCTCTATGGAGATTTGCACTGGTGCAGGAGGTTTCCAAAATGTGATTTCTCCACATCAATGACATTATGGATGTAAACCAATAAGACTAGCAGCAATGATGGGCACTTCACCTTCAATCAGTGCCAATGTGGCACATGCTTGAATTGCAGCCCAGCATGGAGCTGAATTTACGTTCTAGACTGTTGTTCTCTTGGCCTGGCCTGGTCTGGCCTTTTGCTCAAGGACATACATGACCAGAGGCTCCCAACTGATCCTTTGTTCTCCATAAGGGGAGGGGTGGGAGGCAGGGATATACTAAGGGGAATCAGTCACTTTGCCAGGAGGTGCTGCCCACTCAGTATTGTTTAAAAGGATTAACTCAATATCTGCACTCTCTTCCTACCTATTAATGGTATTGGGGCTCTTTAAGCTCTTTCTCAGAAGAAGTGAAGGGGGAAGGGGTCAGGATCTCTCTTTCTCATTCACTGCACCCCAGCAGATATGATGACTAGAAGAAATGCTTGTCTAGGTGAGTCTGACTAAATCTTAGAGCCATGGCTGCCTGCCTCTTCTGCTTTATTTTTCTTACCTTTAGCATGGGTGACTAAACACTGATCTTGAGATGGGTATTACTAGCCTTGATGGCAACCTCATGATGTGAGAAATCAGAGGCCAGTTGCTCAGCACAAGGTGATTCTGCAATATTATCAAAAGAAAAAATGATCACCACTTGGAAGATACTATGGATGAAAGGGCTAGAAAGCCCCAAACGGGGTAGAGTTTGTCAGGAGAGATAGACTTTGAATGAGTTACTCAGACTGCAGATCAAACATGAAAGTGATTTATCTGTTTACTCTTGACCCAGCTCCCTCTCTGGACTTCTCTCACCTCTTCACCAACAGCCTTAACCATCATCTATATGCCTCCAACCTGAGACCCTCTCAGATGATTAGTGAATTGCTAACCTGGACTACCATTTCATCAGGTACCAAAGCCATGCTCACTTAACTCTTGGCTCCACATCTCACTGTCCAGACTTCTTCACTTCCTTGGCTCCATGCTACCATCCTCCCCAAGTCCCTTATAACTTCCCTTTATGTGTTGTGTTCCCCTATTAGAATGTAAGCACCTTGAGGGTAGAAACTTTCTTTCTTGCTTGTATTTCTATCCTTAATACTTACCACAGTGCCTATCACATAGCAATAAATGATCTCTCTCTCTCTCTCTCTCCCTCTCTCATATGTATGTATTCATAAGTTCCACACAGTATTTCCTGTTTCAGTGTTTAATCTAATAAATGAATGAAGCTTTTACTAAGTGTTTATTACATGTAAAGAACTCCTGTGTAAGCACTTGGGGTACAAATAGAAAAATGTAGGATAGTTCCTGCTCTCAAGGAGCTCACATTTTATTGGGCAACAACACATACAGACAGTTGCAATTGCAAGTCAGATGAAAAAGTCCCATAGCCCTTCGGGTGCAGTGGCAAAGCAGAAGGTAACTATTCTTCTTTATTGTCATTTCCATGGATAAAATCACATCAGTTTCTGATACTGAACCATTTGATAGGCAAGGACTTTGGCAGTAAGAACCTTCTTTTCTGAGTTCTTGGTGACTATGACTCTAGCACCTGAAGCAATAGTGCCAAGTTGCATCTCCACAGGGTTTGCTTCTTGGAGGGATGACTGAGAGTGCTGGGTTTAAAGAGTTGCTTTTGGGAGGCAGAGACAAGATGACAGAGTAGAAAAATGTACATATACTAGCTTTCCCCTTACCACCCATAAATTACCTATAAAGAGGCTAAGCTTGGGGATAAAGGCCTCATTTCTAGAATATATAGAGAACTGACTCAAATATATAACCATACAAGTCATTCCCCAGTTGATAAATGGTCAAAGGATATGAACAGGCAATTTTCAGGGGAAGAAATT
>CM053771.1:82191097-82296578 GCA_028658325.1 Potorous gilbertii | reverse complement strand
TATTGTGGAAATACAATCAGGATAACACAAGATCTAGCAGCTTCTACATTAAGGGATCGAAGGGCATGGAATATGATATTCCAGAAGTCAAAGGAACTAGGATTAAAACCAAGAATCACCTACCCAGCAAAGCTGAGTATAATACTTCAGGGGAAAATATGGTCTTTCAATGAAATAGAGGACTTTCAAGCATTCTTGATGAAAAGACCAGAGCTGAAAAGAAAATTTGACTTTCAAACACAAGAATCAAGAGAAGCATGAAAAGGTAAACAACAAAGAGAAATCATAAGGGACTTATTAAAGTTGAATTGTTTACATTCCTACATGGAAAGACAATATTTGTGACTCTTGAAACTTTTTCAGTATCCGGATAGTTAGTGGGATTACACATACACACATACACACACACACACATACACATACACACAGAGCACAGGGTGAGTTGAATAGGAAGGGATAATATCTTAAAAAAATGAAATTAAGTAGTGAGAGAGAAATATATTGGGAGGAGAGAGGGAGAAATGGAATGGGGCAAATTATCTCTCATAAAAGAGGCAAATAAAAGACTTTTCAGTGGAAGTAAAAAGGGGGGAGGCGAGAGAAAAAAACATGAAGCTTACTCTCATCATATTCGACTAAAGGAAGGAATAAAATGCACACTCGTTTTGGTATGAAATCTTATCTTACAATACAGAAAAATGGGGGAGAAGGGGATAAGCAGGCTGGAAGTGATGATGGAAGGGAGGGAAATGGGAGAAGGGAGCAATTAGAAGTCAACACTCTTGGGGAGGGACAAGGTTGAAAGAGATAATAGAAGAAATGGGGGACAGGATAGGATGGAGGGAAATATAATTAACCTTACACAACACAACTATTTTGGAAGTCTTTTGCAAAACTACACAGATATGGCCTATATTGAATCACTTGTCTTCCCAATGGGAATGGGTGGGGAGGGAGGAAGAGAAGTTGGAACTCAAAGTTTTAGGAACAACTGTTGAGTATTGTTCTTACATACAACTAGGAAATAAGAAATACAGGTAATGGGGTATAGAAATTTATCTTGCCCTACAGAACAAAAGAGAAGATGGGGATAAGGGAAGGGAGGGATGTTAGAAGGGGGGGCAGATTGGTGATAGGGGTAATTAGAATGCTTGACATTTTGGGGTAGGGGTAGGGGAGAAATGGGGAGAAAATTTGGAACCCAAAATTTTGTGGAAATGAATGTTGAAAACTTAAATTAAAAAATTAAAAAAAAAGAATTTCAAGGAATTATTCAAAATATTAACTAAAGATTTAAGGATGTGACCAAAAGATTAACTTGTGTTTAGATATAACATTCTAAATCTTGGGGCCATATTGTTAAGTTACTTTTTAACAGTGTAGTAATTTTGGATGATCATTAAGACTAATATGAATAATGTGTGGGTATGTTCAATATCAGGATGTTTCAGAAGTATTACGATTTTGAACCATAAAAATAATTAGGTTTTTTTGCCTGTGAAAGGCAAAGAAATAAGTTACAACAACTTTAAAGTCAACACTATGCTACGTGGAATACTGATGTAAACAAATGGATCACGTAATTTGGAAATATACTGGTCAAATAAAATAAAACTCAGTTGTCTCTTTTCAAATGTAAAAAAAAAAAGAGTTGCGTTTTGCAAAGCTCTTGGGTTCAAGGTCCTAGGTTGTCCCCATCAGAGTCTGAGAGCTAGTGGTCAAGGCAGAGATGGTGGCTTGATTTGCTTGGCATAGGTTGCCTCCTGTCTCTGCTGCAGACTTCAAATCCAGGACTCTTACCACCACACCATAATGCCATCCCATTCCCAACTGCTTCTTCCTAGAACTTTTCCATCCCCTCAGGTATCTGAGAGTTCTCACTTCCTTTGAAGGTGTCACAATGTTCTATAGGATTTTGAGCTTTCACTGATAGTGAATGAATGAATAACATTTATTAATCACTTACTATGTGCCAAGTACTGGGGATCCATATGAAAAAGTCAGGGAGTATGTACCTTCAAGAAGTTTCCATTCTAACAAGGGAAAACAGCATATAGGAGACTGTCGACCAGGGAAGGGAGTTTTTGTTTGAGAAGTCGCAAAGATGGCGACTGGAAGCACAAGGGAATTAATAGATAAGGCTTCCAAAAGCAGTGGTCTACTAACTTCATTACTTTTCCCAGAGCAAGATGTTGGAAATAGGAAGGATAGGTGTGGTAAAAGTATGCTAGTGGCAGGAAGACTACATGGAAGATAAGAAGGGGGCCTGGTGCCAGCTAGTGTTAGACCATAGAAGACTCTGTGTGTTATACTTGATCGCTGACCAATCAAGACAGCATAGCCCCAGGGCAATGATAGCAAGGTTGAATGGCTTAAGTCACCCAAGGCATGACTTCAGGAAGTCCAAGAGTCTAGGGTATTCAATAGCAGGGGAGCTAGCAAGAAAATGACCTAGATGGACAGTCAGATGGGATTTTAAGCATTTCTACAGGTTTGCCCCTCCACTTGTGAATTTTATGTTTCCATTTCCCCTCTTCTCTGTATATTTTTGTGAAAAAGTATGCGTCAGGTTTATGGATAAGATATTCTGTTTGCTAACATTCCTATTTTGGTTCTGTAGTAAATACTTTGGTTTTAAGTTAATTGTGTCCTCTGGATGATTAGAGACAGAGGAAATACTTTAATGACACTTGTGAGCTCCAGTTCCAGAGAAAACCTTGAACCTGATGTGCTTGTCCCAAGCAGGATCTGACTGGTGAATTCTAATAGTAAGTAGTGGGAGATAACCTAGAACCTACCATGAGCCCAGCCCTGAACATAGAAAGACAAAAGCAAAACACTCCTAGCCTTCAAGGAGCTTAGCTACCAAGGGAGACAACACGTGCAAGTGTAGGTAAATGAAAAACAAAAGCAAGCTAATTTTTTTAAAATAATGCTTTATTTTTTTCCCAATTACATGTAAAGACAATTTTTAACATTCATTTGTAAAACATTTGAATTCCAAATTTTCTCCCTCCATCTTTCACTTCCTCCCTCCTGAAGATGGTAATCTATTTGATATAGGTTATATATATGCAATCACGTAAAACATATTTCCATAATACTCAGGTTGTGAAAGAAGCAACAGATCAAAAGAAAATAAAACACAAAAAATAAAGCGAAAAATAGTATGTTTCGATCTGTATTCAGACTCCATCAGTTTTTCCTCCGGAAGTAGATAGTATTTTTCATCATGAGTCCTTTGTAATTGTCTTGGACCATTATAATGCTGAGAATAGCTAAGTCATTCACAGCTGATCATTGTACAATCTTGCTGTTACTATTTAAAATGTTCACCTGGTTCTGCTCAATTCACTTTGCATCAGTTCATGTAAATATTTCCAGGTTTTTTTTAAACCGTCCTGCACAGAATTGAAATGAATGGGAAAGACCATAAAACAAAACAAAACACAACAAAACATAATACAAATGAAAATCATCTGTTTCTATCTGTGATCCAATTCCATAGTTCTTTCTCTAGAAGGTGTTTTGCCTCAAGAGTCCATTGGAAAATTTTTAAGTCCAAAATGCAAGCTAATTTTAAGTGGAAAACTACTAGCAACTGGGGATGGGATGAAGTTTAGGAAAATCTTGCTGGACATAGAAGATGTTTCTTTAGTTGAGTTGTTTGATCTAATACAATAATGTACTTAAATAGAACATCAGTAGCAGCATTCCCATAACTGCCATCAATCATCTCCTCCTCTATGAAAGAAGCAATTAAAAATTTAAACATGGGTGTAGAGTGTTTAGCCTCAAGGAGACACAGCTGTTCTTGTCTATGAAGAGCAGCTGGGCTATTTAAGAGAAGGAGGGACTGAACTTTATGTAAGAACAGTATAGGCTGGAAATCAAGCACATTGGACCAAGTACTATTTAGAGTGCCTAGGAAGGAAGACTCCAGTGAGGAATATCAACACACTGACCTCAACATACTCCTCAGGTAGAGAAAGTATGTTGCTAGCTGCAGTCCAGAGAATTTTCAAAAGTGACATGGAGAGATGAGGGTGAGGCTGAGTTCTCCTGGCTATAGGAGAAGCTGTTGGGTGTAACTGTAATTTGTGATTTTATTCAATCTGTGACATATTTATGCTACCAATAAAAGCTGATTACTCATTAAAAGTGAGTAATCCTGCTTCTGCCACTAGCTATGTCACATCCAGCAAGCCATTTAACCTCTCTATGCCCCCAGACAACTCCCTAGGACTTTCCTACTAAGTCAAAGCTGGTTGTGATCTGGTTGGTGGATAGAAGTCTTACACTGAGAGTATAATGTTCTCATTGTACTCTGATCAAATCACAGTCTTCATGTGCGTTAGAAATATAAAATTTGAGCCGGGAAAGGTCTTAAAGACCTTTTAGGCTAATCATCTCCTCCTCTTATAAGTGAACACACTGAGAGTTGACCGAGAGAAATAATTATTAAATAACCAATTATTGGGAAGATCCAAGGTTATTTCCTTTTTTAAGGAAATATTTGACCTTACCCCAAAATTTACCCCACCTAGACCATCTTATCTAGAGGGATTTGTTGCCACACGCCTCTAAAGAATCTTAGGAAGAATTTAATCTAAGTTGAAATCATGTTCATTGCATTCTACTCAGGCTTGGGTGAGGGGGTTAGATCCTTATGGAGTGGTGACCCGCGGTTTAAGAAGTACTACAAAAAATGGAAAAAGGTTTTAAGATTGGTGTAGATTGCCCAAGGCTGAAGGTGATTTGAAAGTAAATGACATAATCAAAGTCACATTCCCCAGTCTCTCCTTAGAATAGGTCCACCTCTCATTATAATATTCATTCTTTCATTACTTGTTAACCAATAAGAGTTGATTGCCACCTTTCAGGAAAACTCATTCTTCTAAGGTCAGATAAGGGTTGAATGGGCGCCATGAGAGGTCTTTGGCATTCAAGAGTTCTATTGACCTCTTTTATTAATTATCTGCTAGCATGGTTAATAAAATAATTAATTACCCAGAAACTAGGTCTCTCAAACTTTTTATATGTAACACAGTGAGATAAAGTGACTTGCCCAAGATAGCAAGCTGAAGTTAGGATTTAAACTGAGGTTCTCTGACTTCAAATCTGATGCTTTTCCTATTGCATAGTGACAACAGACCCATCTAGAAAAGGCATCAGGGTCTGATGGTTCTAGGTAAGGTTACAATCAGACCTGCCTAGGTAGGAAGAAGGAGAACATCACAATATTCCTGCTATATGTATAAAAAGTTAGATACTTAAGGGTCATTCCTTTCTAAGTCTTAATCATAAATGAATAAATTTTAAAATGGAAATTTATTATTTTTATATTATACATTTTATATTATATATTTTTATTTTATATATTGTTTTATTAAATGCATTATTTATTAATTTAAATAAAACTATTAAATTTTTCAAAATAAATTTTTAAACATAAAAACATAAATTAATGGTCAAAATGGAAACAACTTCAAATTCAAGACTTTGTATTGTAGAGGTATGTGGGAGCTACATCTTACTATCTCGTGAAAATCAATTGTTGGATTTTCAGTTAGGAGAATTTATGCCTTGAGGCAATTAGAAGACTGCTTGGACAGAAATCTGGACCTGGAGTCAGGAAGACTTGAGTTTAAATCTAGCCTCAGACACTAGTTATGTGACCCTGGGCAAGTCACTTAACCTTTATTTGCCTTAATCCACTAGAGAAGGAGATGGCAAGTTATTCCAGTATCCTTACCAAGAAAACCCCATGGACAGTATGGTCCATGGGGTCATGAAGAGTTGGACACAACTGAAAACAATTGAACAACATTTATAATTCAGGAATCAGTAAATGTTACGAAGCAGGGCTTAATTTTCTGTTTTATTGATGGGCTACTCTTAAGAGAGAGATGCAGAAAAGGTTAATAATACAATTGAACTTAAAAGTGAGTCATATATACTTTTCTTCTTCAGGAAAGTTAGTTGTTAAACATTTACCAACATACCTCTGCTTAGTAGTTTCATGTATGAGGTCAACCATGAACTGATGTCTTTGCCTAGCAACAGAGTAACTCACATCCTCCCAAATGAAAACTTATTTCTTAGAGGGTGGTTAGGAGGAGGAGGGAAGCTAACCAGAGGTACCATTTATTAAACAACACTAGTGCTATATTCCATAATGCCTGAGTGAACTAAAATAAAGCTACAAAGTGTCAGGTAATGACTTTTCCACGGTAATAATTATTTAAAAAATACTTTGAATTTCCGCAGTGACTGACTATCTGAAAGCTCTGTTTATGGACATTCAAAAGTAATGACCCCATAAATTGAAAAATGACTTTTCCTATTTTAAAAATGAAATTCCAGTAAATATCTTTGCAGATATTGCCATATTAAAGCCATGATCTTGGATAGTCAACATGTCTTTGTGTTGTATCTAATAATTGCCATGTTAATATTAAATGTTCTTAGAGAACAGCCTTTCCTGGAGCATGGAGGGTGTGAAGGGGAGTGAAAAGAGGCGTGGTTACAAAAGACAACATGAAGACGCCTGGCATGCATGCAGCACAGAATAAGATGGAGGGACAGCTACTGAGGGCACTTAGATCAGGTCGTTTGGTTAAGACAAAGAATCAATTCAATAGTTGGCATTTCCCTGACTTAATTAAGGTATCTTTGATTTTGTGTACACAAAGGAAGAACAGGACCACAGACACATAAACAGGTTTTTAAACTAAGTAGAGTGCGGCTGGCCAATTTCTCATTTTGCAACTTGATTAAAGAGACAAAGGATGAACTAAGGGTAGTAAAGAGTTAAAAGATGAATGGTGGAAAGGTAGTGCCGGAAGAGGAAAACACAAAGTTCAGAGATTAATGAATTCATGATTATGGAGACACAGAGACCAAACTGTGATTAGAACATTTTAAGAACATTCTAAGAGCACATCATGCAAGTATTTGCCATTGTCTTGCCTGAGAATAGCCTTCTTTCCCACGGCAATGCATTTCCCTGTAGTTTCTTCATGTAAGAAAACCCTAGAGTACTCCTTAGATCTTTGCAGAGATATCAATTTTTCTATCAGCACAATAAAACAAGACAGACCCAGGACCCTGATTCTACAGGTATAAAACAGGTTAGATTCCAACACCAACTAATTGACTTCTTCCAGGGAAAAGTGACACACTCACAGGCAGCACTCTTCCGCTTCCCTGCCCTTCATCAGTTGTCTCACAAATACATGCTCTGCCCCAAATGGGGAACAGAAAATTATATTAACTCACATTTCTATGGTGCCTTAAAGTTTAAAAAGTACTTTCTAGATACTTTGTGAGGTAGGTTATACAAATATTTTTATCCTTGTTTTATAGGGAAGGAAATTGAGACCCAGAGAATTAAAGCAACCTGCCTCGATCAGATAGTGAAGAAATTGTGGGGTAAAGTACTTAAACCTCTTGGTTCCACATGTGCTACTTCTATGGCAAGAATTCAGAGTACACCTATCACCATCACCAGTACACGGGTTCCAAGTCTGTAACCTTAGGATGGTAAATTTGAAGCACTATGTCATTTAAAAATAATAGCCCACTGGGAGAGTCAATGAGGGCAGGTGAGTAAATTAGCCTTAATATTAGGTGCCTGGAAGAGCATTTATGAAGGAGTTCATGATCATACCCTTCAACAGAAAATTAAAAATATATCTACCTATCTGTATCTATGTATCTATAGATATATTTGGAGTTGTTAAATGTTACCAATTAAAATGGGTGGAAATCTACTACATATCATGTGTACCCTCACTTCTTTCAATTAACTCCCATCTCAATTCATTTCCTTTAGATTTCAGTTCAAATCCTGCCTCCTATAGGAAATAATTTCTGATGCCTCCAGCTCCAAGTGTCTCCACTTCCCCAAAATTTACTTTGTAAAATTCTAAAAATATATTTTCTGTAGATGAATTTATATATATGCTATCTTCCCCAATAGAATATAAGCTTCCTTAGGGCAGATACCTTAGATTTTGGTGTTCATCCCCGACACCTGGCATAATTGCCTGGCATTTCTAGGTGCTTAAGAAAGGAATGTGGATTGATTGATCCAAGGCAGAATTGTAACTTGCACATGGTTAAGTTGAGGAGTGTTTTCTCCTGGCCATTTTATATTCTCCACCTCACAGTCCTTGGATATGGCCCCCATGCCCAGAAACCTTACACCCTAACATCATTCCCTTGGACAGCTTTTCTCAGAACCCCTCAAGGGTGAAATCTATGACTTCCTGGGGCATGGATTGCCCTTTCCCGGCAGAATTGTCCTTGTGGTGTCCCCTGTGCAGCTGGTGCAGCTGTGCCAACCTTCTCCTCCACCAAATGCACAATTATACCTCTGAAGGAGATACAGATCATGAAGAAGGTGAAGTTAGGGGCTCTGAGAAATACATGTACAGACTCAAGCTAGAAATACTTAAGGGAAAAAAAAGGCTGAAAATACATTCCACACCCTGCCTACTAGAGGTAACTATTACTTTTGCCTCTTCGGCCCCAATAGCAATACAGTCAGTGACATCTGCTTTCTGGGCAAGTAGGGCTGCCAACTTTGCAGAGGGGCTGATGAAGCAAGGCATTTTTCCAAAAAAAGAAACCCTTATACTGCTAACTAGGTAATGTGTTTGGCGGTGGAAAACTTGAATTTCTTGTCATAAACACCCAAGAACCTTAAGGAAATTGGTATGTAGGTGGTTAGTTCTGGAGCGCACACAGGTGTTTAGAAACCCACACATCTCTATTTACAATGTAAATCTGGGACAGGAGAGATAGGAAAAGGGAAAGGAAGAGGGAGAGAGGAAGAGAGGGAGAGGGAGGAGAGGGGAAGAGAGGGAGAGAGGGAGAGGGAGAGAGGAAGAGAGAGAGAAAGGGAGGAATGGAGAGAGAGGGAGGGAGGGAGAGAGAGGGAGAGAGAATTTTCCTTCCTCATCAATGTCTACAGCTAACATCTTAAAACCTAGTAAGTTTTGACCTGATATGTTAAAAAAGATAATACTCAAATATCAGAGTGTTACCCCAATTTATTAATACTCAGGCAGCACTCATGAAACAAGTTGAGATTTTCTGTCATTTCCTAAAGTTTTTAATGGATTACATTTATTTGGAATTCGGCTTTATTTTAGTTTGTTCAAAATTCAGCAAGTTCATATCCCAACTCAGAGACCTACCTGGAATTCTTTTCGCCTTGACTCTACTGCATGCCTTCCCCAGTTTCCTTCAAGTCTAGGCTAAAATTCCACCTTTGGCAAGAATCCCTTCCCTGTCTCCTTTAATACTAATGCCTTCTCTTTGCAATAACTCTAACCATCCTGTATTCGTCTCCTAGGTATATCTTTGTGTATTGTCTCCAGGTTAGATATCCAGCGCCTTGAAGGCAGGAACTGTATTTTACCTGTCTTTGTATCTCCAGCACTTAGCATAATGCCTGACTCCCTTAGGTGCTTAATAAATGCTGGTTGACTGTCTGACTGAGGAATTGCCATTTTCCTTTCTGCAGATTCAGGTCAAATAATAAGATAGATTGATGTGGAGTGGCTAGTTAAAAAGTCCCTATGAATCATTTTGGATACAGCTGCTATAAACTTGAAATTCTGAGCCACATTTTCCTAGTGTGTAAGCTGCTTCTCATTAGTAAGCAAAGAATTTTGGGGAAGTTGTGTTAATTCTTTAAAAATGGTACTTCATTGCTCAAATAATACTCGGGTGGCTTTGAAGGATCAATCACACTTCTCAGAAATCCATTACTCACAGAATTTAAATTTCTGTGGTAATCTACCTGGTCGTTATACTCCATTTTCCTATATTTCCTTTATAGGAAGGATATCTTTAGCTAAACTAGTCTGCAAAAATATTCTCATAAACATCAAGGAAATGTTCATACAGTTTACTCTGTGCCTAATATTTGAAAATTAAGGGGGGGAAATCACTTTGTACTTATCTAAAAGGAATGTCAAATTTTAAAACTTGATGATGTGTAAATGGTAAATCTAAGTATGAAGCAGGAATAGAATACTTCTCTGGGCATTCCCTACTCCTCCCACAGTTTAAATTTTGATGTTCTCCAAATTTCAGTCTTTAGGTCTTTTATCTCTATATAGTCTTCATTTTGTGACAGCATCTATTTTAATGGCTTGAACTATAATTTCTATGTGAGTGATGCCCAGATCTTTATTTCCCACCCTGGCCTCTCTCCCATACATAGGTAGGTCTTGATTTCCAAAACGATGGTGATGCTTGCATATCCTATAAGCCCCTTAAACTTCAAAAGTTTAAAACCAAATTTACCTTCCCTCCCAAAGCTGGTCTTCTTTCCTACTTCCTTATTTCTGTCAATGGCAACAATATTTGAGTTGTCCTGTTTTAGAACCTCCATGTAGGACTGCTTCTTCTTACTACCTGCCCACGATCACACACCAGTACTGCTAATTCTTGCTTTGCCATGTCACTTCATTTTATTTCTTCCTTCCTACTGTGGCCATGACCACCAGAGTTAAGTCCTTTATTATCTAATGTCTGGGTTCTTGCAGAATTCTTCGGTCTCTTCCTTGACTTCAGTCATCTCCCTTTCAAATCTGAATACAATATATTAATCTTCCTTGTAGGGCTGTTTTGATTACGTCACTCTTCTGCAAAGTCCTTAGACTGATAGTGGAGGATCACCATAATTTGGTGCCAATTTATTAGCTTTTTCCCACTGGCAGCTGCAAAGTGCGCTGAGAATCAGGAAGACCTGAGTTAAGATCCTGTAGACACTTACCTTACTTCCTCAGTTTTCTCATCTGTAAAACCTTCTCAGGGTTGTTATGAGGGTCAGATTGCATACAGAAACGTATATACATATACACATAAATGCCTGCATGCATATCTAAGTTATAAATTATATGAAAATAAATATATATTACAAATAAATATAGATATTACATGCATATCTAAGTTATAAATTATATGAAAATAAATATATATTACAATAAATATATATTATATGAAAATAAATATATAAGTATATGAAAATAAATATATATAAATAAATATATGTGAAAACAAATATATGTGAATATATAATTATATAATGATAACTTGCATATCTTAAAGTGTTATATAGATGTTAACTATTACTATTTGTTACATAAACTTATTTTCTGTTTGATTTAGTTCCACTACTGAATCTTCAGTATTTCTCTACGTTATCTTACCCCAGAAAAAAAAAGACACCTTACCACGGAAGACTCCTCACCCTGGACTTTTTATATTTGGAGTTCTACTCCACCCCTGCAGGTCCTTCTTCCATCTGTCTGGTTCCTGTCAGAATCTCAATTTTAGGGAAATCATCCAGGTTAGGTATGTGTTACTCCTCTCCTCACTGTCTGCACTTTCTTTACCATGACCTAGAGGAAATACCTTCCCTTCCTCACCTCTTTTAACCTTTCTTTTATGTATTGAGTTCCCCTATTAGAATAGAAACTCCTTGAAGGCAAGGATTGCCTTTGTATGTTCAGCACTTAACACAGTGCTTAATAAATACTCCTTGAGTTGACATTAAACTGTTTCATTGTCACTTTTCCTCTTACTACAAATTGAATAAAAATGTATTAAATAGTCACTATATGTCAAGTATGGGACTAGGCTGGTGATGAAATAATCTCCCAGAGCTTGTATTTTATTGGAATCAATGTCACAAAAACATTAAAGACAAAATACATCTAAAGTAATATATGACACCATGGCAGTGGTGATGAAGGGGTTTACCCATGCCTCAATAGTATGTGTGCTGAGCTGTGAGGGAAGGCTACATATTTTATGATGTGGGAGGCAGGGAGAGCATTCTAGGCTTAAAAAACCACTTGCACACAGTGAAGATGGAAAGATGAAAAATGCTGGGAAAAATGAAAGCCAAGCAGTTTATTGGAACAGAGAGCCTATGAAAAGAGCAATGTAGAATAAGTCTAGAAAGATAGTCTGGGGCTAGCACATTTTATTCTAGAGGCTGGAAGGAATCACTGGTGCTTCTGCAGCAGCTGAGTGACAGTCAAACTTGCACTTCTGGGATATCAATTTGGCCGGTGTGTGGAGGACAGTTTGGAGAAGGGAAGAGAGGAGGCTATTGAAATAGTCCGGGGAAAAGGTGATGATGAAGGCCTGAACTAGGCTGTTAATGCTGGGTCTGGAAAGAAAGGGATGGATGTAAGGAGAGTTATCTTTTGTTCACACCAGTCCTTCTGCCTGGAATGTTCTAACTCACCCTTGCATTTCAAAATTGCATTAATTGACACAAAACCCAGCTCAAGTACAACCCCCTACGACATTATGCCTTTCCTAAGCATACCAGTTGAAAGTAATTTTTCCACTCCCTTGAAACCTGAAACACTGTACTTTTCATGGAGTATTACTCTCAACTTGTATTAACCATAATGTGATATATTCTTTATATTTTCTTATAGACTGTAAGCTCCTTTAGGGCAAGGATCACATCCCATTCATCTTTGTATCTTTTCCTTCCATAGAGTCTTGTACATTAAAGGTATTCAGAAATTAAAATGAAAGATTGTAAAAATGAATAGCTAAAATTTGTATATTGCTTTAAAATTTGTAAAACTCCTTATACACGTTATCTCATTTATATCAGTCCTAGGGGATGGTGCTATAATCATCCCGCTTTCAAAGAAAATGATATTCATGCTAAGTGACAGTCATGCAGCGTCTGAAGCAGGATTCAGACTTAGTTCTTCCAGACTCCCAGTTTAGTGCTCTATCCACTTTTTCCCCCACATGTATATGGCTAACTAGCTCTTGATGTGCCTCCACGCAGACAGATCAGAAAAGTAGGGCTCAGCAACTTCTTTTGCCCTAAATGACAACAAAAGGATGATGTCTTAAAGTGATGAGAAGGGAGAAGGGAAGAGAGAGAAGGGGGAAAGGGGTCATGGGAGAATAGAAGAAAACAGGGAAAATGGGATTAAAAAAAGGGAAGTATAAAGTGCTACCTAAGAGCCTTATAATCTATTCAATTCTCACCTCTCCCTGCTAACAAGCACAAAATGGGAAACTCAATCAAAGGTCTTATAGGATAGGGGACTAAGTCTGACGCTGAATAAAAATAGTCCTCTATGCAATTCTTTTTCTCTCTCTGCTTCTCAGTTTCCTGGAGGAAAATGGATGAGATGACCTTTGAGGTCTCTTCTAGCTTGAGATTCTATCTAGATCCTATGTTCCTATAACACAAATAGATAATAGAAATTCAGTTGGGTCCTGAATTTAAAAATTCTACCCAATATTGTTGAGCAGTTAGAAATCTTTCACTCCAATTTATTTTTCAGAATACTAGACCTGACAAAGTTCCTAAGAAGCAACCCCATGAGGAGAAAATATAAGCGAAAATTGCATGAGAGGGAAGATTTTCTACCTATTTTATGCCTTGGCTTTGTAACTATCTGGTCCTGTCATTTGAAAAAAATAACCATTTGTTAAAATATAGGGTTCAGTAATCATAAAAGCATGGTATCCTCCCATACTGTGCATAAATAAAAGCCTATATGTGTCAAGGGGTTTTGATGATATAAACCAACTCGTTGAGTTTCACTCTTGAGGCTTAATATGTCTCTAGGACCCTGACTGAAATTATAGCTTTATAATGTTAGGCTATGTGTGTGTGTGTGCGCGCGCGCGTGTGTGTGTGTGTGTGTGTGTGTGTGTGTATTATTCCCTTATGTAAATTATAGTATGAGGCAGTGTTGTTGTTTTTAATATAATCTAAATTTATTCTTACATTAAATGATATCAAATCCAAGGAAGAACTCTACTTTGATGCTTAACAATAAACCAAGATGCAGAATGTTGTAAGGCCAAGCAAAGTAGAATCTTTTGCTGTTTTTATTTTACTAAAAGTGCCTCTGATTGAATAACTGACTAAAGAAGATCTTCCCCACACGTTGATGGGCCTGTCCATTGAGAGAACCTTGACAAGGGGAGTTGTTTTGTAGGATGGTCCCAAGAATCTTTTGTTTTTTCTACTGAGGCACTGACTCAGAAGCTTATGCCCTCCAGCTCTGAAAAGTGTCTAAATACTCAAAGGGTGAGGTTTTACTTTGGGGCTTACTAACTGAAAGAGTTTGTTTGGCCAGACAAGACTCTGGGAAGCCACTAAGGAGCACCCTGGCTTTGAAAACCCAGATGTCTGTGCTTCCCATTCTGGTAACTATGGTTAGACAGTTGAACCTGTCTGTTAAATTGTGATGTATGTATTGATTATGGAAAGGCAGATTTCTCTATATTTTCTCTGAAGTTCAAGGTGCTGACTATTTTCCCTGAACTAACTAAATGATACTTGTGCTTAACTAAAGCAATTCTTAACCCCTCAAAAGTTGCCTTCCTTTTATGAATGCAGATCTAAGAACCTGTGGTAGCAGGCCCTCCTGTGTATGTTGGGGTGCTTACTAATACAAATGTACAGGAATCATATTCCTCTCAGAGGGCTGACATTTGGTACAAATTTAAACCAGAGAAAAGTAATGGATTGTGAAATCACATATTTCTAAGGTTCTTTTTGAAGTAAGAAATAACTAATATAGTCTTTTTTTCCAGATCTCCTGTACATAAAATCTGAATTGATTGCATGTTAATCAAATCTTCTTTTTTTTCCAGCAGAATTGTAATCCATGAAATTAGCTTGAGTTGCAAAATGAATGAGAATACTAGGTAAAACTTTTTTTCTTTTTTTTTAAGTCAAGAGTTTTTATTGTATGGACATAGGCAAGGAATATTCCTCTAACTAAAACCAAAAAGAAACAAACAAAATCTAAGGGTAATGGGAAATATTTTGGAGTATAGTCACCAATTTCCATGGGTCCATTTTGGGGATCACAGTTAGTGACAGGCCAAAACTATTCTAAGGAAATATCTGGAGCTAAGGAATCAGAAATACTTCAGATGTTGATCTATTAGAACCTTCTATAAAATAGGAGTAACAACAAAAATATGAAGAGACGATTACCGCTAACTAGTCACAAGCAGATTTATTGGTCTTAATGAAGGCTATATTTTTTCCCCTTCTGACTCAAGTAAAGCCTGAATGTGGCCCACAAGTATGAATATTTATTGTGCAAGGGAAAACTACAAAGGGAAAACATTAATAGCAAAAGTTTGTTAGGCCAATATGATCACAAAAATGAGTAAGACTCCCCTTATTAAATCAAAAGAAATGCAAAACAAACTTGCAAAGGAAATGTATTTTATCTGATCATTTGTGTAGTTTTTCACTCTATGCATATGTATATATACACATGCATATGCACAAATTTATAGATACATTTATACAGATATACACATATACAGAATACACGTATCTTTTCTTTCAAAGAGATTTTATTTTAGCGGAGTGGCATATTCAAAACTGGCATCCATTAGGACTAATATAGTATTTACTAGAATATATACATTATTTCATCATTAACTGTATGCTTTTAAAACACATTGTTATCACTGGAGGAGGTAATGTTTAATGTCTGTTCTTTGGGGACCTCTGTGGCCTTGAGGTTAGACTACTTTAATAATTGGAGCTATCTTAACATATGGGCCTCAAGGCATTGTCTGGACTAGCCAAGATGATACCAAATTCTTGGTGCTATTGTATTTACCATGGGATAGGCTATTAATTTTTATAGTCTCTTCTGATTATCAGAATATAATTTTAAACACTATTCCCTATTGAGCACAGTTAGATTTAAGAAAGTTTTCTTTTAGAGCATTCATAGAGGTTTAAGTTACTCAGGTACTAAAAAGATCTCGTTAATGAGATTGTTTCACCTGTAAAGGAGTTCCATGCCAAACATATTGCTTCAGGATAGCTATGAAAAGCTCATTTGGTTCACTGGTGTAACCTTTAATATTTGGATTGTGTGAAAAATTGGAGGTCCTGGGTTTTTCCCACCACTATATTGTGCTAAGGCCTCTATCTGAAAAAGAGGAGAATAAGCTGAGTGGGCGAATCAAATAGAATTCTTTTATAAATGTAAACAATCTATTGCTTAAATCCCCTAAGGGAAACTGAGGGATTCTCTCATCCTTCTTTTAATAATAAATAGTCATGTATAGAGAATCTCTGGTCCTCTTTGAATCTCTGTTTAAGAACTTAAGATTCACTTATGAGAATCATGTCTTGCACACCCCAACTTTGAAACATCAGTAGTCTCAAACTTCTCTCTCTTTTCCTGATACTACAAACTTCAAAAACAAGCCAACTTTATAACAGCTGGAACTGCCCAAAAGCAGTAGGTTGGCTCAAGAGGTGGTAAGTTCCTCCTCCTTGTCTTCAAGAAATGACTATATGATCACTTGTCAGGTTTGTGTAAAGAGGATCTCTTTCATACATGGTTGGACTAAATAACCACTAAAGTTTGGTAATTTCATGATCCCTTATGGGTTTATAACTTATGAGTAACTTACATTGTTTATTTACTTGTTTTGCTCCTTGTAGTTCAGTTAATTTAAAATTAATTTTGACACTTATTTGCACTAAAGCAATATGTGTTGTCATGTGTTTCCAACTTACCCTGTAGTTCATTGTATGTAGTTAATTGTATGTTGTCTCCTTCATTGGAGTGTGAACTCCTTGATCAAGGGCGACTTTGATGCTTTTTTGTATAATAGGTGCTCAATAAATGCTTGTCGACTTGACCATGACACAGTCCAGCACCATGAGTGGTCTGGGGCCCTTAATGTAACCACTACTTCAAAGTGGTCTGTTTGATTCAGTCTGTTGCCCAGACAAATCCCCAAATTAGGTTGGGGTGGAGGAGGAAGAAGGGAGATATTTTCTTCTCTCGATGTTTTTCAATAGAAGTGGGGCTTGTTTGAAGTGCCAGATGGGAAGCCCCAGAAAACAATGATCCCCCTTTATGTAAGCCTACAAATGGATGTAGGCAAGGCAGAAAAGCAAGGAACAACTTTCCCACCTCACCCTGAAGGAACTGATTCTGAGCAGGAAGAGGGTAGTTTGTTCAGGGTCAGGGACCTTTTCAAGCTTTGTTCTTTCTTCTGAGACTTCCACCAAAGCTGCCAAGGACGTGCTTGTTGGTGATTTTGGTTGCAGGGACTCCTTGCCAATAGAAACTGGACAAGATCCACTAATTCATTTCCCAACAAACACTGAGAGCTTGGTCACCAAGCATTCCAGACTTGTGGTTCCCAACAGTGTCACTTAGGTTCAAATCACTGTCCATGACCTCATAAAAATCTTTTAATTGTATCACAAAGACACAGATTATGGAAACACAGGTCATACCCATTTTCATAATCAACTAATAAAAAGTTATGCTAATGGCTCTTCAATAATTAAACAAATTAGTTCGTTTGAAGGAATATCTATTTGGACATAGTTTGTTTCAATAAATACCTACAATAATAACTTAGATAATCCCTGTCTCCCCTAACTCAGTTCCCTGAATAAACGTCCATATTCCCTTCTCCTTAAACTTACTCAGTAAAATTGTTACTTGGGAAATTGGGTGAGTAGTTATGTTAAATTTGATATAATTCTATAAAAGATTAGAGAGATTGGATATTAATTTATATTGCATCTGTTCTGACACTAAACCATGTGCACAAAAGAACTGAATTTGACATTAAGATTAAAGAGAAAAATGGTTAAGTAAAATGGACAGAGATTTGAATCTGGAGCTAAAGGGTCTTGGTGCTTTGTCATTTACTATCTATGAAACCTTGGGTAAGTCACATAATCTCCCCGGGCTTCAGTTTCCTCAACTCTAAAATGGAGTTGAATTGGGTGAACTCTGGGATCTCCTCTAGCTTTAAATCTATGATATTAAGTTGAAATTTAACTTCATTTATTTCTTTAAAAATTTTTTTTCCACTGTATTGACAATGAGTCAGTTTGAATTTTGGGGTTATCTCAATGATCAAAATAAATCACTTGTACAGTTGAAGTTATAACTAGATCATAGATGCATCTCCTCAAAAGGAAAGGAACAAAAGGAATTGTCAAGTCAGGAGTTCCATATAAATGTTATCTAAACCATCCAAACTGGACCAACTGATGGGAACACTAAGGTGGTTTCACTGTTCTTCTCATGTTATTAAATGTGACTTTCCCTGTTCTTTTCTGTCTTCCTGTCCCTCATAAGAGATGCTACCTATGAAAGCAAAGATTTAGTTAAAAATGTAAGTAATTGAGTCTCTTTTTTTCTCCTTATTAATTTCCATATTCTTCCAAGTGCTTACATTTTTTAAGGTGAGGACATATTTTGTTCAAAGGCTGTTAATAATATGGGGCTGCTTGCTAATTGAAATTTCAAATTAAACAATAGCTTGGAATTCAAGTCTTGAGAAGATGCCTCAACATGTTTATGTCTGCTATCAAGGCAGTCACTGCACCAGACTGCTAAGTGCTAGATGAGGATGATAAAGATGACTTGTCATGGTTGTTAAAGTGGATTAAGTTCTTATGGTATAGCCCTAACATGATGCGGAGATACAAATGGTCTCTACCAAGTCAATCACCATTTAGATGAAAATTGGGATAGAAAAAAAAACAACAGAGATTTAATGAGAAGATTAGAATGAGGTAATTATGTACTCAAAACAGCATCAACCAGTAAGTAATACATGTCCTTCTACAACATACATTTTCCCACAAACCGTTTTAGTAACTTCAAGCTGTTGCTTATGGTGGTAGTGATCAGACATTGTTATGTGGTCCATTTCATCATAGATTTCTGGGCAGAGGAGACACTAAAAGAGCTAGGCAGCTCGAGGTCCTTGCTTTAGAGATCAGGTAATAGACTTAGAGACTTTGACCTCTTCCACATAATGCAAGTAGTCAGTATCAGAACAAGGATTTAGACTCATTTTCTTCGACTCCAAATTCAGTGCAGCCTTTCCAGTCCCCTGGAGGAAATATTGTCAACTATAATTTAATATAAAAGTCATGCGGAATGATAATAAGAAAACAAAATATGTAAGGTATTGCCCAAGAAATGGCCTCCAAATGTAATGGCTATTTGAAGGATGGCTTGGGAAAATGTCATTCTTTCCTTCATTCTAGGGCACAGGTGAATCAATGACGACTTTTTAACAAAGGATATTGTGAATTGTTCATTGTTTTCCTGTTACCAATGCTGTTTATTAATCAGGAAGCACTAAGGTCTATTAAGCAAAATGTAATTCAATAGAATCAGTTTGATGATAAATGGAGCCCATGTGGTTAATTTTGTTTTGAAATTAACCTATCAGGTGTAGATCTCTGTAATTAAAGAATCCTAATTCATAATTCTCTGAATCATTGCATTTGGCAGGCAAATGGCAGTAATTTTCATTTCACAACAGAGTGCCTCAGACAGTAATAAGCCAGAACTAAACAAATGCAGGTTTAATCAGGTAACAAAGCATGTCAAATACTTATCCTGAAACAAGGGAGTCTGGCACATGAAGTGTGAACTGCTGAGAACTCCCTTGGGGAATGTTATATTCTCTGATCTGTACCTTTTCACAGCTTCCGTGACACCTTTAAAAAGAAAAAAAATCTCCCTCCAGAACAGGCACCAGAATTCAAAACAAATCTCTCTCAGTGGGACTTCAGTGAGCCAATACTTTTTCTCTCCCCAAAGGATACTTGAAAGAATAATTCTTTGTTCATCTTCATGTAATTTTAGTCCCAAACTTTACAAGAAGAGAAATTTCTCAGTATTTTATGGTTCTGCTATAAAAGAGTTTGTCTCACATATTCAATAGAGATCCCAACCAACTCTCCTGGAGTGGAGAAATTAGGTATTAAATTGGAATCCTGGAGTTTTACTATATGGAGAATAAAGAGGGAAAAGAGGGTTTGGGGTTGGCTCCCATGTTTCCATGACATCTCCCAGGATACAAAGAAAGGCGTCTGCCACCCAGCATCAGTGGCAGATGGATCTTACACAGTCTTTCTAAAGGCAAACTTCAAAGTATGTCTTGCAAAATTCCTGCTTTGACAGTGGGCCTGATTTTGAATATTTAAACATTCAGATATTTAAATATATAAAATACAGGTTATTGCAAAGTAAGCACAGCCTTCTCTACCTTATCTGTCCTAATTTGCCACCCTGGTCTTTCCCAGGTCCTTGAGTAAGGCATAAACCCTTTTAATTCACCTTATCCTGAGTAATGTTAGTCTAAGGTCTCACAGTGACATAGAGGTGACTCTAGATCCTTGAGGACTATGCCAGTGGATGGTAAATTCTCACAGATTATACCAAGAGAGGAAGGCTTCATATACAATATGGTAACCGAGTGTGTCATCTTTTAGAGTAGTTAGAACTAGGGTGGAGCTAATGGGGAATTTTCCCAGGCAACAAAATAGAACAGTATGCCATTTCCTCCTCTAGCAGGTGCTCTCAAATATCATCATGATAATTTGAGATTTGTTTTCCAGTATCTCTTGCATATGGTGAAGGAAGGAAATTCTCTGAACTTGGTAAGACCCTCCAAACCAAATCGATATACATATTAATATTCAATAACTTCATGAAAAGTAGATCTAGAGGAGAAAAGTGAAATATATAGCAGAAAAAATTATTCAGAATTAAAGAACAAAAGAAGCCAAAGGCTGATAAATTACATAGAAGCCTGATGCCATTATATCATAATGGTAGACATGGGGAACACCAAACGAAATCACCAACAATGAAACTGATTATACTTTAATAGACAGGAAATGATCTATTACCAGTGTGGGAGTGATTTCAGAATTAACTATTTGTGTGCAATTAAACCATCAATGAGTCAGAGTTCAAGTCAACATTGAAATTAGAAATCAGGAAAAAAAAAGATAAGCATGAAGAGAAGACATAGCCTGTAATTGTAAGTGCTCACAAAATATTTAAAGAGTTAAAACTAAACAAAAAGAAACAATAGAAGTAAAAGTGTTTCTTAGTGAAATTAAAACAATTTAAAATGATCACCATAATGAAAAAGACCAAAGGAACCCAGGAATTGTCTCAGCCAGCAAACTCATTGCCAGAAAGGAGAGAAGTGACAGCCAAGGGTAACACTAGGTCAGAATACCACCTTCCAAAACATTAGCAAGGAGGAGCATGGAAACTTATAAGCAGTATTAGCTCACAAAATAATGAAAAGGAGTGAAAGGAAAAACAAAGCTAAGGAATGCTTGGGATGAGACTGCATTAAGCAAGATCAAAGCATTTGAAAATTAAACTGGAAGGAGATGAACAAATAAATGTGAAATGGAGTAGCTGTGTCAGCATTTCTTTAGGTAATCAATAATTACCATTATTAATGAGAGTGGAAACACAACATTTGAACTTAATATCTGATTTGCTATAGATGTGATATATGTGAAAATGAGACTCAAGCAAATGAAGTCAGGAAAGCAGCTTTCTGAAATACAGAAAGAAGAAACATGCTGAAGATGACACAATTAGCAAGTCACTCAGGGATCAATTTTCATGATTATAGATTTGAAATTGAGGTCCCCCTAATCCAACCTTTTCATTTTTCAGACTCAGACCTTCTGCTTCCGAGGTAAAATGCCTTGCCTAAGGTCATCTAGGTCACCAGGGAAGAGCTGGGATCTGAACCTAGGATTTCTGACTCTAAAAATAGTCTTTCTACCATGCTGACTGTTTTTAAAAGGGAGAAGATTTTTAAAGAATGAAGAGATAATTGATTGAACCATTATACAAAAACCACATAAGCGGGCATACACCAGAAACTACTGATTAAAATATTTGCTGCCTCATATTTATAAAACCTATACAAGAAGGGTTAATATGTACATATTTCACATTAATGAAAATATAAAAGAATAGACAGACTCCTGGCGTTTTCCCAACCTGTCTTGTATGCCTGAAACTCTATCTTTTCTTGTCACCACCTCCTGGCTTCCTACAAGTCTCAATTAAAATCTTATCTTTTACAAGAAGCTTTCCCAATCCCCCTTCATGCTAGTGATTTCCATCTGTTGATTATCTCCATTTAATGCTCTACATATCTTGTTTCTAATAATCATTTGTAATTGTGTGTCTCCCATTAGATTATTATGTACAGTTATTAGCAGCAATTCCAAAGTTAGTCCTTTGTTTTTGGGAAAGATACTATTTTGACATCTAGGTCACAAGTTTGAATGGGACGGAGCACAACTTCGGAGCTGGACTTTAGACACAGCAAGTCACTGTGGTTTTTCAGTGGAGTTTACTGAATTAGGAGAATCACCACCTGAAACTGAGCCTGTTGGGTTCTGTATTCAGAGGACTTTATGAAAACTACGCCAAACACTGAAAAATCTCTACATAATGAAAAAAGTTATAAAATGTATTGGTACAGTGATATATCCAAGCCTGAAAGAAGGCATATACCTTTGGAAGGCAGTATTCAATAAAGGTTTTCTTAACTCTTAACAATGAAGAGAGATCTTCAATGTAGAGAATTCCAAGATGAAGAATGACAGTGATGGTTATGACCAGCCTGAGTGTGATGAGTCCAAAAACTCATCCAGCACATTTTGTATTGAAAATATATTTTATATACCTTTGGAAAGATTTTCCCTTTCCTCAAAACACCTGTGGGGTGGCCTTGAGACATTAAAACTGTGGATTACTGATAAAGTGGTGCTAAGCAGTGATGGTCTTCTATCATGATTAACATTATTGATGAAGAAGCCTGGGATTTGAGTGTCAATGACAGAGATGTCCATAATTTGAATGACTCCAATGGGGAGGAGCATAATGGTACTGGCTCTAATAGGACTGCCTATGATGGAAATGACCAATGAAGATCATTGCTAAGTCATTGTTGTTTTTCACAAATCTGGGGAATAAATTATTAGTAGGCAAAAAAAAATTCTCCTTGACAACAGGAATTATGTTTTGGCTTTCTTTGTTTCCTCAGTGTTGACCAAAGTGCTAGCATGTAGCAATTGCTTAATGAATGCTAGTTGACTGACTGATTTTTATATGTAGCTTTTAAGGAAAACCACATTTTTGTAGTCATGTTGCTTGTGGATTTATAGAGAATACAAAATCTGTTGACTTTTTTGTTGATTTCGTAATAAATGTAGCCTTGAAGACTTTCCTCAGGATGTCTATTAATTGCAAAACAGATAAATAAGATGTGTTATAAGAATATAATTGAATATTATTACTCGACATTTAAAAATGATGCATATGATTGACATTGAGAAGCATGGGAAGATTTATATGAACTAATATAAAATTAAGAAAGCAGATCCAAGAAACAAGATGTTTTGACTACAATAATATAAATGAGAAAAACAGTGAAGAAACTGAATGCTGCAAAATAATAGTGACCAAGTCTGAACCTAAATAAGAAATATGAGAAGACACCTCCATCCCACCACTTCTTTGCAGTGGTGGGTAGGGAGGTAGGGGTGTGGGTAACTGCATATAATGTCAGACTTTGTCAATATGTTGTTTAGTTTTATCGAACTTTTTTAAAGTTGTAAAGGTTAGGAAATATATGTTGGAAAATGTGGGTGAAATACAAACAATGAAGTTAATATAAATTTATTTTTTAAAAGACTCTTCTCCAACAAGATGTCTCACATATAAATGTCAAAATTCCTTGATAAATGCAGTCAGATACAATTTTGCCCAGTACCCCACTCCTCCAATTATGAACAGGCATAAGGCATAAAACAGGGAGGCAAAATGCTCACTGAAGATGTTTACCACTATCATGGAGGATGTCCTATGCAAAGTCCAAATGGAAGAGGGAATCCCTTCTGCATGATAAAATTCTCATGAAATTTTTTTGCAAATGACACTCAATTCCATTAAACCTCATGACACTATATGGCCCCTTCCATAAAACCTAAAGCCACTAAAAGGAGATAAATCTAGCAATTCATTTTGTTTAAAAAAATAGAATGCCTGTTTTCCACATTATGGTATGCAATTGGATGAGAAGGCAATTGAGTTAATCCATCCATATTTTATGTTATAGACAAAGCATTTAAGTTGGATGATAATCTATGCCCAAAACTAAATAAGAAGAAAAAAATTTCTAGAAAGTCATTTAGAACACTGTGTAGCACTCTCAACATTCCTCCTGCAACAAAAGTCTTTCTTTGCAACACTAGTATTTCACTAAGGGCTAGGTGGTGCTGTGGATAAAGCACTAGCGCCGGCATCAGGAGGATCTGAATTCAAATCTCACCTCAGACACTTGACACTCACTAGCTGTGACCTTGGGCAAGCCACTTAACCCCAATTGCCTCATCCTGGGTCATCTCCAGTCATCCTGATGAATATCTGGTCACTGGACTCAGATGACTCTGGAGGAGAAGTGAGGCTAGTGACCTGCACAGCCCTCCCTCACTCAAAACAAAGTCAAGTGCAAGTCATGTCATTATTTCTCTGATGGCATGATCTTCTTTGGCAACGAAGGACAAACACACACTATTTTACTACGGATGCTCATATGGTTATGAATCTCAGAGGGAACAAAATTTCAGGCAGCCTAGAAGACAATGAAGACAGCATGATGGGTATAAGCCAGGTGCACAATATTACCAACAACAACATGAGCACAAGAAATACTTTAAATCATATCTCCAAAGATATGTATGACTGGAAAGGGATTGGTTTTGCAGTAGAAGTGAGGAATAATGAATTGATAGCCCAAGTGGCTACCTGGCATCCATAAAATATTAAAAAGTCAATAACTATTTATTGAGTACCTACTATATATAAAAGATCCCAAGCAAAGCTCTAGCATATTAAGTAGATCCAGTGTAAAGGATATATGCAAGGACAGAGACAAAATTCATGCAAGATGAGGAGCCATTTGTAGCAGTGGAGAGAGTGCCCCCATATTGATGAGTTCACAGATCATCATCAAAGTATCTATTTGGAAGAAGCCAGAAATGACCAGTGCTGTTTGTCATTGATAATTGTGTGTGCATGCCATGTTAAGTGATAAATTACATAAAGGAATGAACACCTTTCAGTCATTTCAGTGCAATAGACAGTGGAGTAGGAAGGTGTCCATATTTATTCTTGCCCCTCCCCCCAATAAACAGAATTCTTCTAACTTTTTATCTAGTATGGCCACTGGACCTACTCAATTTATGACTTAATGTGTTAATGTCCCACAAGGCTCTTCAATGAAATGGTGGTAATTCATGGTAAATGGGGATGGGAATGAGGGTTTTAAGGTATATATTCTATCTTCATAGCTGTCTCAGGAAAACACCTTGCCCTTGAACAACCCATAATAAGGTGTAAATGGGGGTAGAAAGTATCAATCAGGGGTTGACAAGATGTCGACAGATTGACAAGTTGGCTCCTACCCACTTTATGGGAAGGGAAGAGTAACAGATAAAAGGGGAAGAAAACATAGCACATCTGTTAAAATAGACTGAAAATGTCAGCTTTTGGAATGCCATTCACATGCTTCCTGCTGAGGCAGAGCAGTTCAGTTCACTAGGCTCTCCAGGTGTCAAACCTCTTCTGTAACTTTCCTGGAGCAATCTCAACAGAGAGTCTGGAAATGTGAGTCCTGGCTTCACCACCCTGGGCTGACATATATATGACCCACTTGCTCTGTTGGTTCTGAGATCCCATGGAAACTTTGCTAGGAGGGTCATTCTCTCTTTTGAATTATCAATCCCTGGAGAGCATCTGCAAGGTAGAAGTGCATCTTTCCAGTGCATCATTTTTGCTGGCTTATGTAAAGATGAATTGATGAACAGCTTTTGCATAATCTCTTGGAAAAGTTGGTGAACTTCTCTAGTTTTGGAAGCATGTGAAAATTCTCTAACCAATGTGACCCAAACAACAGTAATAAGAAGGTAAATGTTTTCAAAGTGCCCTACATTTTATTTGTTATTTAGGCTCTGCAATGAACACAAAGGGAGAGAGTTCTAGATCTCATCAAATGGAAACCCCAAAGTCTTTCATATAGCAAAGTAAGGATAGGGGCATGATAGAGAATGCCAGCTTCTCTATGTCCCTCTTTCCCAAAGTCTTTCTCCCTCCATGGACTTGTAGAGACATTGGAATCACCAGTCTCTTCTCTCAAAACTGGAAGCAAGAAGAGCCCATATTTCTTTTCTCTCCAGATTTCACCAGCTCCATCTTCCCCTCATAGAGGTAAGCAATCAGTCTCCATCAGTGAAATGAGAGTTTCATACAATTGGCCTTGAGCCACAGGTTACACATCCTTTTTGGTAACTCCCATTTACTATTGTTTCTTTCACTGGAGCTAGATTAAATGTTGTAGGCACAGGACTAGAAGACTGGGGGGTAGGGGACGAAGGAGGATTACCTTCATCCTCTTCACCTGTGGGTTATTCCAATTAAAAAGCAAGAAGGAATCCTGAGAGTAGGTGGTTTTCTCTCGCTTCCTTGATCCAGTGATATCTTTGTCATTGGAACTGATTTCTCCTCCCATTCACTTCCCCAGTGCTCCGAATTTTAAGGACACACCATCCATTACATGACATCCCACTCTGTCTCCCGTGACTACCTTCCTCCATAGATAAAAAGAGGAATTCCCAGTTCAACTAAAATGGGCTGTGACCGCTAAATCAACCTGTAGTTTTTAAATGGATTTTTGACAAGCTCATTTGCACATACTTTTTAATATTCTTTAGCTTAGGTTCAGAGGGTGAACGTGCACCTGTACATACTAACACAAAAAAAGCCTGCTCCTTTCCCTTTATTGGATTATTTTGTTTCAAACTCTTTGGCTGTGACCTTAACATCCATAATCTGAGATGGTTTTGGAAGGCAGCCATCCTTCTGGATTCATGTCCTTCTCTAAGATCATTCTCCAAGACTTCTATGGAAAAAAATAACCTACTTCTGTCTAAAAGCAAAGTTAGGGAGGTCCTAATACTAATAATAACTTTATAATGTTTTAATATTTGGAAAACTTATGTTTTTATGTTAACTCATTTGACTCTCACAACAACCTTTTGAGGTTATAAAATGAGGACATTAATAGCCCTTCATTTTACAAATGAAAAAAAAAACTGAGGTACTAAAAGGTTAAAGGACTTATCCTGCATCATACAACTAGTAAGTGTCTGAGGTAGGATTTGAACTCAGGTCTTTCTGACTTCAAATCCTATATTCTGTCTGCTGTGACACTTAGCTGCCCGCAACCGCATGATCCTAAAAACATAACTCCAGGAAACCTGATCTAGTCTGCATCCAGCTAAGACTCTCTCTGGATACCGTTCCTCCAAAAGTCTTTCTGCATTTTTCCCAACATCAGATTCTTGTACCTTCACTTCCATCCCAGCTGCTGCTTCTTTGGCCCCACCATCCCTCCTCTGGCTACTGTTCTGCTCTCAGGTCTCCTGCTCATCCTTGGACCTTTCTAAGTTATCTTTTCCTTATCAAGTCATGGGAGTATAGAAATGGAAACATACAGAAGGAGCTCAGGACTTCAGCATTAGAAGGAGCCTCCGAGGCCATCTTGTGCCACCCAGACCTGATCAGAAGCTCCTTTGTCACCATCCCTCCAAAGTCGTGACCACCGGTGACTGGGATCCCATGATTTCTCCAGTCATCCCAGTTCACTTGGGGAAGACTCTAATTGTGGAGGAAATTTTTTCTGCCATCTAGCTTGAATCTCTTGCTCTAAAACTTCCACCCATTGCTCAGCTGTGCCCCTTACAGCCAAGTAGAACAAGACTAGTCCCTTTTTCATTGGAGACCCTTCAAATGCTTGAATAGCTATCAAGTGCACCCATAATCCATCCCTTCTCTAGACCAAGCATCACCAGTTATTTTCAAATGATCTTCACAAAGGCATGGTATCTAGGCTTTATTCTTTGTGTTGAATGGTTAGGCACTGACCTTATAGCATCCTCACCAGAGGAATAATAACTACAAACAATATTATTTTAATAAGCACCAATAATCACTCTTTATAACATTGATTATTGATAGTAACAGGATATTATATTAGTAACCACAATATTATAGACAACTATGAGGTTTCTCATATTAGTTATTAATGTTAATATAAATGATTAATGTAGTTATATAGGGCTTTAGGTTTGTGAAGTGCTTATTATAACGTATTATAACACCATAACACACTAATATACAAATATTGTATAATGAGTATAAATTGTTATTAATAATTAGCATAAATAATTATTAGTATAGTGCTTTAAAGTTAGCAAGATGCTTTACAAATTATCTCATTTTATCTCACAATAACCTTGGGAGGCAAGGGCTACTTTTATCCTCATTTTGTAGTTGGGGAAATTGAGGCAGACAGAAGTTAAGTGATTCGGCTAGGGTCACAGATCTAGTTAATGCTAATGCTAGATTTGAACTCAGGACTTTCTGACCCCAGGAAACTACATGGTGTAGTGGATACAGTGTTAGTCAGGAAGATTCATCTTCCTGAGTTCAAGTCTGGTCTCAGACACTTACTATCTGTGTGACACTGGGCAAGTCACTTAACTCTGCCTTAGTTTCCTTATCTGCAAAATGGAGAAGGAAATAGCAAATCTCTTTGTCAAGAAAACTTCAAATGGGGTCACAACAAGTTAGATATGACTGAAAGACAACGTTTTTGACCCCATATCTAGTTATGTTACAAAAGCTATTTCCCATTTATGTTTATCACTCGACTTATTAAACATATATATGTATATGTGTGTGTATTAGAACTTCCCTAGAGGAAAAAGTCAATGGACTAAGAGCCTTCTACTTCTTCTTTCTATGTGGATCATTCACTGATTGTTTGGACATTGGTTCTTCTGATAAATCTTGAGTCATCAGTCACAGGATTGAGGGCTAGAAGGGATCTCAGAGCATCATTTGGTGTCTGGACCTAAAGTAGATCTCCAAGACAGAACAGCATCATTGCTGACAATAGAATAAAAATGTAGTTGAGTGAGGAGTCAGGTTCCATGGGAAGATGAAGACAGGAGAAGACAAAAGGACTTTGATTGCTTTGGAAGTTGAAGAGGACTAGCTAATCAAGAGGAAGAAGAGAAAGATTCTTATCCCATCATTGTGTGGTTGGCTCAGGCAGCTTTGCAGCTAGGATACATCATTCTTCTTCTGCTCCAAGAAGTCTATTTCCTTGACTTGACCTGGTTATTTATTTCTTGAGAGCCAATCATCTTTCTGCTGTATGTAATATAAAACAGGTCCAGAGCTCCACCCCTCTGCCTTGTGCCTGCAGGCAGGATATGCAAGAAGGAGGTGTGACAGGCAAGCAGGAACTTCCTCTAAACCAACACTACTAAAGTCAATTGGAAAAGAAAAGAAACTCTGGTTGGGAATTTGCCGTAGAATCAATTTGGTAATACTTTGCACAAAGCGTTAGCGAGATTAAAAGCAGTAATGACATCCATTTGAAATGCCAACTGGATTCTGAAGCCTTGGAGGGAAAACCTCTGAGGAGACAGGTGGGTAAATCATCAGTTATTTTAATTCTGTTATTTTAAAAAAAATTTAGAAAGAATAAATAAACGAAGCAAACCCTAGCCACTTCACTGGCAAATTGTGTAACTAAGAACAGACAGACAGAAGTGAGAGAAAGGACAGTAGTCCAGTCATATATTTGAGAGGCAAAGGAGCCTAAATGGCATGAAGAAGGAAAGTCCTGGCAGTCAAAATCTGTAGCCTGAATTAGACTGTCCGGACGTCTGGTAGGACAAACAAATCATTAGCAAAGGTCAGGCAGCAAATCAGAGTACATAGCATTCTCTCAGTGTGGCTAGTAGCAAGGATAGGGGTGGGGTTGGAAGTGAGAGGTGGGGGGAGTAGAGAAGAAGCCTTTAAACAGAGGTCCAATAGCAACTTGCTTGACACAGATGTTTGGACCATCTGGAGAGTTTGCATACCATTCTGTGTTCTTTTCCATCTCAGTTTGAGCACTTGCCACCAGATATAAATAAATAAAAAAGTAAATATCATTTCCTAGAATCATGGGACCTGAGGGGATAGGGTGGGTGTAACTCAACAATCTGACCAGTGTCTGGAAGCTGAGATGGGCTATACAAGTTGTCCTAACTGTTTGAGTATTGGGAAAGTTAGCTAGCCTCATGTCACCAAAGCTCTCATCTCTAAAAAGGGGAACACTTTCATTTAGGGTGTTTAGCATTCATAGTAATGAGACCATGTTTATTGGCTATATTATCTCCACCATTATATTTTACATAAGGCAGAGTGTATTATTTATTTATCATTGTGTGTTTGTCCTTCGTTGCCGAAGACCACGCCATTAGAGAAATAATGACATGACTTGCACTTGACTTTGTTTTGAGTGAGGGAGGGCTGTGTAGGTCACCAGCCTCACTTCTCCTCCAGAACCATCTGAATCCAGCGACCAGATATTCATCAGGATGACTGGAGATGACCCAGGGTGAGGCAATTGGGGTTAAGTGACTTACCCAAGGTCACACAGCTAGTGAGTGTCAAGTGTCTGAGGTGAGATTTGAACTCAGGTCCTCCTGACTCCTTCACTGGTGCTCTATTCTCTGCACCACCGAGCTGCCCCAATTTATTTATTTATCATAGTGATTAAATAAATGCATTCATGGAAAAGAGAAGAAGCTGAATGAGGGGCAGTCAAAAGACAGCTCAGGTGTTCTATTGATGTCTCCAAAATATCAAGGGAGAGTGAGGAAGCCTCCTTCCTCACCATCATCACATTGGGTGGGCCCTCTGTGAAGAGGCAGTATGGTATGGTGGAACCATACTGGATATGGAATCAAAAGATCTAAGTTCAAACCCCCATTATGCTCTTTATTACCTGTATGACCCTTGGCAAGTCACGTCATTAATCTGGGTCCCAATTTCCCAATCTATAAAATTAGAGGATTGGTCTAAACAGCCTTTAAGATCCCTAGAGATGATTGCACTATGAACTTCTAAGTCCTATAAACTTATAAGAGGACATGAATGATAGAGTTAAGTAGCTAAAGGAGTCACAATCCATGTCACTGCTGGTAAATCTCCTCAACGGGCTCAAAGATCACTTTGAGTATTGCTATTATTACAGTTAGAAATCAGTCAGCAAGTATTTATTAAGCACCTATTACGTATAAGGAACAATGATGAGTACTAGAGACAAATTCAAAGAAGGAAATAATTCTTACTCATAAGGCACTAGTATTCTAATAGGAGAGATAAGAAGTATACATATGTGTCATGACATACATTTGATGGGCTTTTCTCGGTTCATTCTTCTCAACCTATCCGCTGCCTTTGACGCTGTTGACTACTCTTTCCCCCAGATGCTCTTTGCTCTGTGAGTTTTTGCCGCACTACTCTCTTGTGGTTCAAAAGAAGCTCTGTTTGATGATTTCTTCTCTATTAACTCTGCTGGCTCATCATTCACATCATTCTTCCTGTCTGCCTGCTTCTTCTTTATTAACTCTGTTGGTTTACCGTCCACATCACACTGAACTAGGGGTATATCCCCAAGGTTCTGTCCTAAACCCCCTCCTCTTCTCCCCCTATAATTTCTCTCTTGGCAATCACATCAGTTTACCAGTATCTGACTCTTAACTCTATGCATATGGCTCAGAGATCTACTTATCCATCCCCAATCTCTAAACTGAACTTCAGTCCCATATTACTAATTACCTATTGGACCTTCCAAACCATGTGCCTAGGACATCTCAATCTCAATCTCAGTATGTCCAAATTCTCAATCATAATATGTCCAAAAATGAATCTATTTTCTACTCCCTCTCCATCAAACCCTTCTCTCTTTCAAAATTTTCTATTTCTATAAAACCCACCTCCCTTCCAATCTGCCAGGTCCATAGCCTTGCATTATCCTTATTTCTTCCCTCCAGGACTCTATATATCCTATCAGTTGTCAGATCTTTTCATTTCTTCTTATACAACATCTCTCACACATGACCATTTCTCTCCATTCACACAGCGACCACCTTAGTTCAGACTGTTATCTCTCAAATGAGGTAATATTTATAAAATACTTAGCATCATACCTGACACATAGTAGGTGCTTAATAAATTCTTATTCCCTTTCCCTTTTATTTTCATTTAGATTATTGCAACAGTCTCCTAATTCATTCTCTTGCTTCAGAATTCTCTCCATGCCAGTCCATCCCATGTAACACTGCCTTAAGTGCAGATATGACCTTGTGTCTCCCTTGTTCAATCAACTCTGGTGGCTTCCTACTGCCTCTAAGACAAAATAAAACTCCTCTATTTAGCTTTTATCACTGTTGTCGTTGAATTGTTTTAGTCATGTTCGACTCTCCATGACCCCATGTGGGGTTTTCTTGGCAAAGATCCTAGAGTGCTTTGCCATTTCCTTCTCCAATTTAGCTTTTAAAGCCCTACACTACTTAACCCCAACTCATCTTTCCAGTCTTATTGAACATTACACCTCCTCCTTCTCCCTGTGAGCGAACCAACAGTCTATTCTTCTATTTCTCACCCTTGATACTATCTCCCCTAGCTATGCCTTTATATTTTCATCTGGGTAAAGAATTCCTTCCTCACCGGCACCTAATAGGATTCCTCCCTTCAAGATGCAGCTCAGGCACTACTTTCTACATGAAGCTTTTTTAGATCCTAGCAACTATTAGTACCTCTGCCTCACACTACTTTGAACTTGTTTATATTTTGTTTTTTTATGTTTATTTGATATATACTATATATGCATTTCTTGTATTCCCCATTAAGTCTAATCTTCTTGCAAGCAGAGATTGTTTCATCCTTTCTACTTGTATCCTCTACCTGGCACAGAATTTGTTCTGTATGTAGTAGTTACTTGAAATGTTTGTGAATTGACTTAAGTAAATACTGAATAAATATAAAGAGAATAAATGCAAATAAATGGAGAGTAGAAAGATTCATTGATTCACATCTAGGTTCCCCCTCCCCCAAGCCCTACAAACACACACACACACACACACACACACACACACACACACACACCATCCACATGGGGGAACAGGCTAAAGACCAAAGCAAAGTGGTGATGTCCAAGCGTACCTCATCTCCTCCCCTTCCTCCCCAATCTCCTAAAAAAAAAATAGCACTAGAAGAATACATAATACAGTTTCACTTGACTAGACATTAGTCAAGCATAAAGTCCCCAAAGGGAGAGTGACCCAAGTCTGAGTCAGAGGACCGAGTTGATAGGTCCCTAAAACGTTTCCCTAGGGCGGTACCCTGTGAAATGAGCAAAGGTCTATTTATTTCCCAGGACCAATTCAGGTCAAAAGTAACTTCAAGGTAATTCTCTGGCTCCAGGGAAATGGAAGGAGACAACTGGGGAGGCTCTCTTTCCCTCCGTGAAGAAGAGGGAGATATTGTCTACTCTGCCTTCCTTGGTTGTTGAGGGTGGAACTGATTCCATTATTGGAATGTTATTCCCTATAAGAAGATTCTTAAACATCATGAAATTTCCCCCTTTCCAAGTCTTTGAAAAATTAAAAAAAAAACCAAAACTCCAAACCTTTTGATATGGTCCAAAACGCCTAAATTCCTTCACCTTGAAAAGAACACTAGCTGCTCGTTTCCAATGACTCCAACTTCTGCCAACTGTCTCCATCAAAATAAACTCGGCCTTGCTGAAGGGTGAGGCATGGAGAGAATAACAACCAAAGGGAAAAGTAAAAACAGTGTAAAGGACAAGATGAAAAGGGAGTGGAAAGAAATCAGGGAATTGCACTCTAATGAGTTCGTCTGTTGAGGAAAACCAGCCGTGTGTTTTGACCCATTATTTTGGACTTTTAAGAGGAGTGAAAGCAAGATATCCCAAAACATCATCTGTATTTGGACTCAAATAAGCTGTGTCATTTCATCCTCATGGAGATCCCTTTAAGAAAAAACAAAACAGCTGGAGTTACCCCAGGTATAAATTGCCTCCTTCTGAATGAGGCCTTTTTGCCCTATTTTTGTTTCACAGACCTTTTTGCATCTTGGTGAAGCCTATGGACCTTCCTCGGAATAAAATTTTTAAATGATTAAAGGAAATATTTAAGATTAGTAAAAAATAAAGATGCATTTTTTTCTCATCCAAGTTTATGATCCTCCTATAATTTGTTAAGGGATTTCAGGTTAAGTAACCCCGTTCTAAATAATGGGCATCAGTTTCCAAGAAGAAGCTTAGGAGTAAACACAAAGTACTTTTGGAGGGAACCAATGAAAAAAATCATAGAATTTGGAACCTAAAAGGGACCTCAAAACCATCTAGTCTTATCCATATACAACAGGAATCTCCTCTTTACCTTACCCAACAAGGTATCATCCATTCTCTTCTTGGAGGGAGTATTCATTACTATTCCAGGTGACCTAGTCCACTTGGGGAAAGCTCTAATAGTTCGAACGTTGTCTGTTTGTTTTCTCTGTTATCTGGTCTAAATTTTCCCCTTTCAGATCCCAGTTCTGCCTCCTGGGGCCAAGTGGGACAAATTTAATTCCTCCATCATTTACTAGTCCTTCAGATGTTTGAAGACAACTATCATGTCCCCCTTGAGTTTTTCTTCTCTGTTACTTAAATGAGTTTGTTAATGTCTAAGTGCTATCTAATAAGGATATGGCATTTTCTTTCCGTCTGTCTATTTTCCTCTCTGATTAGGAGAGGCATTGGGATGAGAGGAAAAACCAGAGTAAGTTTTGATATCACTTATGTCCATTGGATTTCATAAAGTCATATTTCCAGATCAAGAAAGGATCCATAACTTATTTTTTAAAATATACCATTGTTTTGCTTTGTAATTCTATGCATTTTATTCAATACATTTAAATAATATTGTTCTGAACTAGGGGCAGTCCATAGGTTTCTTCAAATTGCCAAAAGGGTTCATAAGTCCCAAAAGTTGAGAACCCCTGCTCTGGATAAATTGTCCATCTTCCAGCCTCAATTCTATGAAACTGCTTGCTTTCTTTGTATCTGCCCTCTCTACCCCATATTGTTGTAAAAAATCTAGTGAGATATATCTGCAAAAACATTTTCTCTATGGTGAAGGACTAAACAAATATTATTGCCACCATCAGTAGACATTAATGATGTTTTCTTGTAAAATCACAGCAACTGTGAATGGAATGAAAGCCTGTCCAAAGGCACATGTTAAAATTGCCTTGCTGGGGTCCAATGTTCTATGTCATTTGAGCACTAAGAACCATTTTTTTAGGTTGATAGCCTCCTCTGCTAATATCTCCAAAAACACATAGAGAAGGAGAGTTTTTTAATGGCTCTGCCAGCAGAACCTGAGTTCTGGCATTTCCTACTGAGCTGGAAAGGCTTTAAATATAAGCCTAGTGACAGACTGTGTCTGTTGTTCAAGGACTATCCAGGCTGACCACAGGAAGATTCTTCACTGGCAAGTTGGCCACTAGGCAATTTTTGTCCACTGCAGTTCATGAACACCATCTGCTAAGCCCTCATGGGTTCATAAACTTTTTTTTTCATCATACCCCTTTAACAATTTGCTGAAACACTTTCTCAGAATAACTTTTTTGGATGTATAAAATAAAAGATGTAGAATTGCAAAGGAAACCAATTATGTTAAAATAAAGATGTAATTGTTCTCCATCTAAGAGACTTTGGGGGTGCAGGTTTGTGAATCCAAGCTTAAGAATTCTTTGTTGAAGTATAGAGGGGTTAAGATTTGTCAGTCCTAGATGCATCCACAGGAATGAAGATGAGCTTCCTGAAATATGAAGACTTAATTCCTTTCCCTCTAAGGAATATAGAGCAAAAAGATGAGTCCAAATGTTTGTATGAAACAGAGGACCTCCACAGATAACCCTCTCAAGTAACAAAATGGGGTGCTATTGAATGAGCTGATCATAATCCTTTATAGTCAGATGCTATGAGGATATTGTTTTTGGAAAGTTGCCTTTAGCTACTATGACTCTAAGGTATCAAGATAACTATTTCTTCATAAATTGATAATTATGGATATATTATTTGTGATTTCTAAATGTAACTAAAAATTAGATTCAATTCAATACAATGAACATGTGCTAAAGGGCTATTATATGTAAAGCACTGTGCTAGTCGTCTCATTTCATAAGAACGACCTTGAGATGGTTCTGAAGTTCCCATGAGTTGGTTAGCTTCCCATGTCTCCCGAAAATGCCCATCCTGGCTCCTCAATAGAGCTATATGTGCTCAAATCCATCAGAAGTTGTTGGATGGAATTAAAAAGGAGGTCAGGAGGAACATTCCCTCCAGAAAATGGCTTGGGGCAAAGACAGAGATACTTCTGTCATTCCTTCCTACTGTCCTCCATGTCTCCCAATCTAGGTTTCTGACGAGTCCTCAAAGTATTTATATGGGGTTCTCTAAGCACTCACAAATATCTCAGTTTAGATCCATCAAGATCCAAAGAATCCTGGGATCATTTATTAAGAGCAGGAAAACTCTTTGTGTACAACTTTAGTACCCCTTGCTTGAGAAAACCCTAAGATGAAAAATTAGGCCTGACAAAGATCTTCTCTCACACTGATAATGTGGCTTAGGCTATCCTGTGGTTTCAATGGCAAAGCTGGTTACCTGTAGTTGAGTGAATCTGAGAGTGAATCCTGATGACTTCTCACTTTATCTAGAAGAGCCAAACAAACTAACAAAGTTACTTGATGCCATGGATTAAGTGGAGACCCATCAGGTACTATGGGGAATGATAAAGGATGCAAAGAACATAGTCTCTGACCCAGAGTTCTCAAGAAGAGGAAGACAGAGTCTTAAAATCAGAGATTTAGAGCTGGAAAGGACTTCAGCTGCCAGTTAGTCTAACTCTTTCATTTTAGGTATGAAGAAACTGAGGTTTAGGGAAGCTAAGTAATAAAGAATAATAATAGCTAACATTTATGTAGCACTTAAAGGTCTGGAAAGCACTTTACAAATGTCTAATTTGATCCTCACAGAAACCTGGAGAGGAAGGTGCTATTATCGTTTTTATTTTACAAATGGGGAAACTGAGGCAGACAGAAATTAAATGATTTACCCAAGGTCACAGACGTAGTATCAAAGCAAAATTTGAACCCAAGGCTTCAGGTCCAGAACTATACTATTGCTTTGTTTTTTTTTAAAGACCCCTGTTAAAGGAAGAATGTCAGGGATCCTTAAAAGCAGGTCATGAATTATGGAGAAGCTACCCATAAAGAAAAAAGCACAGATCACAAAATATTGGAACAGAACGTTAGTGCTTCAAGAGATGATCTAGTTCAACTCTCTCATTTTACGAATGAAGAAAACTGAGAATCTGAGGTGGAGACATTTTCCCAAGTTGATATAGATGTTCACATTAAAGCCAAGACTTTTCCAAGTACGCTTGAGTATCTCCTGGAACAAGTAGGCTCAGGGACCACAAATGATAAGCTCCTCCACCTACAGGTCTAGGCCCGCTTCTGAATAAGCCTGAGACCTTGCCTCCCACCCTTGCCAGTCTCCATTTGGGTAGCTCAGCAGAGTTTCACTTTCAACCTCAGGCAGACAGCACTGGCCATGTTCCACTTAGAGCCCCTGTGAACAGAAACTATGAAGTTTCTCACACCTATGAAAGGTGGACTGGATTGGCAGACTGCTAAACTCCTAAGATCATAGGTTAGAGTTATAAGGGACCTTATCAATCATTTAGTCCAGCAGCCTTAAGTTGAAGATGAGGAAACTAAGGCCAAAAATTGCTACAAAGTCGCAAGCATAAAGGACAGAGGACAAGAGACTCAAACTTTGGTTTTCTGCTTCTGAACTTCATGTTTTTCCCCAGATCTGCTGTTGCTTCCTGCTCTGAATCCAAATTTTTCCAGTTTAGATTGCAGTCCTTAAAGAGGACCTTTTGAAAGAAGAGTCATTGTGTGAATGATAGCACTCACACTGTCCTGCACCCTTACACCTAAGTCTACATGCTGGAGAGGTCAGTCACAGCATGATAGGCCAGAACAATGCCAGGAGATGGTCCCAGCAACATCAGGAACCAAGAACAGTCTTCTGGTCTTGGTGACTGGAGTAAAAGCTTAAAGAAAGCAAAGTCTAAGAGCCTGAGCTTGGGAAAGAAATAGAAGAAAGTAACTTTCAAATCTGTACTTGCTTGGGAACGTGAGAAGGGGAATTTATTGTCAAACAAGGAATAAAGGAAATCACAAAAGACAAAATGAATTATTTTGCTTAATTGAAATCAAAGAGTTTCTTCATGAACAAAGTCAGTGGAGTTAGGATGGGAGAAGAAGGTGCCAGCTAGGAATATCTCTTTCCCTTAAATATCTCTGATAAAAGGCTGATCCTCTACGAGTGGAGAAATGACACACACCTAAGATAAAGAGCAATTCTCTCCATAGACATGCGGGTCAAAGATACAAGCAGTTTTCAACAGAAGGATGCAAAATATTAACAGTCATATAAAACACACCAGATCACTAATAATAATTGAAATACAAATTAAAGTAACTTTCAGGTTTTACCTCAGATCCATCAAAATAGAAAAGATGAAAGACTGCAAAAAATCAGTGTTGGAGGAGCTGTTGAAAGTCACATAGGCTAATATACTGTTGGAGAAGCTGTGATTTTGTTCAATCATTCTGTAAATCAATTTGAAATTATTTGAGAAAAGATACTAATTAGCTTACATTCTTTGACCCAGAGAGCTAATCTCTCCCAAGGGAGTCAATGACAAAAGAGTCACCTGTATACTAAAATATTGATAACAATACTCTGTATAGAGACAACACTTGGAAGTTAGGGGAATGCTCTTTGATTTGGAAACAGTTTAACTAATTGTGACACATTAATATACCAGAATAAGGAATAATAAAATATGAAGAAAACAGAGAAGCAATTTCTCTCCAGATTCTGGGACTTAAAAAGTCTCCTCTAGTTCTAGCATTCTGGGATTTTATTCATTCAATAAATATTAACTAAATACTTATTGTGTGACTTAGCAGTATGCTGGGCAGCTAGGAGACAACGTTTAAGATAAGACAGGATCCTTGAGCTCAATGAACTTACATTTTAATAGTCTGTAAAGTCACAAATTCCCTGGACATTTAGAAATAGCAGACAAGAGGTAGTTGTCTGCCTGAGATTCGGACTTTGGACGTAGATCCTCATGCCCTCTCTTTGTATGTATGGAGTTAATAGGAAGTTCATAAACAGGGGGATGCTTATGATGATATGCTTTTAAAATGAAAGATAAATGATAATTCCAATATATAGATAGCTCAATTTTTTTCTAGGCTGGAATATAGCTCTTCCGGATCTGGGAAGCTTCTGTGTTTGGAAAGGCTAAACAATGATGGAGGGGAAATGAATTGCCTCAAACTATATGGTAGTGAGGTTTCCACATTTGCTTTTTAAGCTCCTAACAAGCTCTGTTAGGATATAGTAAAGCACTCAAACCAAGCTCACTCCAAATTCCTATTTTATATTTGTCAACTTAGAAATTTGAGGTGGATAGAAATAAAGAGAAAATGGGTAGGGGTGTAGAGAAATGAAGCAAAATTACAAAAGGAAGGATAACCAAATTTTACAGGAGTGCTGACTCAATGTTATTCTGGGCAGTTCATGTTAATTTCAAGTTAGAAACTGGCAAGTTGATTATATTTTTCAGTACATACTTTCAGAATGACTAAAGTAAATTTCGGCATCAATTTTAACAAGTCATTTATATTATTGAAAGGATGTCAGGCTCATTCAAAATGACATGCTACTATTTAAGTTTGGGGTGAAGAAGATTCTTTCTTAGGGTTATTTGACACTCAACTTCTTAGTTTATCTGCTTGTAGGTTTTGTTGGTCTCATCTGTTTCTTTTTATAATTTTCCATTTGTTTAGAAATATTTTCTCTTATCAAGATCATATAATTTTTAAGATTATTGTTTTATAGGATCGTTTGCTATTTCATAATGCTCTTTCCCCTATTTTCTTCATTATCTTCCTCTAAATTATTCACTAGTTGGTGCTCCAAATTAATATTGCTATTATTTTATTTAGTTTTATAAAGTAAACTCTCAGAAGACCAAGCAGTATAACACTAAATCTATAAATACGGTAGTAATATCATCTGAGGATTATAGTTATCTTATTAGCATAGCCCACTCATGAACAATAAATCTCTCTCCAATTGTATGTCTATATTTCTGTAAAATTTTTGTGGTTATATTAATACAAGTCCTGAGTAGTTTTCCTCTTCTGAAAAATGAAGATGTAGGACTAGATTATTAAATTGCTTCCAGAGTCCTTTCCAACTCTGTGGTCCCTTTCAGAGTCTATGATTCTATATTTTTTAACTTGGTAGGTTAATTCAGATATTTTATGCAATTTACTGTTATTTTATGTGGAATTTATGTTTCTATTTCTTTCTCCTAAGTTTTGTTAGCAATATATAGAATGACTGATGATTTTGTATATTTGTTTTGTGTCTACTTCTAATACTTTACTAACGTTGTGGTCTCAATTAACTTTTCTTTTCATTCTCTGATATTTTTAAAGTACAGAATAGAGATGCAAATAGAGTTGATTTTGCCTCTTCTCTGCTTATTATTTTTTCCTCAGTTTATTTTTCCTGTCTTGCCACCATAGTTAACATTTGTAACACCGTATCAATAGTAAGATTAATAAGCAGTTTTGTTTTATTCATTTATTTACTGGGAAAACTAATGTTTCTTTATTACAAACAATGCTAACTTTTGGTTTTAGGTAGTTTGATCATATTGAAGAAAGGTTGTTCTTTATGGCTATGCGTTCTAACAATTTTGAACATAAATGTTATAGTTTTGAAGACTTTATTTCTGAATTTATTGTTACAATCATGGCCTTTATGGTTTCTTATTAATATTATTTTTATAATTTTCCTAATATTAAACTATCCTTGGATTCCTGCAATAACACCCTAAATATAGTAATTTTTCAAATATAGAGAAATAAACTCATTGTTAATATTTTATTTAATGCTTACATAAATATTAATTAGTGACATTGGTGTATAGTTTTATCTGTTTTTTCTCTTGCTTGTTTGTGTATCATGAAAAGATTTATATCACTGAAAGTTTTGTTCTTTCTTGATTTTTCAAAACAACTTATGTGGCAAACAGTATATATTTTTTAAAAATATTTTATAGAATTTACTTGTATAACCAGCTAGATGGAGAGAAGTTTTTTTTTGGTAGTTTTAATATTAGTCTTCTGTATATATTTCCCTCATTGTTTCAAATTTTATTATATCATGGTATGTGAATTCATTTAATATTTCTGCCTTTCTGCGTTTATTAATGAGTTTTTTATGTCCCAGGATGAGAACAATTTTTGTAGTTGTCATTTTTATTCTCAGTATTAATGCTATTCATTAATTACTAGCTATTAAGAATATTGTTTGTTTAGGTTTTTTGTCTTGTTCAGATTCTTAATTTCTTTCTTTTTTCATCATCTTATTTAGTTTGTTTAAGTCTTAAAAGGATACAGTAAATACCCCAACAATTACTATTTTCTTAATTAGGTTTTCCTGCCATTCAATAAGTTTTTCATTTAAGTATTTAAATAGTATAGCTTTATTAGAGTATTTATAGGAAATTGGTACTTGGAAAGCTGGTATAAATAAGGGCTTTATCATTATGTCTTGCAGTAAATGGGCTACAAAAACAAAAGCATACACTATATGGCAATATAGATAGACGGAGGTTAATTTCCACAAGATACAAAAAATTCAGTATGAGATAGAGGGATTTGTGTCAGGGAGGCTGCATGCTCAAAGCTGTGGTTCAGGTAGAGAAGCTTTATATCTTAAAAAATAGGCTTGGAGAAGAAAAGATAACTTATGCCACATGAGGGAAGGGGCTCTCCTTACTAGATCCAGATTAGGTGGAGAAGTTCTTAGGGTCATTTATCAGTATCAGGCTACAGTGAAGTTCGGGCTGGGTGTAGGGTGTCTTGGGACCAGGCATTGGGAGATTTAAGCTGGCTATATGAGGCAGCAGAGGAGGAGCAGGGCACAAGCCACTCCAGTCCGTCCAGTGCTTTATTCAATCAGAAGCTGCAGACTTGGACTGTTTGACACAGGGTTAAAATAGGTCACAACATTGGAAAAGTACAAAACTATCTGCCACTGCATTTATGCTTTATGGGCATTAGAGCCACTTAGGCTAAGTGACTCTGTAATGGAGTTCTGTCATTATAACTATAACATCAAACAACACAAATATGACAATTATCACACTATGTCACTCAGAGTGTGTGTGTGTGTGTGTGTGTGTGTGTGTGTGTGTGTGTGTGTGTGTGTGTGTATTATAGTTGAAAGTGAGGCTGGTCATTTTGCAAAACCTTCCCTCACTGAAATTCAATTCACTTGCAAGTCATGGCATCACCTTCCTGATGTTATGGCCCTTTTAGAGGTCAAAGGACAAGCAACCACCTTTGAGTAGTACTAGCTGCCCCACTGTGGACTCAATTACCCAGTTCCAGTTGAGCAAAGCAACTCCCCTCCCCTGCCCTGCCCTCCCCTCCTCTTCTCTCTTCTCCTCTCCTCTCCTCCCCTCTCCTCTCCTGTCCTCTCCTACCCTCCCCTCTCCTCTTTTACCTTCCCCTCTCCTCTCCTCTCCCCCCTCTCCTCTTCTCTCCTCTCTTCTCCTTCCCTCCTCTCTCCTTTCCTCCTCTCCCCTCTCTTCCCCTTTTCTGTTCCTTTCTATTCTCCTTCCTCTCCTCTCCTCTCCCTCTGCCCACATAGGATATATCGTGGGTGCTCTGCCCAAAGGAAGGTAAGTTTTAATTGCTGAAACCTCGCAAGATATCTTGGGGTTTATGGGCTGGATTTCTTTCTTAAAGACCATGCCTTAAACCCAATTCACTCTAGCTGTCATTGACTGTCCATCAATAGGTTCAAGCCCAAGCTCTGTCTGGTCATTGATTGGGCAGTGATGGCCCAGAGTGATCGTAAATAGCAACTGTTTCTGTTTTGGCCAGAAACACAGCATCTTCTCCTCCTAGATTGATTTTTTTTTTTGGCTAAGTAAAAGAGGCCATTCTTTGCCTTATTCCTTACTTAGCTTTAATCACTAAATGAATCAGTCAAACTGAGACCTAGGAAAGACCTTAGCTTAAAAAGACCAAGGTCTCCCACTGCATCTGGAGACATCTCCAGTAGTTCTGATCTATATCTGGTCATTGAACCCAGATGGTTCTGGAAGAGAAAGTGAGACTGGTGACTTTGCACAGCCTTAAATCCAATTCACTTGCAAATTACAGCATCACCTTCCTCATACCATGGTCCTCTGAGAATGAAAAACAAGCAACAGCAATAACAAATGTATTATATTTATATCGATTCATTATCTCTTTTATTTAAGCATAATGTTATGTCCTTTTCTATTAACCATGTCTATATTTACCGCAGCCTTCTCTGAAATATTAGATACTCCTATTTATTTTTGAAGGAAGCATGATAAATTGGCCTGTACACCCTCATTTTAACTCTGTGTGGAGGCAGGTAGGTGGTCCAGTGGATAGAGCACTTGGCATGGAATTGGGAAAATATGAGTACAAATCGGGCCTCGGACATTCACTAGTTATGTGAATCTAACAAGTCACTTAACCTCTGTTCACCTTAATCCACTAGAGAAGGAAATGGCAAATCCACTCCAGTATCTTTGCCAACAAAATCCCTTAAGGAGTCACAAAGTGTTGGACATGACCAAAGCACCAAATGAAGCTGAGGGAGCATGACATAGTCAATTTTGGGATGGCCTTCGATTTAGGAATACCTGGGTTCAGGCTTTGCTCTTACACATCTTAGCTATCTGATCATGGACATATCCTTTAATGCCTCACTGCCCCAGCAAATTTCCAACACTCTAGGTTGCAGAGAGTTGATGCTCTTTATCAGTGGAAGGAATTTCTTCACCATGAGTTCCCCACACTAATGAAATCACAGACTAAGAATAACTGTGGCCACAACTATGGTTATAACTATGAATAACTATGACCATCTCTCTTCACACACCCATACCCACACAAATTTGTATTTTCAATATGATTCTTATATGCAAATGGAGTTTTGCTTCTGACTCCATCTGCTATCCTCCTTCATCCTATGATGAAGGATTCATTTTGTTCGCACTCACAGTTGTTTCCTTTTCTCTCTATCAAATTCTCCTGTAATATTTCTTCTGTCTCCATAATCCATTGATAAGTTATTTTTCTTTAGGGAAAAAAAGAAAAAACTATTAAATTAGCCCTAAAGATCTATAGTTCATATGGCTTAGGAAAATCTAACCCTGGTCATCTCTCTCCCTCTCCTTCCTCAAATAACTCCAATAAACAGGTATTGAGGTCTTTCTTTTTACCCCATTTTATAATTGAACTTCCTTAACATGGTTTGTTTTGCTTAGTAATCTTTTCCTGTTTCTCTTCCTGTCTGTCTGATCTCTTCCTTTTACATCTCCCATCTAATACCCTATTTTTAAAAATTATATTCCTATTTTTATGATCTCTCTTTTATTTATTTTATCTTAAATAGAACCTTATTTTTTCTTACTTACATAAAAGACAAGTTTTAACATTCATTTTTTTAAAGTCTTGAATTCCAAATTCTCTCCCTTCCCCTTCTTCCCTCCTTTTTAAGACAGTAAGTAATTTGATATAAGTTGGTTGTATATGTTCAATCATGTAAAACGTATTTCCATATTAGTCATATTGTAAAAGAAGAAACAGAACAAGAGGGAAAAATTATGAAAAAATAAAATGAAAATAATATGCTTTGATGTGCATTCAGACTCTATCAGTTTTTTTCTGGATATGGATAGTATTTTTCATTATGAGTCTTTTAGAACTGTCTTGGATCATTTCCTTGCTGAGAAGAGTGAAGTCAGTCAATGTTGCCGTTACTGCGCACAATGTTTTTTCTGTTTCTACTTACATCACTTTGCATCAGTTCAGTTAAATCTTTCCAAGTTTTTCTGAAATCAGTTTGTTCATCATTTCTTTAAGCATAATAATATGCCATTACATTCATATAACACAACTTGTTCAGACATTTGCTGATTGATGCCACCACAGAAAGAGCGGCTATAAATATTTTTGTACATGTACATATAGGTCCTTTTCCCTTTTTTTTAATGATCTCTTTGGGATACAGCCCTAGTAGTGGTATTGCTGGATCAAAGCACATGCACAGTTTGAGTATCCTTTGGGAATAGTTCCAAATTCTTCTTTAGAATGGTTGAATCAGTTCACAATTCCACCAACAATGAATTAGTGTCCCACTTTTCCCACATCGTCTCCAACATTTATATTTTCCTTTTCTGTCATATTAGTCAAACTGACAGGTGTGAGGTGGTACTTCAGAGTTGTTTTAATTTGCATTTCTCCGATCAGTGGTGATTTAGAGCATTTTATTTTTCATATAACTATAAATAGCATTGATTTCTTCATCTGAAAATTGCCTACTCATATCCTTTGAGCATTTATCAATTGAGGAATGGTTTATATTATTATAAACTTGATTCAATTCTCTATATATTTGAGAAGTGAGGCCTTTATATGATCTCTCTTTTAAAAAATATCAATCCCAACTTGTTCAACCTAGATATGTAAGGTTCAAGAGATCCACATTTCTCTCCATCTTATACCTTTTTATTTGAATATATTGTCTTTTGGTGCCCCAATTATATGATATCCTGTGTTTCTCTCTACTCCTCTTTTCCCCATTTTTCCTCAGGGTTTTATTTGTTGTTAGATTCCTTTTTGCAACACCAAAGTCTATAGTTTATCTCTCTTTGTTTCCTCATTGACTTTTAGAAAAGATGAGACTCTAAAGAGACAGTCTCTTTTCCCTCTTTCAGAATATAAGTACTGAATAATCAGTTAGCCATTTCATGTTCAAAATTGTTTTCATTTTTTAAAAAAATTGTTTATTTGTTTATTTTTAGTTTTCAACATTCATTTCCACAAGATTTTGAGTTCCAAATTTTCTCCCCATCTCTCTCTTCCCCCACCCTGAAACACCATGCATTCTGATTACCCCTTCTCCCAATCTGCTCTCCCTTCTATCACATCCCTCCCTTCCCTTATCCCCATCTTCTCTCTTTTCTTGTAGGGCAAGATAGATCTCTAGACCCCATTACTGTATTTCTTATTTCTCAATTGCATGCAAAAATAATTCTCAACATTCATTCCTTAAATTTTGAGTTCCAGCTTCTCTCCTTTCCTTCCTCCCCACCCATCCCCACTGAGAAGGCAAGCAATTCATTATAGGCTATATATGTGTGGCTTTGTTAAAGAGTTCCATAATACTCATGTTGTGAAAGACTAATTATATTTCCCTCCATCCTATTCTACCCCCTATTTGTTCTGTTCTCTCTTTAGATCTTGTCCCTCCCCTAAAGTGATTACTTCTTATTATTCTCTCCTCTCATTTGCCCTCCCTTCTATCATCCCCCCACCCCACTTATCCCCTTCTCCCCTACTTTTCTGTAGTGTGATACATTTTCAAACCAAATTGAATGTGAATGTTATTCCCTCCTTAAGCCAAATGTGATGAGAATAAGCTTCACTTTTTCTCTCTCACTTCCCCTCTTTTCCCTTCCATTGAAAAAGGTTTTTCTTGCCTCTTTTATGAGAGATAATTTGCCCCATTCTATTTCTCCCTTTTCCCAATATATGCCTCTCTCACCCCTTAATTTTATTTTTTTGGATATCATCCCTTCCTATCCAGCTCACCCTGTGCCCTATACATGTATATATATATGTAAAATCCCTGCAACTACCCAAATACTGAGAAAAGTTTCAAGAGTTACAAATATTATCTTTCCATGTAGGAATATAAACAGTTCAACTTTAGTAAGCCCTTTATAATTTCTCTTTCCTGTCTACATTTTCATACTTCTCTTGATTCTTGTGTTTGAAAGTCAAATTTTCTTTTCAGCTCTAGTCTTTTCATCAAGAATGCTTCAAAGTCCTCTATTTCATTGAATGACCATTTCTCCCCTGAAGTATTATATACAGTTTTACTGGGTAAGTGATTCTTGGTTTTAATCCTAGTTCCCCTGACTTCTGGAATATCATATTCCAAGTCCTTTGATTCCTTAATGTAGAAGTTGCTAGATCTTGTGTTATTTTGATTGTATTTCCACAATACTTGAATTGTTTCTTTCTGACTGCTTGCAATATTTTCTCCTTGACCTGAGAACTCTGGAATTTTCCTAGGAGTTTTTCTTTTCATATCTCTTTCAGGAGGTGATCAGTGGATTCTTTCAATATTTATTTTACCCTCTGGTTCTAGAATATCAGGGTAGTTTTCCTTGATAATGTCATGAAAGATGATGTCTAAGCAATTTTTTTGATCGTGGCTTTCAGACAGCCCCACAATTTTTAAATTGTCTCTCCTGGATCTATTTTCCAGGTCAATTGTTTTTCCAATGAGATATTTCACATTGTTTTCCTTTTTTTCATTCTTTTGGTTTTGTTTTATAATTTCTTGATTTCTCATAAAGTCATTAGCTTCCACCTGCTCCATTCTAAATTTTAAAAAAAATCTGTTTTCTTCAGTGAGCTTTTGAACCTCCTTTATCATTTGGCTAATTCTGCTTTTTAAAGCATTTTTCTTCTCATTGGCTTTTTGAACCTCTTTTGCCATTTGAGTTAGTCTATTTTTAAAGGTGATTTTTTCTTCAGCATTTTGGGGGGGAGGGTCTCCTTTAGCAAGCTGTTGACTCACTTGTCATGATTTTATTTCATCGCTCTCATTTGTCTTCTCAAGTTTTCTTCCACCTCTTTTACTTGATTTTCAAAATCTCTTTTGAGTTTTTCCATGACCTGAGACCATTGAAAATTTATTTTGGAGGTTTTGGATGAAGAAACCTTGACTTTGATATCTTCCTCTATTGGTCTGCTTTGTTCTTCCTAATCTGAAAGGATGGAGGAAAATATGTGTTTACCAAGAAAGTCACTTCCTATAGTCTTATTTTTTTCCCTTATTTGGGCATTTTCCCAGACAATTACTTGACTTTTGAGTCCTTTGTCAAGTAGACAGTATACTCTAGGGATTTGTATGTTCTCAGTTCCTTCAAGGTGACACAATCAATGGAGAAGAGTTTACTCTTCTTCTGGCCTGCACTCTGATCTGGGAGCAACTATAAGTTTTACTGCCCAGGATCTGTGAGTAGGATTCTCTCCACAACCACCTCCACCTCCACCTCCACCTTCACCACTCCAACCAGCACTCTTCCTCACCCCAGGGCCACCACTCAGGACTGAGACCCAGATCAGTGACTCAATTCCCGCAGGGGCATTAGGCTGAGGGCTCCAAAAATGGATACTGCTGCTACTGCCACCACTGCATGGGGGCCAGGACTAGGGGAGGACCCTGTTCCCTTCTCACCCAGGTGAAAAATCTTTCTCTTGACCTTTGAAGCTATCTTTGGCATTTGTGGGTTAAGGGTTCTGTGAACCGCAGTTGCTCCTTGTGATTCTGCCCCCAAGGCCTGCTCCCATCCTGTTCCTGCTGGTGCTGCACGCCAAGGCTGGGTTTGGCTCTGTGGACTATGGTCTGCTCTGCACCCCATGCAATAGACCTTTCTTGTTGGCCTTTCAGGCTCCCTTGGGCTGGAAATCTCTTTCACTCTGTTTTTTTGTGACTTCTACTGCTCTAGAATTTGTTTAGTCATTTTTACAGGTATTTTATGGACTGTGGGGGAAGAACTAGAGTAGGTGTGTCTTTTTACTCTGCTATTGGCTATGTCCCAATTGTTTTCATTTTTTAAGGTATTTTCATTTGCTGTTTGCCTTTTGAAGACTTTGCTCAGAAATTTTTCACTCAATATGGATACTTGCAAGTTGTCAATTTTGCTAAAAGTCCATTTTCTGTCCCTTGCCGTATGGCTATGAATTATGAAATACTACAACTTCTGAAGAATTTAAATGATTATCACTCAGAGAGCAAGGGAGGTGCATATAGTAGGTGTAGTTAGGTGTAAGTGGAAAAAAGTACTTAGTGCATTAAGTGGACCCCTTGTGGAGAACTGGTAGGATGTAGAAAGAGACAGCTGCATATAATTCAGAACATCCACATTAATTAGATCAGGGGTCCCTTTGAGTAACATTATACTCAACTTTTCAAAATGTTTTTCTTGGATGGCAGCCATTTTCTTTGCTTTTCACTATATCATATTCTGCTAGTTGCTTTCTTTCAAGTGATATACAATCCTATGCAAATATTATAGAGATCACTTGGTTGATGACCAATTCTTTCTAGCCCTGCAGTTTTATTTCCTTGACCTAGGAGCTCAGGATCTTTGCAATCATATTCCTTGGTGTGTTACATCTGAGGTACATTGTGATCTGTGGAGTCTGTCTCTAGCTATTCTTTGCTCTCAGGTTTCAATACTTCTGAGCAATTTTCTTTCATGATTTGGAGTGGGGGGTGGGGATAGCAAGACAATCATGGTTAAGTGACTTGCCCAGGGTGACATAGCTAGGAGTCACACAGTTAGGAAGTATCAAGTGTCTGAGGCTAGATTTGAACTCAGGTCCTCCTGACTTGGAGGCTGCTGCTCTATCCACTGCACTACCCCAAGATTTCTTGAAATATATTCTTTGGTTTAGTCATTCTGGGAACCTGATGATTATTAGATTATCTCTCCATTTCCTATTTTCCAGACCCTTTTGTTAAGTAAATACCATACATTTTCTTCCAGTTTTGCTGGATTGTTTTTTTCTTTATTCTAATATTACTTACTTTATGATTTAAATTTTAGTACCATTTCAACCATTTTTAGGGTTTCCACTGCTTGGTTACTTTTTTCCAGCTTCTTTAGCTTTTCCTTCAGTTTCATTATTAGGTTGTCCAGGGATCCCAAGGCTTCCAGTGGTTAATCTAGTCTCTTTTCTGGGATTCTAATTAGAGTTATTGCTGAATTTCTCTCTCTTTCTCTGTTTCTTGGAGGGTATGGGGGCTATATTATCCTGGGAATTCTCTTAGTTCCAAATATGTCTTCATAGAAATAGAAGAGGTTTTGTTGTTCATTCCTTTGGTTTCTTTCTTGCTGTTGTGTTCAACAGCGCTGTGGTGACAACTCCTGAACTACCTGTTGAGAGGTAGAAGAGTGATCAAATTGCTACTGAAGTAGAACTCTTCAAGTTTATGATCAATAACATTAGGGCACTTGATGAGAGTCCCTTACAGATGTTCATACTACTATGGAGTTACCTTCATGAGTTCATGAAGACTGTAATAGTTGAATTCCAGTAGGGCCTGGCAAGTTAAAAAGCCAGCTATGGGCCTAATGTTAAACAATGTGTTTCCAGAGAACCAGTCTCACTAACTGCCTAGCCTAGATACCGGACTAGATGCAAGATTATAAATTTTTGGGTGGCAGCAGCTTTTTAAAGGTTGCCTACTCGATCATGGAAGGAATACCATCTGTTAGCAAATTTCCCTCTAATTCATGCCCACAAAATTGAGAAATCTTTAAATATTTACTCGCTTATTTACTTAGTTATTTTATTTTAGTGGTGGTGGTTTTGTGTGTGTGTGTGTGTGTGTATACTTAAACCTTCAAAGCCAAATCAGTTTTGGCAAAGAATTCTTTGTGAATGATCAAGTTGTACTCTTGAAAACTACAAATTGAATTCAAGTAACCTGGGGGAAATAATATTTTGTTTCTCACTAAAGAATTGGCTACAGCCCATAAGGATTCACTATATTTTCCATGGAGAAAAATGTCATCATAAGAGTAACAAAGAAATATGTGATGGATCTAATCTCCATTAGGCAGAATAACCCTTACATGAACCATGTAAATGTACTGTGGATTTTGAATCATCATTCCAATCAATGTTTGGAGAAAAATTGGCCACATACTAAGGGTAAAGGAAAAACTGGAGTGTGGTAAATCACCACAAAAGTCATTATTTGGTAGTAAAAAGCAACAGCAACACCTCCAAACAGAAAAAGTAATACCTGCCTTCAAGGAGCTTATAAATTAGTTGAAGAGAAGGAACACCCATATATTCATTAAAATGCTAAAAAATATTCTACCAAAAGAGAGACAAGTTATAATATTATTGGTCACAATAGCTAACTATAAAAAAACAATTATTGTTACTATTTCATTTTGCTATATAACACTATGGAATATTGAATATCACGATTGAATGAATGACATAGCCTTCAAGGGAGACAACTCTCTAAAACTATAAGTTGTGAGACAGTTGCCAGATTTTTTCTCACTGGCATTTCTCTATAGTCCTGAACTGAAAGAATCATCATTAGATCAGAGATTTATAGACAGGAGGGGTCTAGCCTAACACCTTCATTTTATACCTGAAGAAACTTTAACACAAAGAAATTATGGCTTGTCCAAGGTCATAGATAATAACTAGCAGAGGCAAGATCTGAACCCCAAATCTAACATATTTTATCAATATTATTATGAATAATGTTTATCACCATAATGAATGTCTCAACGTGTGTTTGTCCTTCATTGCTGAAGAAGACCACACCTTCAGAGAAATGACGACATGACTTGCACTTGACTTTGTTTTGAGTGAGGGAGGGCTGTGCAGGTCACCAGTCTCCCTTCTCCTTCAGAGTCATGTGAATCCAGTGACCAGATATTCATCAGGATGACTGGAGATAACCCAGAATGTGGCAATTGGGGGTAAGTGACTTGCTCAAGGTCACACAACTAGTGAGTGTCAAGTATCTGAGGTAAGATTTGAACTCAGGTCCTCCTGACTTGCACTGGTGCTCTATCCACTGCACCACCGAGCTGCCCCAATTTATTTATTTATTATAATCATTACATAAATACATTCTTGAAAAAGAGGAGAAACTGAGTGAGAGGCAATCTAAAGACAGCTCAGGTGCTCTACTGATGTCTCCAAAATATCAAGAGAGAGTGAGGAAACCTCCTTTCTCACCATCATCACATTGGTGGACCCTGTGTGAAGAGGTAGTATGGTATGGTGGAATCTTACTGGGTTTGAAATCAAAAGATCTAAATTCAAATCCTTACAATTGGTACAGTGGATAGAGCACCAGGGCAGGAGTCAGGAGGACCTGAGTTCAAATCTCACCTCAGACACTTGATACTCACTAGCTGTGTGGCCTTGGGCAAGTCACTTAACCCCAATGGCCTCATCCTGGGTCATCTCCAGTCATCCTGATGAATTCTGGTCACTGGATTCAGATGGCCCTGGAGGAGAAGTGAGGCTGGTGACCTGCAAAGCTCTCCCTCACTCAAAACAAAGTCAAGTGCAAGTCATGTCGATGAATGTTTATTGATCGATTGATTGTTGTAAATGATAACAATACAATCTTACTTTTATAGCACTTTGTAAGAATTTTATGTACATTCCCTCATTTGCTCCTCACAATTTCCCTATAACATGGGGGGAGTCAATGTGGTCCCATGGATTTGGAGTCAAGAGGACTTGAATGGGATTCCCAGCTGTGACACTTCATGTGTGGTTGCTGTTGCTCAGTCGTGCCCAACTCTCTGTGATCCCCTTTGGGATTTTCTTGACAAAGATACTAGAGTGATTTGCCATTTCCTTCTCCAGTTCATTGTACAAATAAGGATACTGTGGTAAACAAGGTTAAGTGACTTGTCCATACAGCTAGTGTCTGAGGCCACATTTGAACTCAGGTCTTCCTGACTCCAGGCCCAGTGCTCTATCCACTGCACCTGGTGACACTTAACATAGCCAGTCATTTAACCTGCCTGAGTCTCAATTTCCTTGTTTGCAAAATTTGGTTCCACAGGATCATAGATTTAATGATAAGAAGAACCTTAGGGGTCATTCCTTCTCTTTTTATAGATGAAGAAACTGAAACAAAGAACAGTTATGTGACTTGCCCAAGTTGACATAGTCAGTGACTGAGGCAAGGATTTGAACCATCTTTCTGACTCTGAGTGCATCACGCTTTCTACTGCTCCAAGTTGCCTCTTATGGCGCCTAAAATTCCTTCCTGTTCTAAATCTATCATGATATGAGCATTACTTTGTATGAACTTAATGGACTACGTAAGGTCACATAGCAGAGGTGAATGCTACCAGTAAAAACAGTAACTGACCTTTACAATGGTGCTTTAAGATAGCAAACTATCTTACATGTATTAGCTCATTTGACCACAATCCTGCAAGGTACAAGATTCGAACTCAGGCCTTTCTCAGTCTAGCAATATATCTACTACAAGGGAAATGTCAAAGACATGGTCCACAGACTGCATCTGACCCACAACACTCCTGAATGCTGTCAGAAGCCATTAAAATTGTAATTGGGAGATATTTAACACACTATAGAAAAATACAATAAATCATAGATAACACTACATTTAAATAACAGTAAATATGCAACTCCAGGGCTTCCTTATGTACTTATCCTTGTTTCTATTTGAGTTTGATGTCATTGAGCACCTTTTGCCCCAGAGATAATTAGCAATTAAAAAAAACACTGATCTGAGAGAGAAAATAACTTCTATCCTAAGCTTTAATGCTGATTCACTGTGTGGTCTTGGAACATTTAAATACGAAATGGTGTAAGATCCTTGGAAGAGAATCACTTTAGAACACAGAGTTTTTTGTTGTTGTGACACATAATACTATCATCTGTCTAAAAATAAACCAGTCCTTCAGTTTCCAGGATCTAGAAACCCTTTGTTGCTATTTTCTCTCTCATTTCCAATTTTCTATTATTTTTCTTTCCACTCTTTTTAAGTTTTCTTGTAGAACAATTATCAAGTTTATTTGGTAGGGTAAAAATTCAAGATTCAAAAGAGATAAAAGTCTACTTGAGACTGTGTGATGGGGAGCTTTGAGAAGGATCTTTTATTCACCACTTAATGTATTTTCAGGAGACAGGGAGCCTGTGAATTCCTAGAAGGACTGTTATAAATCCTACTCTAGGAAGGGATTGTAGGGCTTAGTTGACTCTCTTTTCCAGCTACCATCTCTGGGGACCTTTTAGGGAGTAGCCAGTTAGAGTACTGGGGCAACTGAATCTTAGTCAATAAGACAAACACGATTTCAAACGAGTCTGTTATAAAGGGAGTATTTAATGAAAATAGATAAACATATGAACTGGGAAATTTATAGCTCCACACAAACCTACGAATCTATCCAAAATTTCACCTGTAATTTAAGATTATAATTCTTAACAATAATCCAAAAGATATAGATGCATTAGTATTCCTTAAAGGAGAAAAGGGGTGAAAGGAGATTAGAAATCAGTACCCCTCATGGTCCAATTGGGTTATTTAAACACGAGGCTACATGTCCTATTAGCTCTAAATCAGGCAGAGAAAGAAACAAAGAGGCGAATGTCTGCAACCAAGATTGGCTAAGAACTGGACAAAGAAAGAGTGATGAAACCTCTGGTCTAGCTACAAGAAAAGAGAGCTGGATTATATGCTGTAGGGAAGGGGTGACGAGAAAGGGTCTGGATCTGGGCAATGCTCTGTCCTGTAGAAAGGAAGTGAATGCTAACAGGTGTCAAATGTAATCTTTGTAACAGAGACCTATAAGCAGATTTGGGGCCGATGTCCTAGGCAGCATTTCACCTTCGTTACTGTTATATACACCCTGGCTCTTTTTGAAAGAATATCTAACCATCATTACTTATCATTCATTGACTCTTGCCCCCATCTGCCAGCCACTCTTAGTCTTCCCGGATCCAGTGCTTTATTTCAGTTTCTCTAACATAAATAGCATAATTAAACAAACAGTTTAGTAATAAGTATTGTAAAATTCAAGACCTTAACAAGAATTGACAAGTTCTCTATCCATCTGTTGGCATTAACCAAAAACTAGCATCTCTGTAGTAAAAAAAAAACAACACCAAAAACCCTCCCCCTCATTTTCTTGCCCATCTACAGTTTTCCTGTAGATCCCTCAAGCCCTATTCCAGTGAACCATATGTGGTCAGGGATTCACATGGGCCATAGATACAATGTCATAACTAATTTGTCTCAAAGTTAGGTCATTGCTGCTGCTCACCTTGTAGACATTTGAGAATAGTTAGGAATCACAAATGCAGCACTTTGTCTCTGGTAGATGATGCTGGTAGATGTGGAATCTGCTGCTATGGCTACATCTTCATAGATGAAGAGAGCATTTTCTATCAAGTCCTTACCCACAGACAGGTATACATGACTCCTCCTCATACCGAGTACTCCTATTAATTGCCAAAATCTGCTTCACCAAGGTCGGGAAATTGGAAGTAAAGCCTCTCTAATTCCACCTTCTCCAGTCACTCAGTCAATGAAAGATTTTTAAGCACCTATTATGTTCAGGACATCATGCTAAGTGCTGGGTATATAAAGAAAGGCAAAAGATAATCTTTACTTGCAAGGAGCTCACAGTCTAATACAGACAACATGAAAACAATTACGTGGGTTCTATACAGGATAAATTGAAAATAATAGAAGGAATGTACTAGAATTAAGGGAGATTAGGAAAGACTTGCAATAGAAAGTGAAATTTTAATTGAGACTTGAATGAAGTCAGTCACCATGTTTTTCATCTTGTCATTCACAAACTGCCTAGGTACTATTTATGCCTTATGTCCCCTGTCAGATTTACAAGACACTTCATCCAGTCCAAGTTCATATGAAGGGAACATCACTGCTCCTTCTGCCAATCTTGTCTCTACCCTCAACAGGGCAGATGTGAAAAGGATGTTGATTGGGCATCTACTGAGCTCATGAATAAATGAGAGTAGAAGTAGTGTGTGTGGATATGTGTCCTTCTTATAGTCTCCCCACTATTTCTAATTCTCAGGTTATATGTAATTAGCTTTCCCTTTGTTAGCAGGGGTTCTTATGATGCCTGTGAAATTTCTTTGTGTGTGAACAGTGTGTGTGTGAACAAATGTACTTATTAAAGAAGTAAAACATTGGAAAATTATATAGATTACCTGTAAACTTTTGATAGCTAGATAATTGTATTACGATATAAATGGTTTTCTTCATAATCTCAGGTATTTTATTTTACGCGTTTCAAAACATAATTCCGAGAGGGGGCTCATATGCTTTCCCAGGTTGCCAAAATGGTTAATACCTGTCCTTGTCTCTATAGTCTTACATTCCCCCCTTGAGAGTTGGATGTAAAATTCCAACCTTCGGCATTTCAAATTGCCTTAATTTGAGGGTCAATATAGATTGTTGCTCCTTTTAGAAAAATAAAAAAGACCAACCTTGTTAACAACAGAACATTATTAGAAGTCATTTCCCTCTGTCACATGCCCCATTAGATCCCTTTTGAGACCTATTGTCTGGCTGAAGCTGGATGTAGGGGAGGAGGGTCAGAGAGTTGGGGGAGAAAGTTTATTGTCATGTCCGTTTTCCAAATAGTTAGAAAGTAACTATATCTATCAATTGATAATTTCAGGATCAAGAACTTCTCAGCAGTGTCTTCAATGAAAGCTGCTTTTCTTTTATCAATTTAAATAGCTCCTATATTCTACAATTAACTGAGTTTTAGATATATGGTAATGATCTAATTAGAATACTCTTTTTTCCTGACATTCATTAAAGTCAGACCCTGCCTTAGTCTTGCCTTTCTAAGCTCAGGAGTCAACTACTCTTCATTTTGCTGAAGGCACTCAAAGTGGTGAGCGAGCCCAGAAACAGTTAAAGGCTGAACGGCAGGATCAGGAGATCTCCTGGGGGAATTCTTCAAACATTGGCAACCACCTTGCTTGAGTGAATAACCTGAGTGTTCAAATGAGAAAAGTAATTCGCTTATGCTGAAAAACTGTCTGGGGGGTCTGGCAATAGGTAACAGAGACCCAGCCACAGAGAGTTAGTTTTATGGCCAAAATTCCAGTTGTCAAGAGGACTGGGGATCAAGGGGAAAGATATGGCCCCAGAAGGACAAGGTTAGCAACAGGCAGATCATTTACTGGAAATGGAGGAAAAAAAATGGGAGCTCTTTGGGTCAAAAGACACAGGACAAAAGCCCAATTTCTAAAACCTGTGAAAGGTGTGTACAAACAGCAGCAGGGCTAACAGTTTGCTAAGCTGCCAAACTAGGATTCAAGGATCTGCCTTTATATTTTCTCTAGTTAGAGTCAAATCAGACTCACTCCTACCCTCTAGTCATCACCTCCATCAGAGCTATCTCAGCTTCTGGGACTCACTAAAAGAATACTGAAATAAGGAGTCATTAGAAGAGAAATGTGGCTTCCAAAACCTTTGTACAATTAATGAGCATGTCTTTTTTCTCACTCACACCTTTCCCCCTGAAAAAGAAGAAAACTCCCCCCGCAATTCTTATAAAAATATATGCACAGTCAAGTCATACAGAGCTCCACATTGGCATGTCCAAAAATGGATATCTCATTCTGAACAGTGAGACCACCAATTTGTTTTACTCTAGACTATAATTCTGATCAGGAGGATTTGCTATCTCCTTGGAGATCATACTGTAAGTGGAAAGCTCCCACTGGACTTAACCAAATTCCTTGCTCTTGGTTGCTGATATTTTCCTTGACTCACTTGGCTTATCATCTCATTGCAAAAAAAAAAAAAAGAGGTCAAAACAAAAAAGAAAAATTATGAAGCAATACGAATCATGTGAAGAAATCTCGTGCCTGGCATTTTCAATCAGAAGGAATAATTTTCCCTTCTCCCCATATGAGTAACTTATTCCAAGTCTCCCTGTGTTCTTTCTGACTAAGGACTGATAGTTTGCACGCAGAGATTTAATGCCAAAAGGATGCTTGGAGGCCATCCAATTCAACTCCCCCATTTTACTAATGAGGAAACTGAGACCTCTACGGAAGTTAAGAGATTTGCCTGTTGACATGGGAAGCAATTAGCAGAGCTGGGGTTGTGAATCCAGGTCCTCTAATTCAAAGCCTAGTATAGTAGGATATGCAATGGATAGATGACCTGATTTGGAGTCAGGAAATCCTGTGTTCAAATGTGACCTCAGACACATACTAGCTGTATGATCCTGGGCAAGTCACTTAACTTTGTTTGCCTCCATTTTCTCATTTATGAAATGAACTGAAGAAGGAAATGGCAAACCACTCCAATATGTTTGCCAAGAAAACCCCAAAAGAGTGGGACATGACTAAAAACAACCAAACAATATCTACTGTATAATGCTAATACTCCAGATTTCAGTGGAATCAAACTTCAAATACTGTCACAAAGTCAGTCAGCTGATTAACATCTATTTGGCATCTGTTATGTGCCAGGCACTGTCCTAAGTGCAAGAGCCAAAAGACATTCCCTGCCCTCAAAGAGTTCACAATCCAATACTAATTGCTGCTACTTCTGATACAGTGGGGGCAGCTAGCCCTCTCTTAAACAGAGCACATACCATTCCATATCCCACAACACTTTTAGAAATTCATTAAAGGAAAAGCTAGAAAAGATTTTAATGAAAAGGATAAAGCAATTTCTCTCTAGATGACCCCACCAAGAAAATGGTATAGTACTGACCTAGCGCCGAAGAGTTTGGAGTCAGAACTGACCTCAGGATTGAGCTCTGCTATTTCTTCCCTGGGAGACATTGGGCAACTCACTTCACTTCCCTGACCTCAGTTTCCCCATCTAAAAAATATATGAGGAACTTGGAGTAGGTAGGTGGCCTTGAAGAGTCCCTCCTAGCACTTAATGCAATGTTTAGAGACAGATGGATCTCAAAGAGAACTTAGAGCACTGGGCTTTCTTCAGTACATTGGGTTCTTTGTATCTTGGCAGCCTTCCTTAGATCCAGTTTCTTTGCAGTTCCAATTTCTTTGCCATTGAGTAGTTGGCAAATGTGAATCATCCTGAAAGACTGGTAACTACACCCCATCCCCCACTCCCCATCCCTCCCCTAGAGCCCTACCCCAGGCAATAGTGTGATGCAGTCACAAGAGAGCTTCCTTTCCTTTGTTTCCCTCTTCTCCCTCATAGTCTTAGTGCCCCCTGAAATGATGCAATCATAGCCCCTAGACAGCTGCTTATTATGAAGCTATTCCTACCTTTTGGAACTCTACCCTATCGGGCAGGGAAGGGTTAGCTCTCATAGCTTTCAAGACAGGTTGTTGAAAATGGAACTCAGTTAGCAGAGGCATTTAACATATGCTTGATTGATAGATTGATTGCATGGAAGGATCCTTGGCTGTGCTCCTGAGGCTCTAGATCTGCCTTCATGCCCTTCAGCCAGGCAAACAGTGCTACTTCCTGAAAGTCAACTCCTCTTGCCCTGTGCAGCACTATCTTGGTCTGGATAGGAGGAGGATAGGAGGATTTTTAAAGGGGAATTTTGCATAACAGCATAGACTGAGAGCCCAGAGACTTCAGAGTCCACCTAGACCAACTCCCTCATTGTACAGATGAGGGAACCAAGACTCAGGGAGGTTAAGTGACTTTCCCAGGGTCACGTAGGCAGTGAACATTAGAACTGGACTTTAGATTCAAGTCTTCTGATTCCTGCTCTTTTCATCATACCATGCTGTCTACATTTGCTTTTCCTACTGTTTGCCAGGCTCCTGACTGAGGACAAGTAGTTTCTGGCTCATCTGCACCTGGATAACTTCAGAAAACTTGTACTTTTGTGACAACAGGATGTTTCCCAGGAGAGATGAATGTGCTTACTCACTTGGACCCCACCCTGCTTCTGTCTCCTGCCCCACTCCCCACGCCCCCCGTACGTGCAAAACTGGAGATGATTTCTCCTCCCCTAGAAATCCTGGCCAGCTTGAAGAGAATGAAAGAGCTTCATTCCAAGGTATGGCACTCTGGCTGCCAAAAGGGCAGCCTTGCCAAAAATTGCTATGTTTCCTGGAGGTGGAGGTGGGGGTAGGTTCTGGTGCACCTGAGGAGCCACTAATTGAGGCTAGGTGAGGTGAAGGAGAGTCTCTCAAGAACCAATGTGCCTGAGGGGGAACAACTCTGTATTGTCATTTATTGTCACTTTTTTTTGAAGCTGGTCTTGAATTCTAGTGAATTTCAAAGAGCCTGGAAAACTCCCTGATTGACTTATGTGTCCTTAATAGCTGGGGTCTTCATCATCCCTTCTCCCAAGAAGGTTGCAGAAGTAATTCAGTTCACCTAATTTAAGAGGCTGGTTGTTGTTCCATGGTGCAGTGGATAGTGTTGGACATAGAGGAACAGACCTCTGAGTTTAAATCCAAAGTCAGACACATACTAGCTCTGGGACCGAGGGCAAGTCACTTAACTTATCTCGGTCTCAGTTTCTTCTTCTGTAAAATGAGGGGTGAGGAGCTGTTTCCAACAAAAAAATACTGGAGGAAGAAGACATGAGCCAACTTGTAATGGCAAGATTTGGCTTTCAGCTTATGCAATGCATTGGGGAATGTCTCGAGGAAAAAAGAGAAATAAGAAAGAAAACTGGTTGAGGCTAGAATGGGTAGGGTTGAGGGAGAGACCTTTTTCAGAATAAGGAGATGAATGAATAACAGAAGAAGGAGAAAGAGGAGAAGAAAAAGGAGGATGAGGAGGAGAAGAAAAAAGGAGGATGAGGAGGAGAAGAAAAAAGTAGGAGGAGGAAAAGAAGAAGGAAGAGAAGGAGAGAAAGAAGGAGAAGAAGATAAGGAAAAGAAGGAGAAAGAGAACAAAAGTTTTTCTTTGAAGTTCAATTTTAAGTGTAATATTTTTAGATAGTCATGGATAAATTTTGGGTTATCCAAAATGGTAGCAGTACTAAAAGTCATGCCTTTGAGGGATGGTAATGAATTTGCTTTGAGTTTATACAGAGAGGAAATTTAAGGAAAACCTGATCACTCTTTTCAAATATATAAAGAGCTGTTATTTGGAAAGTGGATTTGACTTAGTCTTCTTGGCCTCAGAAGGCAAAATTAGAGTATTAAGAATGATAATAGCTAATATTTATGTAATGCCTACTGTCTGCCAGGCACAGTGATAAGCACTTTACAAATATTATCTCATCTAATTCTCACAACAACTGTGGGAAGGAGGTCCTGTTAATTACCCCCATTTTATAGTTTTCAGAAAATGAGATAGAGGTTAGATGACTTGCCCAAGGTCATTTAGTAATAAATGTCTAAGGCAAAATTTGAACTCAAATCTTCCTTACAAAGATCCAGTGTTCTATCAACTGTGCCACTTAGCTGCCATACAATCAGAGTTTTTAGAACTGGAAGGGACCTTGTAAGTCATCTAGACCAATCTCATTTTATAGATAAACTGAGGCACAGAATTGGATTAAGTGATCTGCTCAAGGCTACACAGGAAGTATACGCAGAATTTGAATTCAGATCCTTGGATTCTAAATATAACATTCTATTATACCAGGTTCTTCTTTACCTCCTCATTGTTTTAACATTTCAAGGAGACCAATTTTAAGTCAGTGTAATGAAGAAATTTCTAACAACTGGAGCTGACCATGAAAAGGGATGGATTATCTTGGAGTGACCATTATTGGAAGACTTCAGGTGGTGACTTGATGTCCCTTTGTTAGAAGACTGGGAGAAGACATTCTCGTTCAGTTAAGGGTGGACGATTCCCAGATTCTTAGAGATGGAATAAATATTTCAAAAACTATTTGGCTACCTGTACCAAAACTTTGTCGCTAGAAATTATTAACACCCAAATATAGGAATGCACCATTGTATCACCTTCCTTAGACCTCTGGACTCCTATCTCTAAGAAGTGCTCATGCAGTGTGAAAAAGACTTTGAAATCCAAGTTCAAAAATGCCTCAGAATTCAGTGCCTAAGATGTGCAAGGCACTGTGCTAGATACTGAGGATACAAATCCCCCAAATAAAACAATCCCTGCTCCTAAGGAGTTTCCACATTGGGAGACACGGTAAGAACACAAAGAGCTATACCTGAAAATTGAGCAAAGAGACAAATCATCCTGCTGCCCATGACAACTTAGTAACCAGAACTATCAAGCCTGGTTCTTAGAAGTTCCTTAAGAGGCAAGATGGTGGATATTCAAAACCAAAGGCTTTCTGGTCTGCCCTTCAGCTTTCTCATTTCAAAGATTTCTACTTCCAAATACCCCAACGCCAATATTTAAATGTATACTGAACACTTCACAGAACACAGAGGGAAGCAGAGGCCCAATCATAGCCTGCTTAGAATGTGAGGCAGAACATATATGGTTGTTGTTGAGTTTTTAAGTCATACCTAACTCTTTGTTACCCTATGGATCATAGCATACCAGGGTCTTCAATCCTCCACTATCTCCCAAAGTCTGTTCAAGTTCATGTTCATTGACACTACCTATCTCATCTTCTACCACACTTTTATCTTTTCCAACATTATTTATTCTTTCCAATGAGTCCCATCTTCTCATTATGTGGCCAAAGTATTTAAATTTCATTGCCAGTGTCTGACCTTCCAGTGAATAGTTTGAATTAATTTCTATGTTTAATACTGAAGTACTAACTTTTTTGATCTTCTTTTGTCCAGGAACTCTTAACAGTTCTCCAGCAGTACAATGTGAAAGTGCTGATGCTGTAGCACTCAGATTTCCTTATAATCCAACTCTCACATCCATACATCACTATTGGAAAAACCATAGCTTTGACTATAGAGCTTTGTCCACAAGGTCATGACTCTTCTTTTTAGCATGTTTTCCAAATTTGTCATTGTTTTTCTTCCATGGAGCAAGCATCTTTTAACTTCATGACTGCATTTGCTGTTTGTAGTGATCTTTGAAACCAAGAATATAAAATCTGACACTGCTTCCATTTTTTCTCCCTCTATTGGCCAGGAAAAGATGGGACTAGTTGCCATGATCTTGGTTTTTTAATGTTAAGTTTCAAGCCAGTTTTTGTGTTCTCTTCTTTCACCCTTATCTAGAAGTCTCTTTATTCTTTTTTTTTATTTTCTGCCATCAGAGTGGTATCTTCTGCACATCTGAGGTAGTGGATATTTCTCATGGCAACCTTAATCTGGTTTCTGATTCATCCAGTCTGGCATTTCATATGATGTATTTTGCATATAAGCTAACAAAAGTGGAACATATATAGCCTTGTTGTTCTCCTTCCTAATCTTAAACCAATCAGGTGTTCCATGTTTGCTTCTAATTGTTAACTTCTTGACTCTCATATATGTTCCTCAAGAGACAAGTATAACGATTTGATACTTTCACTTCTTTGAAGACTTGCCACATTTTGTTGAGATCCACAGTCAAAGGCTTTAGTGTAGTTAATGAAGCAAAAGCAGATGCTATTTCTGAAACTCCCTTGCTTTCTCAATAATCCAGCAAATGTTGGAAATTTGGTTTCTAGTTCCTCTGCCTCTTTGAAAACCAGCCTCTTCTGGTAGTTCTCATGTTGCTGAAGTCTAGCTAGCAGAATCTTGAGCATAACCTTGTGAAATGCATGTGAAATGAGTGCAATTATTTGTTAATTTGAATATTATTTGGGCTTGCCCTTCTTTAGGACTGGAACATAAACTGATCTTTTCCAACCCACCGGCCAATGTTGAGTTCCAAATTTACTGGCATATTAAGTGCAACACTTCAACAGCATCATATTTTAGGATTTTTATTAGCTCAGCTGGAATTCCATCACCTTCACTAACCTTATTGTTAACAATGCTTCCTAAGTCCTACTTGACTTCATTCTCCATCTTGTGTGGCTCTAGATCAGTAACCACACCATTGTGGGTTTTGGTAATGTTAAGATCTTTCTAATATAGTTCTGTATATTCTTGCCACATCTTCTTAATCTCTTATGCTTCTATTAAGTCTCTACCATTTTTTTCCCTTGTCATGCTCATTTTTGCATGAAATGTTCCCTTGGTATCTCATCTTTCCCACTCTATGATTTTCTTTTATTTCTTTGCATTGCTCATTTAAAAACAACAGAAAAAAGAAACCTTTCATTCATCCTTGCTGTTTTTTGGAATTCTACATTCAGTTGGGCATATTTTTTACTTTCTCCTTTCCCTCTTATTTTCTTTCTTTTGTCAGCTATTTATAAAGATTCTTCAGATAGCCATTTTGCTTTCCTCCTCTCTTTGGGTTGGTTTTTGATGCTTTCCTCTGTACAATATTGGGAACCTCTGTCCATAGTTCTTCAGGCATTCCATTTACCCAATCTAATCCCTTAAATCTATATCACCTCCACCTTATGTTCATAAGGGATGTTATTTAGGTCATATTTATGCAGTCTGAAGATTTTCCCTTTCTTCAACTTAAGTCTAAATTTTGTAATAATAAGCTCATGATTTGAGCCACTGTCAGCTCCAGTTCTTGTTTTAACTCTGTGGAGTCTCTCCATCTTTTTTATAAAGTACATGATCAATCTGATTTTGATATTGACCAGCTGAAGACATTCATGTGTAGAATCACCTTTTAAGTTGTTGAAAAAGAGTATTTGCTATAATCAGTGAATTACCTTGACAAAACCCTAAGAGTCCCTTCCCTGCTTTATTTTGTACTCCAAGGCCAAAGTTGTCTGTATTTCAATTATCTTTTGATTTCCTACATTAGCATTCTAATCCCTTGTGATGAATGTGACATCCTTTTATACGTTATTTCTAGAAGATGTTGTAGGTCTTCATAGAACTGAATAACTTTGACCTCTTCAGGACCAGTGGTTGGAGCATAGACTTGTATTACTGTGTTGTCAGGTTATTTGCCCTGGATTTAAATAAGTGTCATGCTGTCATTTTTTGAGATTATAACCAAGTATTACTTTTCTTACCCTTTGATTGACTGTGAGGTCTACTCCATTCTTCTGAGGGATTCTTGCCCACAGTAGTATACGTAGTGATCACCTGAATTAAATTCACCCATTCCTGCATTTAAGTTCACTGACACCCAAGATGTCACTGTTTAATCTTTCCATCTCCTTTTTGGCCACATCCAGCTTACCTTGGTTCATAAATCTTACATTCCAGCTTCCTATGCGATATAGATCTTTATAGCTTCAGACTTTCCTTTTGTCACCAGGTGTATCTGCAGCTAAACTTCCTTTTGACTTTGGCCCAGGTGCTTCATTCTTCCTGGAGCTAGTTGTACTTGTTCTTCACTCTTTCCCAGTAATGTGTTGGACAGAATGTGTTGCTAAAAGAAGGTCAGTGGCCAATGTGGTTTCCCTTTGTAGCTATGCCACTGGCTAGCTCTAAGATCTTAGATAAGTCTGTTCAACTCATAGTAATTGAATATCTATGAACATGAGTGCCAAGGACATGCTACAGTGGAAACAACACTAGCTTTGGTGTCAGATGTCCTAAGCTCAAATCCTACCTCTGGTCCTATCCTATCCTCTGATCAGCCAAGTGGTTCTGGGCAAGTCACTTAATTTCTCGGTATCTTAGTTGACTCATATGTAAAATGAACAGGATGGTCTATATGGATTCTAAGATCCCTTGTAGCTCTATATCTATGATTCTATGACAGTGTCTAATCATGTCGGATATCACACAGATTTTTTCACCACCTTGTCAGATTTTCCACAACACATATTTAATATGAACTTTTCACTTCAATTTTGTGTTGGTACAGAAATATTTTCCTTTAAAAATTAAGCACAGAATAATACCTTCTGGGCATGTGGTTGCGACTGTTAAGTACTCTGGCTTCAGAGAATTCAGCTAGTGTTGCTTAGCACTAAGTGGGCTGATTAGTAACTCCCATGGACAATTTTCAAAGAAACCATTAGGTCAAACATGGCTCTTTATGTGGCAGAAAATTTCAAAAACAACATTGTGGGGGGAAAACTGCTTTTAGGGAAGTGTATTGGAGAGGGAGGGAGGAAAACCAAGCTTTATGTAACATTCTGAATTTTAAGGCACTCAATGCAGACTGTGTCTGAATGAACATTTTAATTGCATCTTAATCTTCAGTATTGTTGAGATTCTACTACATCACAGACATTTAGTGACTATGAAATACTCTATAATTCACCATCTTCAGTTGCTGGTCTATTAACCATAAATCCCTGATCCTGGCCTTTAAGGCCAGCCAAAATCTGGCTTCAATTTACCTTTCCACCTTTATTTTATATGGTTCCGTTTCTTATTGTCTCCTCATCAATATCCATGCTTTACTCACACCATGCCTGATGCCTGGAACAGACTGTCCTGAACTTCCCCTCTTAATCTATTGAAATTCTCCCTTTCTTTCCAGACCCAGCTCAGGCCCCACCTCCTCCATGGAGTCAACTCTGGCCCTGTCTCTTCTCAGGTGACAATGACCTCTCCTTCATGAGACTTCTCGTAACACTCAGCCTGGATGACTTTTCTGTTTTACATATCTTACTCTCCTTTGTATCCTAGTTACTTGTATGAAATATTCCTCCTTCCCAAGTGGTATAATTTTGTATTTCTATTGCCTAGGACTTCCACCTAGTAGGTGAATAATAAGTATCTCTCCTGATTTGAATTTTGAACAATAGTCTGTGAAGAGGATAGAAGTAGAAAGCTCTTTTTTGTCAGGTTTGTCATTGAAAGACTCATGGCATAATGGAAACAGCTATCTGTGGAGTTTAAATCCTGACCTTACCACTAGTCATGTGTGTGGACTTGGAAAAGTTGCTTCCTTTAGGCCTCTGTTTTCTCATCTATAAAAAGAGAAGGGTAAGGCCATGTCACTTAGAAGGACACTTCTAACTGTAAATTAATAGCCATATAAAATTAAGTTTTGCCCCTTAACATTTTGGAATTTATTTCTGCTGAAACCCCTGATTGATTGCATTGTCAATGCTTTTAAATATCAACCATAGTAATCATTTTAGTCTTACTCTGATGTACATCTTTCCTTGAAGGAGGGGGAGAATTTCAATAGATTAAGAGGGAAGGCTCAGGAGAGTCTGTTCCAGGCATCAGAAATTGTGTGAGTAAAAACATGGATGAGGAGAGTGTAGGAACCAGGATTGCATAATATTAGGGTGGAAACATAAATTAAAGCTAGATTTTGACTGACCTTAAATTGTAGACTATTCCACAGTTATATATCTATATCTATATCTATCTATAATACTGAAGATTCAGATGTAAATAAAATCTTTAATCAGACATAACTATGGATAGAGAAATAGCAGAGAGGGAGTGGAATTCAGGGAGAAGCCATGGGTGTTTGAGTACACAAGTGCATATTTACTCAGGTCCCCAAATATGAAGGGAAAGATGTGGGGTGGAAAGGAGGAATACACACCAGTTACTGTACTCTTTGAGAAAGGAAGGCCTGCTTTAAAATCCCACAAGATATTTAGCATCTCTGGGACCATGGGCTAGTCACTTTTAACTTCTGTGAAGATTCAGTTTCCTCATCTGTGAAAGAGAGATAATGATATCTCATGATAGGACCAACAAATATCAGGGTTTTCCCACTCCACATGGATTAAGGTAGATGTTTTCTAAATAAAGCTAGGACTTTCTTTGCCATGGATGGGGCAATACTAAATATGGACCTCCCTTAACACAGCTTCCTGATATCCTCTGGCAGTGCTGATATGACTTCCTGGTCACCTAAGGGCATAAAAGGTCCCACCCACGTGGGTTTCAGGGATCTTTAGGCTTGGTGGATGCTACAGTGTCCTTCTTGCATACGCTTGTTATGTTAGAATCAAGTAAATCTCCTCTGGTTGATTAGTCAATTACAATTACAATGCCAATAACCACTTCATTTTGTTCCAGCATTGAACCTGAACTAAGTAGGAGAGAGCATCAGACCCACCCTAACATACCTGTACTACTTACGTCACAGGAGAATTATGAAGTTCAACAGGTAACAATGTCAGATATTATCAACATAATACATAAATATATATATATATATATACTCACATGTATTTTATATATGCATATATACACACTTGTTTATATATACATGCACACATAGGTATATATGCACATCTTCACATACACATATCTGAATGTCTAATCTGAATGACTATTCAAACATGTACTAAACACTGATTAGACACCAGGGACTGGGCTAAACAATGATACAAGGAAAGGCAAAAACTATTCTTGCTCTCCATGAGTTCAGTCTGATGGGAAAGACGAGATGCAAAAACCTGTAAATACATGTAAAATATGTGTAATGGAAGGTCCTAGAAGTGATTGTACTAGATGAAGTATCCTGTAGAAGCTGGAATTTGAGCTGAATCTATCAAAAAGGAAGCCAAGGAGGTCAAAAGTAAGAAGTAAGGAGAAAGAACACTGAAAGCCTCAGGAACAACAGGGCACGGAGTTGAAAGAAGAGTGTTGTTTGAGGAACAGCAGGTAGTCCAGAAGTCCCAAACTGTAGAATAGGTAGAGAGAAATAAAATGGTAGAAGATTGGAAAGGTAGGAAGGAAGCAAGTTGTGGTGGGCTTTAAAAGCCAAACAGAGGATTTTATATTTAATCCTGGATGTAAGAGTGGCTGGATCTCCTTGACCATGGGGTGACATGGTTAAAACACTATCTTTAGGATGTTCACTTTGGCAGCTGAGTGGATAATGTATTGACAGGAAGACTGACAAGTTTGCTATTGCATAGTCCAGGCATGAAGTGATGAGGATCTATGAGAATAGAGTCTATAAAATCTATAGGATTGAGTCTATGGAAGAAGAAAAAAGGAGGTTATATAGATGAGATGTTGTTAAAACTGAAATAATATTTGAAAGTAGATTTGGATATGTGGAGTGAAAGTGAGGAAGTGACATAGCACCTAAGTTGTGTGCCTACATAATGAGTCCTCAACACTGTTGGTATCTTCAAAAATTATGGAAAAGCTAGGAAGAGGAGAGGATTGGGTGGAAAAATCGTGAGTTCTGTTTTGGAAATGTTGAGATTTTTAGAAATGACAATGGGTCATGTCAAAGAAGCAATTGGTGATATGAGACTTAGAATTCAGGAGAGGGGCTAGGGCTGGATAAACAGATTCTGGGGATCATCTGAAGAGAGATGATAATTAAATCCGTGGGTTACCATCTTGCTTGGGAGTGTTGGGGGCCATATATAGCCCCCAATATAGGCAGTGAGTTTGATATCTCTGCTCTATACTATCACAAGAATCAGAATTAAAATGTAATTGGGCAATATTTAAGGAACTCAATAAAATACAATAAAACATAGATTATGTTAATTTGTGGTTTTCTCAGTCAATATGCCATCTTCAGGGATCCATTTCTATTTGAGTTTGGCCCCGCTAGCATAGAAGGAGAAGAGAATTTAGGACAGGATCTTAGTTGGGGACACCCAAAGTTAGTGGAAATACAGCAAAAGAGACGAAGAAGAATTCAAGAAAGTAGGAGGAAAACCAGGAGATATCAGTGCCAGGAAAGACTAGAGAAGAGAAAGTATCCATAAGATTGTGATCAACACTGTTAAAAGCTGCTGAGATAAAGAAGGATGAGGAATTTTTTTTAAGGCCATTTGACTTGGAGATTAAGAGCACACTAGTAACTTTGGAAAGAATTGTTCTAGTTGAATTGTGAGGTTGGAAGCCACATTGGAGATGGTTTAGAATGGAATGAGAGGAGAGGAAGTGGAAGTACCCAGTGTAGATGACTTTCTCAATTACTTTTGCCACTAAGGTATGGTGAGATATAGAATGGTAGCTAGCAGGGATGGTTGGTCAGCGTTGAATAGAAGATTTTTTAAGAATGAGAGAGACATGGGAGTGTTTGTAAGCAATACAGAAACAGCTAATGGATAAAGCAATAATGAAGGAAGTGAGAAAGGGGGCTAAAAGGGGGTAAATTTCCTGAAGAATATGGAATGAAATGGGATCCAGGGTGCATATAGAGGGGTTTGCCTTGATAAACGGAAGTGCCACATCTTCCTGTGAGACAGAAGTAAAACAGGAAATAGTATAACATATATGGAAAGGTAATATATAAATGAATGAAAAGAATCTCAAAGGAGGAGTTACTGAGTCATGGTAGTAGAGCAAAATGAAGAAAAGCTTTGTAAGGAGAATAGAAGATGCCTACACTTCCTTGTAACCCAAGCCATAAGAAAGAAAATATATACCCAGAAGTGGAGAGGGTGGCATTGGAGCTTATGTTTTTGGTTGGAGCCAAGTGGGAAAGTGTCAGATTTCCATGAGTATAATACAGAAGGAGCATGAGAGAAAGATATTAGCAAATAAAATTTGCTAATGATAGAATGAAAGTTCCAGAGGTCAATGGAAAGGAAAGATAAACTAGATTCTTAAATAATAGATGAGTAGGGACACAATGAACAGGGATGAGGAAGTTGTTTTTGGTGAAGAAAGATTTTGTACAGGCAGCCTTCAACTCTGAATCACACACACATTCAAGAAAAAGAAGACTTGATAGTTATAGGATGGTCAGTTTTCTCACATTATCCTCCATGAAATTTGTTTTAGGTGCCATAATTACTAGCTATAGTTCTCAGATTAAATGCTAGATTTGACTCCAATAGCCCTGTACTGAAATCACAGTTCTGTCACTTATTTTCCATGAGACCCTGAGCAAATTAGTTTACTTTTCTGACCCTTAGTTTCCTAAGAGATTGATCCTCTAAGATTCTTCCAGCTTTAGATCTATGATTTTTAAATAGATGGTATCCTAAAGTTAGCTACCCCGAGAATAAAATCCTACCTTCTTCATAACTGTTTCCAAATAGATTTACAACTATTTGGAATCATTTCAATTTCAATAATTATGGTATTATATGGCCTAGAAGCTTGGGGATGGATAAAACTACTTCTTTAGAGTCATCCCAATCCTATGAGTCCAGGAAAATTAGGGGGCTTAAGTGAATTTATTCATAATTTAATCATTTCTCTTTAAATTACTCTGTTTTCCCCAAAGACATTTGAAATCTGTGTGACCATACTCCGTGCAGTCACACACGTGTGCACAAGGAAGGAAGGATGAAAGGATGACAAATGAGGGTGCAATTTGTTTGTTTGTTTTTACAAGAAATAGACACATGAGAAATGCCCACATCACTGGGCTCAGAAGCACATTTGGATGACATTACTTGGTTCTGTTTATTTGTGATCATTTTCCAAACTCAGAGTCATACAATGGATACAGCCAAAAGATTTTTAAAGAATCCAAATGGAAACCTCAAGTCAATGACTCTTAGTATATAAAGATCATAGAGCCAACCCCCTGCTTAACAGATTAGGAAACTGAGGCTCAGAGAGGTGGAATTATTTCCCTAAATTCACAAAGAAAGTAGGTGACAGTGCTGGGACCCAGGCATCTTGATTCTAGCCAGTGTTCTTTCTGTTTTGGCAAGAAAAGGCTAACTCACTAAGATTTCTGCATCTAGATTTCTTTTCTAAATAATGTTTTAAATGTGGTAAATGACATTAGTACCAGTGACGCCTCATGCCCTAAGGAAACCATCTTTCTTCCCCTGCCACAAACCCCGATACTGTCACAAAGCACAGCTGTTGTCATGACTACTTTACTAGCTATCCTTTTTCAGCACTGGGTGGGGGAAAGAACAAAGGGAAGAGTAGTGTATGAGGCTGCTGAACAAGGCTCAGTGGATACTAATATTCCTCAGAAAAACATTCACTTTTCCAAAGCAGCTTCACAGTCTGCACCCAAAGGTCTATGATCCTTTGAAGTTAGGAATGCCTGAAGAAGAACAGTAGAGTTGCTGGGTAGGGACCTATTAAAAATATCTTCTAAAGACTCAGATTCTTCCCTAAAACAGGAAAAAGTTTGTAGTAATGGAGACCACAGCAAGTAAGAAATATTTTCCCGAAGGGTTCATCCTTGTGGAGGGGTCAGAGACAACCATACCCACATAAGAACTGGGTCAAGGCCTAGGCAATGATATTTAAGGGACTGCTGGGGAGCCATCTTCCCCTTCCTCCCCCATATCTACCAGGATCTTGCACTATCTGAAATTCTACCAATTTGAATCATTTAGACCAGAGGTATCAAACTCAGAGCTCCTGGGCTGCATGCAACCTGCAAAACTTCCCAGCATGAAGTCATTCCCCAATTGAGAAATGGTCAATGAGAAAAAGAGATGAACGGGAAGTTTTTAGACAAAGAAACAATGCTATCTATGGTCATGTAAAAAGGTTCTAAATCAGTATTGATCAGAGAAATGCAAATTAAAACATATCTATCAAAAAATGAAAATACTGAATGGTGGAGGGGATGTGGGAAAAATGGGACACTAATGCATTTTTGATGGAGTTAACTGATCCAACCATTCTGGAGAGCAATTTGGAACTATGCCCAAAGGGCTATAAAACTGTGCCTACCCCTTCATTTAGCAATATCACTTCCAGGTCTATATCCCAAAGACATACCCCCAAAAGAGAAAAGGACTTATCTGTGCAAAAATATTTATAGCAGCTCTTTTGATGATGGCTAAGAATTGGAAATCAAAAGGATGCCCATCAATTGGGGGATGGCTAAACAAGCTGTGGCATATGGTTGTAATGGAGTATTGTTGTGCTGTAAGAAATGACAAGCAAGATGATTTCAGAAAAACCTGGAAAGACTTACATGAACTGATGCATAGTAAAGTGAACAGGACAAGGAGAACCCCGTACACAGTAATAGCAACATGGTTCTATGAAAAACTGTGAATGACTTGGCTATTCTCAGCAATATAATGACCCGAGACAACTCCAAAGGAGTAACAATGAAGCAGACTATCACGCTCCAGAGAAAGAACTGATATTGACTAAATACAAACTGAAGCTTGCTGTTTTTCACTTTCTTTCATTTTTTTCCTTTTATTTGAGTCTTTTTGTACAAAATGACTAATACGGAAATGTTTTATATAATTGCACATGTATAGCCTGATTGCTTACCATCTTAGGTAGGGGAGGGGGAAAGGAATGGAATGGAAAGGGAAGAGAGGGAAGGAGGGATAGAATTTGGAACTCAAAATTTTTAATAAAAATGTTTTGAAAAATAGATAAATAATGAAATTTTCAAGTATGACCTAAATCAGATTAAAATGTAATTGGTAAATTTTAACAAAATAAATAAAAATGTTACAACACAGACAATGTCAAGTTGTGGTTTTCTAAGTCAATATGCAGCCAGCAGGTATCTGGTTTCTATTTGTGGATGACACCATTGATTTAAGCTAACATGCTTCCATTTTAAAATTTCAAATACCTCCTGGGAAGACAGGTTATCAGTAACACTTCAGTTTGAATTAGTTTTAAAAGATTGCTTTACTTCTTGCACCTAGCTGATAATGTGCAGTTAAGGACCAAGAATTCTGATGGGGGGAAGGGAGGAAGCCATTTTTAGATAGCGAGCAACTTCCAAGAGCACAGAGATCCCATGTGAGAGAAGGAAGGGGAGAGTTCTTTGAGACAAGAGGAAAAGAGGCTCCAGGAGGCAGGAGAGGAATAGAAAGAAGAGAGTGTGCTAAAGGCTAGTCTCACCAGATTTAAAGTTTTGCTTTCAAACCAATTCTAAATGTTTTTCCAGGGAAAAGAATATAGGCTCTGCTTCTTTATGACATGGAAAACTTTCAAGGATATTGAAGGATAGAACTTATATAATGGTTGTATCAAGGTCAAGCCTTGGAGTCAGAAAGACTTCTTGCATCTAATACCTACTGACTGTGTGACCCTAGGCAAGTCACTTAATCTTTCAATACTCCAAGAAAACTCTAAGACTTTAAATTACAAAAGAGTTCCGGATTTTCATCAAGTGAATGGAGTTCTACACCATTAAATTCATGGATCCTGGTGCTGGGCGTGGTGGCACACCTTTATAATTCCAGCTACTAAGGAGCCTGAGATTGGCAGATCTGAGCTTAGAAGTTCTGAGCTATAATGAACTATGCTGACTGAGTGTCTGCACTAAGTCCAGCATCAACAGGATGAGTCCATTTATCATGAGATCTAAAGAGAAGCAAAATGGTAGGGACCAAAGCTGGTCAAAGCCGCTGAGCCAATTGGGAGAGTGGCCCCTGCTCTTCTAGTCTGGGTGAGATGCAAAACCCAATCTCCTAAAAAAAAAAAAAAGGAATGGGATCCCTTTCTCCTCTTTCCCCTGCATCCTCACTTTGAAAAGAAGTATGTTTTAGTTAAGCCTTTAGTTTATATAACATTGTTCAAAGTAAATCATCCCCCAAAGAAGTGATCTATCCAATTTACCATAGGCAGAGAACCAAGGAGGAAGCATTACATTAAGGAAAGATAAATACTCTGGAAGGGAATGAGAAGAAGACAGTGAAGTGAAAGGACTTCCTCTCCCTCCTCCTTCTCCTCCATAGATATCTTTTCCTTTAATGGAATTCTTCCTCAGTGACCTATTAATATCATAGGTTGGATCAGTTTCATTCTGAAGTTTTATTCCTTTTCCAGATTCATTGCCTCCTTAACAAAGATTTCTGAGCTTATAGGTAACTAATTGGAGAAATGTTGTCTCTATTTTGCATATTGACTGCCAATTCTCCCTTGCTGTTCTGCCACATCAACAACTGGGCATGGCGCCACCACTCTACATACTTTCAAGTTCGTTTTTTTTTCTCCTCACGACTTGCAGCTGCCACTTTCTTCTTCTTGGGTAATTCTGCTTTCCTTTTCTCAGGGCCCAGGCACTTAGGTGTTCTAAAATGTGCCCCTCAGGTCTGACAATGATACTTGGATGGCCTGGACAGGGCATTCGAATCACAAGAACAGCTTCAAGAGAGCTGGTATATCAATAAATCAATCAACCCATCAACATGCACGAATTCAGCAACCTATTATGTGACAGATACTGTGCTAGACATTGGTAACGCAAAGACAACAATGAAACAATACCTGTTCCAAAGTATAACCACAAAGAAAAACATCTGTAAATAGGATATTTTTTTTTTGAGACCGAATCTCTAAATCTTGCCCAGGCTAGAAATACAGCATCTAAGGCTAATTAACATGAAAGTTTTAACCTCTTCTACATCCAAACTGAGACAGTTTGCCTTCTCTAGTGGCCCTCTCCTCCTGGGGGCTCACAATATTGGTGCTGGATTTAGCATTAGCCTATTGCCTCACAGAAGCCCAGAGCTCAAAAGTTACAGTCTTAGCCTCCCCAGTATTACCCTAGGGCATGGACAGTCTACCAGTACCATGCCAGGAAACTGAATCTCATCCATTTGAACTGTCTTAGGAAGATTCTGAGGATCACCTGGCAGGATAAGGTACTAGACACTGATGTCCTTGCTCAAGTTGAACTGCCAAGTATTCAAACTATGCTTCAGAGAGTATAACTCAGATGGGCTGCCACATTGTTCAAATGCCAAATTTACACTTGCCAAAAAAGACTATTTTCTGGAGAACATGCATGGGGTAGACAATCACATGGTGGCCAGAAGAAACAATACAAGGACACTCTCAAGGTATCTCTCAAGAACTTTGGATTTGATTGTGCAACATGGGAGACACTGGCACAGGATCGCTCAGCATGGTGTGCCCACATCAGAAAGGGTATCGTACTCTATGAGCAAAGCCACATTGAGACAGCACAAAGTAAATGCAGGATGCGCAAATTTGGGATACCCACCCCAAATATTCATATGGACTATCTGTGCCCAACCTATGGTAGAGCATTCCGAGCTTGTATTGGTCTGATCAGCCACAGCTGGACACGCTGAAATTTCACTTTACAATGGTGATGTCATTTTGGTCCTCTTCAAGGACGAAGGACAACAACCAACCATAGGGCTTGTACTACCACAAAGCAGAAATGACTAGTATTGCCTCTTTTCCCCCTTAAGAACTATAACCCATCCTACCTCAAATGCAACGTGGATGTTCCAAAAAGTTATAAAGTGACCTATAATCTCATTAACAGATATCAGGTAGGGAAACTGATGAGTGGGGGAAGATAGTATCAATAAAAAGAAAAACAGAACTGGGTCAGTTAAATCAATTGGAGAGAAAAGACCATGAAGGAGAACCAAAGAACTGAATTTATTCTTTTTTTAACCTGGAATTTTTCCAGACTGTGTAAAGACTTAATTTCTTTTAGAATTATTTTTTAGCATCCATTCTCTCTTTTGTGCCTCACAGTAACTCTTTGTAGTAGGAAATCTAGGTATTATTTCCCTATTTTACAAATTGTTAATGGAGGTTGAAGTAAATTAAGTAACTTGTCCAAAGCCACATAGTTGGAAAGCATCTGGCCTTCCACTAGAAGCTTTGCACTGCATCCAATATGGACTGCAGCATTCTTCAACCTGACTTTTCCAAGTCCATCTTAAATAAACTATATTTTTGTTGTTGCCGTTCAATCATTCAGTTATGCCCAACTCCTTGCAACCCTGCAGATCATACTTCCATGAGGTTTTCTTGCTAAGAATACTGGAGTAGTTGACCATTTCCTTCTCTAGTGCATTACGGCAAACAGAGATTAAGTGACTTGCCTAGAGTCACACAGCTAGTAAGTGTCTGAGGCTGGATTTGAATTTAGGCATTCCGGACTTCAGGCCCAGTACTCTACCCCACTGAGCCATCTAACTGCCCCAAATAAATTTTATTTTTTTTTAAATCTTTTTTTATTAAGAAAGTGCTTCTTTGTGTCCTTCAGAAATTAAGCCTAACAGACTTCACAAACTAACATGTTTTTTCCCTTTTCCCTCAGTCCAGATTATGTACAAAATTCACACCTGCTTTTGTCTGATATTTCTTTTGAAATAATGTGCAAGTGTGGAGCATTACTTTCCCATGAACATATATGACTTCCCTCAAGTCCCACTAGAAGTTATAAAAGAACATCTGGATCCATATTTTGTAAGCTCCTTGAGAATAGAGACTGTCTTTTGCTTTTTTTCTAATCTCAGGTGCTTAGTACAGGTAGTGGCTTAATAAATGTTAATTGATGATTGATAGCTTCCTCAAGGTTAGTCTTGCCAGGATACTTTCAGTACCATAGCAATAGGAAAAAAACAAAACAAAACAACTTTCTAGTATATTCTCCTGTCCTAGTTACACTATTACTCAACATGAAAACTGAAGGCATATGGCAAAGTCAGCTTATACATCAATAGTTAAGATCATAAGCACTGCTCTAAGTGCTTCCAAACTTTAAAAGAACAGGAATAAGCATATTCTTCTTGACTTTTTCTATTGGCTCAAGTAGGCCATTTCTTAAAACTCTGGGTTAGTAGACAATTGGAGTTCCTGGAAAAATTAGTTCTAAAATGTATTATTATGAAATACATGGATAGTGAAAATATTGAAAAGAAAGTCTTGATGACAATAAATCATCATGGATTCTTCAAGAATACATCAAGATGGACTATGGTCATTTCATTTTTTTTAATGACAGGGTCATTCTGTTGTTAGGTCATGAGAATTCTGTAAGAGGTAGTGACCTTATACTACAGGAAAGTATTTGCCAAAGTCTCTCATTCAATTCTTGTGGAAAAAAGAAGAGCTGTGGACTAGTCAAAGGTAAAATTAGATGGATTAAAAACTATTAAACAATACCACCCAAAAGTAGTCATTCATGGCTCCATCTGAATTTGGAAAGTGGTCTTCAGCAGACTACCCCAGTCATCTATGTTTGGCCCTCTGCATTAAATGTTTATTTCTCAATAAATTAGATAAATGCCTAGGTGACATACTTATCAAATTTGTAGAGGATACAAAGCTGAAAAGAACAGTGAACATATAAAATGACAAAATCTGAACTCAAAAAGTTTTTAATTGAGGTTGAATAAAATAAGCTGAAATTTAATAAGGGAAAATATAAAACCTTACAGTAATATTTAAAATCATCAGTTTCAGAAGTATAAGGTGGGGGAGGTGTGGCAAGACAACAGTTCTGAAAAAAATCTTGGGATCTTAAGGAATTGCAAATTCAGTACAAGCTAGCAATTATTATATGGCAGCCAAGAAGACTGATGCAATTTTAGGCTGTGTTAAGAGAAAGGCAGTATTCAGGACTAATGAGGTGATAGTAGATTTTGCTTTATACCGCCACACTTCATGAGGAGTATTCTGCTCTGGGTTCCACACTGTAGGAAGGAGAGTGTCCAGAGGAATGCAGCCAGGTTGGTGAAGGACCATGATGAGTTCATATTGATGAGCATTGATGAAACTAGATGTTTACTTTGGAGAAGGGCACATTGTAGATTAGAAACTTCAAGCAACTAACAGACATCATGCTTTGCCTCAGAAAGCAGAATTAGGAGAAAGGGGGCAAAGTTGTAAAGAGATGAATTTAGACCTGATCTACAGAAAATCAATTAGAACTCCCTAAAAGTAGAATGAGCAGCCTTGGAAGAAGGTGATGATGAATTTGCATTCATATAACACTGTAAAGTCTGCCAAGAAATATTATCCTACTTTTAACTTCATGACAACCCTGGGATGTAGGTGATGTTATTGTCCCATTTTGCAGATGAAGAAACTAAAGCAGACAGAGGCTGGGGTAGTTAGGTGGTACAGTGGCTGGAATGCGGAGCATGGAGTCAGGAAGACTCATCTCTATGACTTCAAATCTAGCCTTAGACACTCACCAGCTGTGTAATCCTGGGCAAGTAATTTAACCCTGTTTGCCTCAGTCTTTTATCTATAAAATGAGCTGGAGAGGGAAATGGTAAACCACTTCAGTATCTTTGCCAAGAAAATCCCAAACAGGGTCACAGAAAGTCACACATGAATGGAACAACTAAACAACAATGACAGAGGCTAATTGACTTGCCCAGAATCATACCTATCATACACACACACACACACACACACACACACGCACACACACACACACGTAGGGAGAGAGAGAAAGAGAGAGAGAGAGAGAGAGAGAGAGCTAGTGAGTTTCTGGGACTGGATTTGAACTCACAACTTCTTAACTCCAAGGCTAGCACTCAATCCAGGCACTTGCTGTCTTCAGGCAGAAGCTAGATGACCCCTTGCCAACTATGTTGCAGATGGAATTCTTGTTCAGGTATGGGATGCGCTAGATGACCCTTGAGATCCCATTCAATTCGGAAATTCTGTGCATTATAGAACATAAGGACATGGTTGTTTTACTGGTAAGCATGGCATCAGATTATACCTCATAGTATACACACTCCTGCATGCTGTCCTCTAATGGAAGTCAATCAAATCTGAAACCTTGACCTGTGTACTCTGGAGCTCATAAACTGGACAAGTCCTTACTCACCTATCACAGCATGAATATATTAACCATATAGTAATTGTTTCTCTTTTACCCAGGAATTCTATCCCTCTCATTTTAATTTTTTTTCTATTCAAGGGGCCATCCCATGAGTAACTTAAAGAAACCTATTCATTGAATGGGTGTATCTCACTCAAAGTGAGAATGTGGTAAGACTTTAGTCTGAAAGGGCCAAGGTCTCACTTTGCATCTTGGTCATTTCCAGTCATCCCGATGAATATCAGGCCACTGGCCCCAGATAGCTTGGGAGAAGAAAGTGAGGGTGCTGACCTTGCACAGTCCTCGCTCACTCAAATCAAAGTCAACTGCAAGTCATGTCATCAGCTTGATGTCATAATCCTCTTCAAGAATGAAGGACACAACAACTCAAGAACAACCTTGGCCACATTGTCCTTATATTTTAGCAAACTGAATTAGCCAGCTCAGATTAGGAGCAATTAAAAAAAAGTCTTACAAATGTTTTAACATCTTAAAACTTTAATTAATCAGAATGGTACAGTGACTGGAGAGCATCGAGAAATTTAATGTTCTATTTAAATGCTAATTTGCCTTTTTATTTCACTTCTTGTTGAAAAGCTTTCTGATATATTTTCACTCATCATCTTATGATCTAAAGTTATGGCTTAGTTGCCACAGTGAAGCAACCACAGTGACAAGAATTGGCAAAACAGGTACATATCACCTAGCTGCCCATATCTTAGAGGCACCATGTCCTCTGCCCACCCTTGTAGTTACTTGATCTTCCAAAATTAATTAAGTGAATTAATGAACAATCCACGATTAGGTTACCACTTTTCTTCATTTCAACAACCAAAGTATCTACAATGTCCCAGAGGATTGTTCTAGGAACTTAAGATACAAAAACAAAAATGGAGCTTATATTCTATTGGAAAAGGTTCTTAACAAGGGTCCTATGAACTTGTTTTTTAAAAACATAAAGATTTTTTAATATAATGAATTTCTTTTGTAATCCTATATATTTTATTTTATGGATTGAAAAGGAGTCCATTGGCTTCACCAGACTGACAAAGGGGTACATGAAACATACAAAAATGATCAAGAAGGCCAGTTCTAGGGAAACTTATAATAGGATCATAGCTTTAGAGCTTGAAGGGATCTCAAAGGTGATCCAGGAAAGTGAGGCCCAGAGTAGTTGAATGACTTGCCCAAGGACATACAGCTATTAAGTATCTGAAACAAGATTTGGACCTGAATTTTCCTGATACTAAGCCTAGCATGCTATCTACTGTACCCAATTGCCTCTCTGTGTCTAAGTAAATAAAAACAAATTATGTACAAAGTAATTCACAGTAATATCAAGAGGGAGAGAATACTAACAAGTAGGAAGAATCAGGAAAAGTCCCAAGTGGGAGGAAATACCTGATCTATATTTTGAAGGAAACTGAGAATCTATGCAAGGGTGACACAGTAGAGAGCCTGGCCTGAAGTCATGAGTATTGGAGTCCAAATCCAGCCTCCCAAACTTACTAGCTGTGTGACCCTGGGCAAGTCATTTAACCCCTATTTCCCTCTATTCTTCATCTGTAAAACAGGGACACGCTGGCAAAGGAAATGGCAAACTACTCCAGTGTCTTTGCCAAGAAAATCCTGTGGACAATGTCCGCGGCATTGCAAGGAGTTGGACACAACTGACTGACTGACCAACGAGAAAAATTTATGAGGTCAATGTGTTTATCATATCTTCAGTAAAACTGTGAATATATTTTTAACACACCCCAAGATACTAAAAAATGTTAATCAAATAATATAAATATAAATTAAAATATCAAAATGTTAAGAGCATAAACCCCAAGGAGGCCATCGATAAGAACTTTCCTATGTAAACCAAAATATTTATAGCAGCATTTTTTTATAACAAAGAATTGAGAAGAAACTAGATGTTCATCAATTGAGGAAAAGCTTAATGAATTGTCGCTTATGAATCTACTGAGGATTATGTGCTGTAAGAAATGACAAACATAGAAAAACATGGAAATGTTTACATAAACTGATGCCAAATGAAGTAAGCAGTGCTAAGAAAATAATGTATACAATGAATACAACAATGTAAATGGAAAGAATAACCACAAAACAATTTTTTTAAATGCTGTAAAATTACAAAGAACAAGCATGACTTGAAAAAAAGCATATGAAAAGACCTACCCACCAAACCTTTGTAAAGATGGGAAATTCATGGAAACGGTTCATTGCACATTATTTTCAGACTTATTCTATTTTGGATCAGTTTTGCTGTATTTTTTTCTTTAAAAATATTATTTATTACATAGGATGCAGAAAAGAGAAATTTTGGTAATGTTAAAATCAGTAAAAAAAAATTCAAATATATATATATATATATATATATATGTTATATGACAACCCTGGGATATAGGTGTTATTATATACATTTATATATTTTCTTTTAAAGTATTATTTCTTATATGGGATAGTAGAAAGAGAAATTTTGGTAATGTAAAAATCAGGAAAAAATTATATATATATATATACATATATATACATATTATATGCTATATGACAACCTGGAATGTAGGCGCTATTATTATGTCTATATTATGTCTATGTACATATATATAATAAAAATTTTAAAAATATGTTATGAATACTTATTCAAACTTAGCTATTTGAATTTCCTCACTTTCAGGGTATATACTTGAGGTAGCATATTTTGCAAAATGTCACATCTTTATTTTGTCTCGGTATCAAAAATTTCCCACAAAACCAAGGCCTCTGATCCTTGAAGACCATCTCTAAAACTTCTCACTTTTGTAAAGTTTTTGTTGCTTTTGAAACCATTCTCTGGGACTGTAACATACACAGGCCAGATATCTTCAGTTACTTGGAACTGAGATAGTTGGTTTTGAAATGTTTAGGAAAAAAAAACCCAACTAAGTAGTAAGTAGAGTTTTAAATCTAAACTATAATTGCGTTAGTGTTTTGGCCTTGGATCTGATATTCAAATCAAAAAGCTCTCTGTGTGGGAACATATTCTACTCAAAGGTTTCATTGTTGTCACAGATAATGAGCTGGATGGTTCTTTAAAACATCTAAATACTTGTCTCAAAGCTACCGCATTAGACTACCACTTGGTTTACTCAATTGGAGATTGTCGGATGCCTTGTTCCTTCTCTGGAGATATCTTTTCCTTTATATAACTCTCTTTTGAAAGAAGCAAGAGACATTTTAATGTCAAAGAATGATGCTTTCCTATTCAACATGTATCGATTAAAGACTGTACTAAACATAACGATGAGACTTCAATTAAACTCAATGCCATGGATATGTAATAGGTGCTCACTAAGTGCCAGGCACTGTTAGGTGCGGGGGATGAAAAGACAATAAAAAATAATAACCAACAAGTAAAAAGCTTTCATTTGATCCGTACAGTAACCTTGTGAAAAAGATTCTCTCATTATCCTCTTCTTACAGATAAAGAAGCAGAGGCCTCGAGAGATTAATTAATTTTTCCACTCTAGTTGTTGAGTGTCTGTGGCAGAATTTGAACTCAAAGTTTCTTGACTCCAAGGCCAGCTTTCTTTCGGCTTTACACCCAAAACAGGACAATTTCTGACTGAAGAATTTTCATGGTGAGGTAGAAAGGTGCAGGTATTTAATTTATATATGCAGGTTGAACACGAAAATACAAATGTGCAAAAGTTTCTGGGCTTTATTCTCTACGTCCATATATATGAATAAACCATGCAATAAAGATCATCAGACCCATGTGTGACATGGATATATATCTTACAAGAGATTTCCAAGGAAGACATTATTTTTACTTGTTATAAGTAGGAAGAAAACTGTATCTACACTGCCAGTCATATCACAGAGGAGGGACAGACAGGATCCAGGAATGTTGTTCTTTATTCTCTTATCTCTAATATGGATATTATTATATTTACTAGACATCAATTATCTATAGTATGAGGCTTTGAAATGTTCTCTTGGTGGTTCAGAACTTAAAAAACTCCCAACACTCCTTGGTTGTTCCAAACAGGAGAGTAACACTTAGCTTATGATGACCAATTTAGTTCCCTCCCATCAAGCACTAGTTGCACAAAAGATAATCTCAAATAATTAATAAACCTTTTTATTATCAAAGCAAAGCTATAAACAAAAATGGGAGGATGGATATATACATTAGGGTAGACAATGGAATATACCAGAGTAATGAGCTCTGATTTGGGAGCAAGATGGAATGTCATCTTGATCAGGGATAGAGAGGAGTGGGGAAGGCATGGAGTCCCCTCTTAGCAGTCTCTAGGGTTTCAGGCACTGGCCATCAATAGACATGTCAAGAGTTCCATTTGGAGAGGAAGGAAGGAGGTAAAGGATGCTCTCTGCAGCCAGGGCTTCAAAAATAAAAGTAAAGAGCTTGGCCTTCTTAGAGGGTTACTGCAGCTCTTTGTGTAGTGACATGATAAGTCCTAGACTGTAGCAATATTATTTTGTTTGGAAGAAATGTAGATTTAAGGGACAAGCTAATTCTGAGTTGCTGAAACCAATAGAACATCCAGGGAAAGATTCAGCCTGAAGTTGATGATACTGAAGAAGAGTTTCAGAGAGATGAGGGCTGGATACATGGATTCAGGAGCCATCTGTAGATAAATGATACTTGAAGCTGTGGAAGTTGTTGAGGTCACCAAGAGAGTATGGAGAGAAAGAAGACCCAGCACAAAGCTGGGGTACTCCTACAAACAGGAGACAGGGCATAATTGATTATCCTGCAAAGGAGTATAGAAACCAATCCTAGCCTTCAAAAAATAATCTAATTAGAGAAGCAAACTCGACAGCAATAAATATTGAATCCAACCTTTATTAAGCGTCTTTACAGCAGCAGTACCATAGTAGTAAGCTCTACAAATGAGCAGAATGGAGAGAAGCAGAGCTTTATCCATCTATCTCAAAGAAGGAACAATGTGAAGTAGTAGTGGGGAATCCCACCTGTTCCTGGCTTGTTTCCTTTTTTATCTGCATCTCAATTAAAACAGTTAAGCCTGAGTACAACAGCAGCAGAATTTTCTTATAGACTAAGAGGTGGTCAGTGAATGAGCATTTATAAAGTACTTCTTGTGTGTCAGGAGCTGTACTAAGTATGAAGGCTATGAAGTAATGCAGAGTGCAATGAGAAAGAAAACAGGTAAATAACCAGGTACATATAAGATACTCAGAGAGCCCATGAAGGTAGTATGAAAGGGAAAGGCACTGGCAACTGGAGAGACCAGGGTCTCTGGGACTCAAGTCCTGCAGCTGAGAGTGACAATGTCTGCATGTATGAGCTACATGAGCTCCACTCAAGGACCAGAGAGTCACTAACTAGTGATAAAGATGTCTTCTCATCTGAATTCTCTGATTACGGGACCCAGCTACATACCATCAGAGGGAATATTGACAAAACAGTAGTAGAGTACTAAAGAATTGATGTAGTATCACACATCATAGCCTATTCGCAGTTTCCCACATATGACACTTAGGGTCTTTTCATTGGTTATCCCTCATATCTCTCTTATTTTCTCTTTCTGTCTTTCTATGTATCTTTTTCTTTCTCTTCACCCTCAACTCTGCTTCCTACCTTCCCTGGCCTCATTCAAGACTCACATTCTGCACTCAGCAAGAAGTCTTTCCTAGTCTCTCCCAATTCAGTGCCCTCCCTCTGAGTGACTTGCCATTTACAGTGTATCTCTTTTGTATGTTTGTAATTATTTACATGTTTTCTTTCCCATTACAATATGAGCTATTTGAGGCCACAGATAATGCTTTTTGCCTTTTTTTTCTTTTGGTATCCTTGGATCTTGGCACAGTACTAGGCATATAGGAATCAATAAATGCTTGTTCACTAACTGATAATGATGGAAGAAGTCCAGGGCTACCTCTGCTTTTCCCAAAAGAGATTATCTACCCCCTACATTTTTCAGATAAAGAAACTGAGACTGGGAGAAATAAAGTAACATTTCTAAGACATCTTCTCAGAAATGAGGGAGGCTCTTAAGCCTACCAAAAGTAGAAATGAACTCCCACTCTCTCCTCTCTCTTTTCCTTCCCCCTCCCTCTGACATGAAGCACATTCATCAATCAATGACATTTATTGAGCACATGCTTCATACAGAGCATGGTGCTTGGCACTATCCAGCTATCACCAGAGAAGATCGATGAGGTCCGCTTCCATGGCTGGCTGTTTTATGGGGTCTGCCACAGCCCGGCTGTCTGGGAGGTGCCCAAAGGAAGTTTAGTGGGGCTTTCAGGAGATGCTTTGTTCCAGCACTTAATGATGCTGCTGAGGTTTAGCTTGGCAGTGCTTCCCTTATTTTACTACGGTAGTACAGCCACTGGAGCCAGGAATCAAAATTAGCATGCCATCCTCCAGCTAATCTGTTAGCCCTTTTACTGACTGGCAAAGCACACTTACTAGGGCACAGGGTGGGGTTACTGGGAGAAGTGAGGGATAGTTCCCTTTTACCTAAGAAAAAGCAGAATTTCCTCAGATATGGATCTCAATCTCATTTCATCCCTTTAACTAGTCTGCAAAATAAAATCTCAATCTCTATCTCTGTCTCTGTCTGTCTCTCCCTTTCCCTTCTCTCTCTCTCTCTCTCTCTCTCTCTCTCTCTCTCTCTCTCTCTCTCTCTCCCTCTCTCTCTCTCTTCATCCCTCTCCTCTTTCCCTCTCTCTCTTTTTCTGTCTCTTCCTCTTTCTATTTCTGTTTTTCTATTTCTCTGTTTTCTTTGTCTTTCTATCTTTTTGCTTCTATCTGTCTCTCTGATTTTGTCTCCCCCTTTATCTGCCTGATTCTGATTGTCAGTCTATGCCTATCTGTGGGTGTCTCTGACTCTTAGCGTCTCTCTCTTTACTGCTGGCTCTCCCTGTCTGTTTTTCTGCCTCTGTAGTCCTGCCCCTTTTCCTTCTCTCTTTCACTTTATTCCTCTCTGTCTTTATGTGTCTCTGTTTCTTTTTGTATTTCTCTTTGTCTTTTGATCTCTCTGTCCATCTATTTCTGTCTCTTTATCTCTGTCTCTCTTTCTGTCTCTGTTTGTCTCTCTCTTTCTAAAAGGGATAGTGGGGTTACTGAATTCTCCCTTCTTGCAAAGAGAAAACAACTATTCAATTAGTCAGTAAGTCACTAAATTAGCTTGCAATTAGTTTTCAAATAACTCCATTTGATGACTAGTCTGCTCACATTCAGGAGGCCCTCTCAGGTTGGGTGGGTTATAGAAGACATGAGAATTAAGTGGAGATCATCATTACCCAGACAAGAACAAACAAAGATGTTTGTGAGGCACTTTAAGATTTGCAAAGCACTTCGCATACGTTCTCTGCTGTGATTCTCACAAAAATGCTATGAGATCAGTGCTCTATTGTTACCTCGGCGCCTTCTACAGATGAAGCAAGCAAGGCTGCGAGAGGTTTGGTGACTTCTCCAGTCACAAAACTAGCAAGTTCCTGCCATAGCATTTGAACCCAGGTCTTTCAGACTCTAGAACTTTGATCTAGTCACTTTGCCATATTATTTCTGTAAGGGACACTCGGTACAATTAATGAGGAAAAAAATGACACTTGTAAAAATAGATAGCAAGAGGCTAAAAAAATAACCTAAATTTAATTGAAATTGTTTTTCCTCTCAGTTTTCATCTTGAAGCTAAAAATAAGGATAAATTCATCTCTCCCAGGCATTCTAAAGTATTTAGGTTAAAATGATAGCCTTAGCCTGGTACTTGATACCATGTTAAGTGCTACAGAAATAAAGAAATCAATGGGCAGTTGTATTAAGGGAAGGAGAGGAATCAACAGAAAATATCTCTGCATTTATTAAGAGAATCATAGGATCGTGACTCTTAAGCTGGAAGAGACATCAGAGTCTTTCTAGTCCTTCTAACACAGATGACCCAAATCACAGGAACTTGGGGTAACCACAAATGTTTTGGGGATTTGCATATTTAGATGGACAGAAGCTGGGATCTGGCTCCCTCTGCCTCTAGGAAGACTGCAGGGAAAAGGGTGTGTGACAGCTCCCTCTTTCACTCTCCTAGTTCTAAGAGCGTTACTGGGCTAGAAGGTCTGATAGGCGTGTAATATTCTTTCTGAGAGGAAAGGGGGTCAAAATAAAAGTCACTAGCCCAACTTGCTCTGGCAGGAAGTAGCCCCTCCCCAAATTAGAAGGGTCAGAGTTAACTTACTGATGGCTAAGTTACTTTTCCTCCCAGTAAATGGTTTTTACATAAAGGCAATCAGGGAAATTGAGAAGGCATTTATCAAAGCAGACAGTAAAATAGTAATCAGGGAAGTTACATAGATTAAGTTGACCTACAGAATACACGATTAAATGGTCTCTGACATCCTGAGCTAAACAGACTCTAAACTCAACCAAGGAGAAAGAAGTTTCATTCAAGTAGTCCTTTCTCTGAGAACACAGGCTTAGGAATCAAAGGAAGTGTTGGCATTTCAGCTTTCCCTTTATGCCTTTGGCTCCAGAGAGGTCTCCCATTCACCATTCAAAGACTGTACCTAGTCTTTCATCTTTTGTACTTCTCTCAACTCTCCTCTGCCAATCAGGATTCGGATCTCCCTACATATACATACATATACATACACACACACACATATATATATGTATATATATATATATAATTATATATATAGTTATATACATAGAATTATATGCATATAGTTATATACATATAATTATATATATATATATACATATAGTTAACACTAGGCTGTCCTTCAGCAAACCTAAGTGGGATGTTAGATTCTAATGAAGAAATTAAAGACCAGTTACACATGTATTATCAGAGACAGGTTTTGAACCCACTTCCGTTTCCAAAGCCAACTGAAACAGATTCTGTTTATTTCAATGATCTAATTTTGCTAAGGATATTCAGTTCTGATTGACTAATATTTCACTTGCCGGTATATAAATGGAAACTATGATTAATTCCACACATTAGTAAGTCGCCTATTACTATAAACAAGGACCTCCTGTGATTGAATGGACTGAATCAAGAAACGTTTAAGTGTGTATATATGTGTATCGGTCTCATTCAGATGGAAACAAAGACCCTGAAAAGAATAACAAAGGAAAACTTAGTGTTGTTAGTCGTGGTAACCACTAAAGAGGAAACAATGATTATTTGCTAAATACTTATAGGATGAATTTCTGTGTGAATTTGGGAAAGTAATTTAACATCTCCTAAACCCAGTTTTCTTACATGTAAGATGGGAAGGTTGGTCTAGAAGTCGGTGAACTATCCTGTCATGAAAGCCCCAGATGTGTTGCTGTAAGTTAAGACATTTATATTTACGTATGTAATGAGAAACTGGACAAAGAGAGGCCACCCTTTCATCAGGCCAAACATACCACACATGCTAATTAGGGCTGGACTCATTGGCCAGTCCTTCATTACATAAACACATACATGTGTATATGTATATATTCATATACATACACACATACATATAACATGTGTATGGCAAAACAGGGAAGAGGTGGACACCAAAGGTGGAGAGCAGTTTTGAAAAGGGCTTATTTTACCAATCTTACCTGAACATCATATAGAATCTATAGCATGCACAGAGGCTATACTCTGGTAAAGCCATTTTGGCACATGGGCTAAACCAGGCTGAAGGTAACAGGCCTCAAAGCCATTGGCGAATTAGGAAAATGTCAGTCCCATATGAGGACTTCCCCTAGTAGAGTGGGTGGATGAGAACAGTCTGTTCCAACAGCCATGAAGGCCGCTGAAGCAGGTGCTGTGGAGTACTTAGAGCTTAGTCAGGCATCAAAGATGCCAAGGTCATCCACTGCATTCCAGGCTGGTACCAAACGTTCTGTCTCTCATCTTGTCACTGGACTTTAATAACTGGAAGAGAAAGTAAGGCTGATGACTTTGCACAGCTCTGCCGCACTTAAATCCGATTCATGTGCAAGTCAAGACATCACCCCATGAGGTCATTGGTTCCCTTAGAAAACAAAGAATGAACAACAACATATGTTTAGATACACACATACGCACCCATAGGTACACATATGTACAATATACTGTGCATACATGTACCATACATACATGCCTGTATACATGGTCAATGTTTTATAACTATCAGTTTATATCCCTTTCCCCTTTATCTCTACCAGATATCTTATTTATGCTTCAAGGACTAGCTCCAGTGTTCCCTCTCCAGGAGCGCTTGGTTTCATCCTCATCCTCCTCCCTGTGGGTGAAAGTAACTCCTTTCTCATTTTATCTCATAGAACCATATGCTCCTCTTAACAATATATATTTTAGCTTCTGTTATATTTATCTATGTGCATATCATATCTACTCCTACCTACTAAACTGTAAACTTCATGAGGTCAGAGATTATCTGAATTGCCTACAATTACCTTCTTCTCCCTAGGATGTTATACATAATAGGCATTGGTAAAGAGTTGTTGAGTGACTTAGAGAAGAGCAAATCTCAAAGGAAACAAAGCTGGGGCCTAGTCCTGGCTTGGTCATTGACTCTCTAGGTGACTGTAAGCCAGTCGCTTCGTTAGTTATCTTTCTCCCAGTTTAAACATCTCACCCCTGTTGCTTACCACCTATGACCTTGGGGAAGTATTTAACATCTCCAGGCCTCAATCCCTCAGTGCTAAAATGAGGGGACTGAACTGGCTGACTCTGAAGGCCCTTTCAGCTTTATCTATGACCTATAAATCTTAATGGGCTTTTTACTATTATTTTATGGGGAAACATGCACACTAAAAAAGTATGGCAATATATTCACAGTCTTCCAGCCAATTAATGGGATAGTTTGGACTAGGGACTTATTTTCCATTTCTCATTCTACTGTATGATGGTAAATTACATTTGGCCTCTTAAAAGGAATTTTCTTCTGTAGTCATTCATTGCTTTGACGGGTGTCAATGTTTATAAGGAAAGCTTATACAGTGCCTCTCCCACCCCGGCATCCCCACCCCTGAAAGTAGCCAGTTCTTAGGTCGTAAGCTAACGTTTACCAAGTACTATCAAATCTATCTTATTTGAGGGTCTAACAGTCCTGTGGTAGGTACTCCTGGATTACGGTCCTCATTTTATAAATGAGGAAACAGACACAGAGAGCTTACGTGACATGTTAATAATTTCGCATATAGGAAACTTCAGAGGTGGAATTCAAACTCAGGTTTCTCTCCTGACTCTGTTTGTCATTCTTTTTAGGATACTGCACTAACTGGATCAACTGCTTCAATGGGTGCATACTCCCTCCACCAATGAAGAGTGCATATGACACAGAGAAGTTAATTAGCATTCAAGGATATGTGGCCAAAGAAAACAAATTCATGAAATGTTGGCCAGTCTTTTAATGAGTTTTTCTGAGCTTAGCCAGTCTCTTCTGTAGACAGATAGTCTGTCACTAGATATGAACTAAAAGTCTTTCCAGTGATATGGTATTGGGGTCTTTAAATTGTCTATGATTGCATGCTCCTATCAATAAAAACTTTTGAGCAATACATCCCCAATATATTTATACAGGATGTCTCAATAGTCTTCATGTAGTTTTAAACTTTAATAGCTGCTGATTAATTATATATATATATATATATATATACATATGTTTATATGTATCACTATATGAATAATTATGTACATTAGAGAGCTTACACAAAATACAAAATAAAACAGGATGGGATGAAGATGAAATAGTAATGTTTGACCCTAGAGTTAAATGGGTAGGGGAGATAGGAGAGTTACATGATCAGACCTGCACTTGAGCAATACCACTGGCTTTTGAGTAGAAGATATATAGAAGAGGGAAGTGAAGGACAGAATTAGATTGGGAAGACCAATTACTACAACACTGAAATAGTTCAGTCAAGAGGTTCATAGGATCATAGATGTTGATTTTGCCTGGCTGGAGGCCATCTGTTTCAACTCCTTCACATTGTAGATGTGTTGAGAAAAGGCTGAATTAGTATGGTCGCTACTGAAATAGAGAAAATGGTTTCTAAAGGTGTTGTGAAGCTAGAAATGACAAAGATCAGCAACTAATTGGCTACCTGGGCTGAGAAAGAATGAAGAGATGAAGATGACACTAAGTTTGTGAACTTGGGTCACTGGAAGCATGATGGTGCTCTTCATGGTGATATAGATGAAGGCAGAGGTGGGAGAGAATGAGTGTTGCTGCAGATAACATCTAGCTCTGTAATTCACCTTGCTCCACGTAAAACAAAAAGTGGAGAGGCAGAGTTTTTATTCACCAGTTCCCAAGCACAAACCCTATCCAGAAGGAGAATCTTTGGTAGCCTCGGCATGTTCTGGGGGGGCAGGGGAGCAGTATTCTGGTAGGGTTAGGGAGGGAGTTTTCCCAGTGGCTACCATGAAGCTGCTATAGTGGGAGGTTAGTTTATAATTACCCAAGGGGACAACACCAAACCTAATAGAGTAGAGATTGGGAGGGCACAGAGATTGACATCTGTGCGGAAAAGTTGATGATGATGTTGATGTTGGAGAAGACATGTCAAATTGGTTATTAGAGGGATGGTGAGATGGGACCTAATTCATTAACCATACCTCAGGTCATTAACTCCATTTGTAATGCTACTAATTTAGAAAAAAAATAGTTTGACTTGGAGTCGAGAGACTGTGATAAGATTCCAAACTTTATCACCAATTCCTTAGGTAACATGTAACTTCAATGGAGGCAGGTAGGTGGCTCAGAGCACTGGGTCTGGAGTCAGGAAGACTTGATTTCAAATCCAGTCTTAGACACTTAGTAGCTGTGTGACCATGGGCAAGTCACTTAACCTCTGTTTGCCTTAATGCATTGGAGAAGAAAATGGCAAACCACTCCAGTATCTTTGCCAAGAGCACTGTTTTCTGTGAGGTCATGAATTGGCAGACATGACTAAACAACTGAATAAGAAACATCAGTGAGCCTCTGTTTCCTCATGTGTAAAATGACAGAGTTGAACCAGATGATCTCCATGATCTTTTCCAATTCTGATATTCCACAATTTCTTATTTCTGTGGAATGAGCTGCCAAGTTTCCTCTCTGGAGGCACAACCTCAGGGAACCCCAAGATCATTGAAATACCACAATAAGAGATCAGATTATGACTTTAGGAGTAGACTGCTTAATGCTATGAAAAAGCAGGATCAGGGAAACTTGCAATCACTGTTGTAAGAAACTGGACTCTGAAGAAAAAGGAAAAGATGCCTTCATAACATTTTTCCAGTTAATGAATAAAAAATGACAGAGCAGAGCTCACGAGGGCCAAAGCTCTCTGCTTTTTGTGAGGTTGATTATTGCTTTGTTTTGTCTTCTGTTATTAAAACAATAGGCATGCCAGTCTTCATACAGGGGAAACTAAGTGGCTTCCATTGAAAGTGGAGCCTTTTGTAGACAGAAAACCATCCAGTTAGGAATTCATAGAAGATGTTTGGAGACTCTTTTGAATTGTATGATAAGTACCAAGATAAAGACCTATTTAATTTGAAAACAAGATTTTCTCATTTGGTGATCCATGTGAGAATCACACGTCTCATCTTTTGTATTAGTTCTCAAGGGTCAACTCACAATCCTGCTCTGGACAGTGACTTCCCATATGTGCTACAATTCAGAGCCCTCTAATAACATAATGGAATGTACTCAGTACTCCTGCCATGTAATTTCCATTTCAAACTCATTGTTTGGATCTATTCCCATTCATGGTGCCATTTTAGTTTCATAACTGGAGTCAGAGAGGCAAGTTCCTCTAGAAGAAACAGAGCATGAGTTAAAGTATTCCATATCCACTTTTCTCCAGGGATATTATTCATGCTGACTCCATTCAAAACTGTCAACCAAAAAGAAACATGCTTAAACATCTGTAGCTTATCCCTAAATATTAGCTACACTTAATAATAATAACAGCTAGTATTTATGTCATGATTTAAGGACTGCAAAGCCCTTTACAAATATTATCTCATGATATCTTCTGAGGCACACAAAAGTTGTAACTTGCCAGTGGTCATACAGATTGCAAACATCTGAGGTCATATATGAGCTCTGATACTCTTGACTCTAGACCCAGAACTCTATCCACTGCATCACCTCGTTACCTTGGGATGAGTCTTTGGGAAGGCCCCTATAAGTTAGCTAGCATCCATTCAACTCTGCAAGAAGCTCAGATACGGTATGCACTTTTTTAGACTGTTTGTCCTTCATACATTATGTAATGGAGTGAAGGATGAGTAACAAGGAAGTGCAAGTTAGTAATAACTTTGGCCACCCTGACTCATTTCCTGCTCTCTGTTATTCCAGAGAATAGTGGACACTCATGTGACCTGTCAACTGTTTAATGAGCTGAGGTAGGTATATTATATTATTTATTCATTGGGTAGATTTCCAGTCCAATAAACTTTCACTAAGCCCCTACTATGTGCCAGAAACTATGCTGAGCCCTGGGGTTGCAATGAATAAAAAGAAAGACAGTCCCTGTCCTCAAGTGTAACTCAGATTACTCATTATTAAACCAGGTTAACAAATTTAAAGGATGTAATGTTTATTCTATTTTTGGAGAGTGCCTCTATATTCTGCATAAGTATTCCTATTGATATTATATGTAAGACATATTTTGGAATTAAATGTCTCCTGAAATGAGTAAGAAGTATTCTTGAATGGGTACTATCAACCTATTGACAATTTACTAAGGATGAAATATTAATTTTTAGAGTCAATTTTGAAGCACCTGGAAATTCTTGGAATAGATTTCTTTAAAAGGAAAAGCTAGGGAGATGGGAAAACTAGGGTGGGGAGTATTTGTGAAAGGAGAGGGGCTGCAGAGATTCAAACTTATTTTACTGGGGGGTGGGGGTGGAACTTGCCCATTTTCTAGATCTGCTGAGAAACACATGGCCCTAGGAGAGGAAGATTTTTGTGGGCACAGAAATGGAGCAGCTGAAGGCACCAGCAACCAACAAGTAGATCCTTGACCAAGTCCCTTGAAAAGGTGTACCTGGATATTGTCAAATTGCCATCTTAATCCAGGACCAAAGAATAACCAAACTTAACCCTTGACTTTCATTAATATTACTTAAAGGGTGTGGATTCAAGCTGTCTTCAATTTTTTCCTGTGTGTGTGTGTGTGTGTGTGTGTGTGTGTATGTATGTGTGTGTGTGTGTGTGTTGTATCTTCAACCACAAAGTAGCAATCTGTCTGCAGAAGGACATCGATGCCTTGGGAAGGCAAAAATGACAATATGGGGAATGAGGGGTGGATTTAATCCTTTAGCAGCCCCAAGTGCTTTTCTCTCTGTTGGGGGGGATGGTACTCAGGTTCAACATAATTCCTGGAGAAAATGGAAGCCCAACAAAAAAGGAAAAATTGTTGGGAGTATTTGCAGGCTTTAGTGGAAATCTTTAGTTTTTTAATATTTTCCATTGCATTAAATAAAGTTTATCATATATTTTTGACCCAATTGCTCACATAGGAGCTTAGGGCCTTTTACCTTTACTGTAAAATCTTGGACTTGAACCAAATTCTGAGGTTTTCAGAGCAAACCCTGTTTGACTGAATTGAGAGTGAATTGTGACATGCCCCCAAAATTGACCTTCTGATGGATAGATGGATAGCTCACAGAGTTTGTAGATTTCTTGGGCAGACTCTGAAGACAGACACTGATGGACCCAGAACTGAATAGGACAAGCACAGGAAACTGAATTACATTTGAGAAATTGTTCAGTGCTTTTAAGGACCTCGAGTTTGTCCCTAAAACACATAGTGGAGGCAAAGAATTGTGCTGTGTGCTCCATTGGTACCCATATAATGTCAAGACATCTAGAGGAAGGTCTCCAGCAAATTCTATGAGCCCCTGTTGAAGATTTCTGGAGAGACATGGGCAAAATTTACCCAACAATAAGATATAGATGGATCTTGATCTACATTGTCGGAAGAAGTACCAACATCAGTGAGATAATAGATCTATTGAGGGATATATTACTTACTCTAACAGCAATGGTATTACTTTATTAATGGTATAACTTTATTAACAAGGACATTAGAAAATTAGCTCATGTCCCTATACAGACTTGGATCTCTCCCTTTAATATGTCCTGGTGGTCCTGGTTTGGTGGGAGTTGGTGGAAACAGATACTCTGGTTCTTGTTGATAGCAAACAGTGCAGTCATTCTGATCCAAAGGAGCCATGTAATTTGAAGAATGTGTGGGAAGTGGCAATAGTATCCCCAAACTAGAAAACACCAAAATGCTCATTGGTTGAGTTATTGAAGAATAGTAGAACAAATTATGATACATGAATGCAATGGAATATTATTGTGCCAAGTGTAAAGAGTATGGAGAAATTTGTGAAGATGTAGACGAACTGATGTTGCACAAAGAAAGTACAAATAAGAAAAAGAATATGTATAAAGATCACAATGATGGTAAGGAAAACACTGAAAGATCTTAGAATTTAGATCAGGGCAATGATCAGTCCTGAGTGCAGAGATTTGCTGACAAAATATAACTTCTTCTTGACTGAGAGTTGGTATAGAGTAGGATCAGATTGAGCCTACTATCAAATGATCAGGATATCAGTTTGTTTTGCTTAACTGTGCTTGTTTGTTGATGAATGAGGATGGCTTTGGGAAATGACAACCATGTAAACAAAAGAAATACCAATAATATACATTTTAGTAAAATAGCAAACACATACTGCTTTCATGTTTGTAAAGCACTTTACAAATATCATCTCCTTTGACCCTCATAATAATCTTGGGAGGGAGGTGCTGTATTATCCTTATTTTACAGATGAGGAAACTGAGGCAGATTAAATGACTTGCCCAAAGTCATATACCTAGTAAGTCTTGATATGAATTTAGGTCTTCCTGATTCCAGGTCTAACACTCAAACTATGCCACCTAGCTGCCTGTGACTTTTAATAAAGTGACCATGGATTAAAAGACTGTGTGGGAGATTAGTCTGATACTTACTTTCAAATGGTACCATATTTAGAATTAATAGAAATATCTATCATGTTCTAACAACTTCAATCAAGAAAGAAGACTTCTATAACCCTTCTTTTTACAGATGAGGAAATTAAGGAAGGAAAAAGGGAACTGACTTGCTCAACGTCACAATATGAGTTAATAGTAGCCCAGTTAGGACTAGAACTCAGGTCTTATCACACCTAGTTAAATGTCCCTTCTACTAGATCATGTTGCTTGTCTAGTATAAGTACTGAGAGAAGAAAGATTAAAAAAGAATGTGAGAATTTATACTTTAACTATACTTCATTCAAAACCTAGGGTGGAGGGAAATATGTTTGAATTGAATTTCAAATTGCTTCACCAACAAAGCATGAGGATTAAGGCAGGGGATTAAAGTCAAGGATTAAAGAGGGGGCAGAAAAAGGGAAAACTCCACATTATTTTTAATTGAGACCGAGGAAAGGAAAATGAGCCCCCAACTCATATGGCAATTAGAGGGAACCTCTGTGAGATCTGCACCTGGAAGTACAATTGGCTTGTTTTTTAGAGCTCCTGAATCTACTGAGTTCAGGGGTATAATGATAAGGCCAAGAATCAGTGCTTGAAGTTACTTTCACAGAGTAAGGCATCCTGGAGGGCTCAGTTCAGATCTGCCACCATATGTTTCTTATTTTGTGACTTGGAACCATTTTATGCCCCTCAGATTCTCAGACCCTTGGAGCAGATGACAATTCTCTACCTAGTCCTTAAACTCTCGGTTTAATAACAGAAGGAAGCAGAAGAGGAAAGCTAAGGGCATGAATAAAGGAAAGTGCTAATAGTTTGGGTCAAGGAGCAATAATTCAGCTAGTTGACCAATTCAATTCAACAAATGTCTATTAAGCACCTACTATGTTTCGGCATTGTGCTGGTTGCAAAGGTTTGCTTGTTTGTTTTGTCATGATCTTTGATTTTATCAGTAAAAGGAAATTCACTGGAGAGAAAATTCCTTCTATCGATGCAAGTGAGTACCTGCTCTGAAATTCAATTTATAAATTTAAATTTATAATCTTAGAGTTTCCTGAGGCACTGAGATACTAAATTTCTTGCCTAGGATCACATAGTCAATATGTATCCATATGGCATTTGAGCCTAGGTTATCACAACCCAGAACCTACATATTTACTATGTAAGCTGGTAATGTGGAGGGTAGAAAAGAAGGAAGGAAGGGAGGGAGGGAGGAAAGGAGGGAGGGAAGGAAAGGAAGGAAGGAGGGAAGGGAAAGGAGAAGAAAGAGAAAGAGGGAAGAAAGAAAGGAAAGAAGGAAGGAAGAAAGAAAGAGAGAGAGAGAGGACAGGAGGGAGGAAGAAAGGAAAGTAGAAAAAAAGGAAGGAAAGAACTCACAGTTTTGTTTGTTTGTTTGGTTTGGTTTGGTTAGTTTGGGTTTTGTAGAGTAAACAAATTCAGAAAATGCCTAGAATCCAGAGCATATTCTCTGAGGTAATATTCACATGAAAATAGTGGTACCCTTAGGGGCTACATGAGAGTTAGAGAAAGTCCTTATGGAACCCTAAATTCTTAGTAGACCTTTTCACCTTCCCTGTGCGTCCTTATTGCCAAGGCAATCCACTCCCAGTAAGAGCTGAGCTGAGTCCCATGGTGAGACTTTGAGGAAAGGTCATCTGAACCAAAACATTGAATAACATCATTACCCATCTGAAGAAAAGCATGAATCAGAGACACGGCTTCAATAAAGGGAAGAACCTAAAGCTTTGCAAATGTCTAAGAATTGATTGTGTCTATTTCTAGAATTAAAGAGTTGAATGCAATTTTTAAGTGCCTACTATACACAAAGTACTACACTGAGTAATGGAGAAGACTTAAGGTTTAGATAAGACATGATCCTGAAGCTTATAGTATTTCTAGGGAGATAAAACATAGATAATTAGAATACATAAATGTTCCTAAAGAATGCATCCAGAGGCACAAAATGAATTGCCACATGAAGTACAAGGAGGAAGCTTATTACTGACCTGCCTATCAGAGAAAGTTTCCTGAGGAGGCATCATTTGAGTTGGGCTTTGATAAATGGGCAAGAATTTAGCAAACAAAAGAGGGTTAGGTAAACTCTGTTGAAAACTAGAGAATGGAAGGCACATAACTGGAGGATGCAGGCTGTGGGGGATCCAGGGGATGGGCTCTCTTACACACAAAGGACCCATAATTTCTTTAGTACAAGTACTATTCCTCACGTTGTAAATGAGGAAACTGAGTTAGAAAGTCTAAGTGGCTTTCTTACCATAATACAGTTAATAAATGGAGGAAGAGGAATTCAAACCACATTTCCCGAATCCAGATTTAGTCCATCTTTCCCAGAGACAAAATGGACTCAAAAAATCTGCATGTTAAGGAAATGAGTCTGGTGGCAGTCAGGAAAACATCCTTGGAAACTTTTGCAATTCCTTCAAGCAAGTGGTAAAGAGAGTTTGAACATCAGCTGGAGTTAAAAGGAGGGGGCAAATACTAGATGCAGTGCAGAGATAGACTTAACAGGATTTTGTATGTGGGGTGAGGAAAAAGGGAAAGGTCTTGCAGAATGAGTGTATATTGCTGCCACTATCAGAAATTTTAAGATAAAAAGATCCTTGGGAAGGACTTTCAATCAATCCCTGAGCTTAACTCTCAGAAAGTAAGATCCTTGAAACATTTGGAGGAATGGAGAGAGAACTGTACTCGAAGTCAGGAAGCTCTGGGTTCAAATCCTGTTAAAGATATTTACTAAGCTATGTAGCTTTGGGCAAGGCACTTAGCCTCTTGGTGCCTCAGTTTCCTCATCTGAAATATGGATTGGGCTTGATAGCCAATAAGGTCCCTTACAAACCTAAGTATGTGATCCAATGAATATTTTGTTTGAAATGTGAATTTCAAAGACTTTGAAAACATCAGTAATTGAACATAACTACTAAAATTCATTTCAGGGGCAAATGTCAGTGTGCTATGTGTTGTGCGCTGTTTTGAATTATCTGTTCTTAGAAATAAACCTTCCCTGAGAAGAGAAAACCGAGAGTTAATTGTAGACATAAAGGTCTCAACATTTTATTTTCAGTGGGGAAAATGGTATTTAGGATAAGCAGGAGCGCTTAGAGATTCCTCTGTCTCCTGAAGGCTAGGAAGAAAATACAGTGACCTTGAGAAAAATAAATAAAAAATACTTAACTCCTTCTTCAATTGACTCCACAAACTTGAGAGGGGAAAACTGGAAATGTGGAAATCACAAGTACTGGAGTGATAATTTGGAGGATAAGCTAGAAATCTTCAAACACACACACACACACACAAATATACTCCTGTTTTGTCTACTGAAAACCCAGTTTTATGGATATTCTTTAAAGGAAAATAAATTGCAATCATTGCTTGCACTTGGAAACTTATTCAACATCATATCCATAGTACCAGAAACAAAACAACCCCCCCCCCAAAAAAACTCCACATGGCTCAGACCCATAAATCTAATAAACACTTCGAACTCAACACCAACTGATAGGGGTTTTATCGCTGCAGGCTTGTCTACAGTCTACTAAACGATAATCCTAATTAGAGACCTAATTATGTTTCTGCTCTGAGTATTTTTAGATAGCCTTAACATTTGATCTGTTTAGTCTAGTTTTCCAGGTGGCAATAGATTAAAAATGGGTTTTCTTTAAAAAAAAATAAGATATGACTATTATATTTCTAATAATAGGTGATTGTGGTCCAAAGGCTGTTTTTTATTTAGTGAGGCATGGAACAAGTATTTGTTGATGGTAATTGTGCACACGAACACTATTCCTCCAGAGAATAATAGACTGCCCTTTGTAGTCAGCGCTGTGTTTCTTCTGTATAAAGTTTAAACCTTTCTCTCTGGGATCTTGATTTTACTTCACTCTTTATCCTGAAATACCCTGCCTTTTCAAGTCGGTCCAAATCTTTTGGTTACACTGTAGTAGGGATTCTTGTGTCCCAAGGTTACCCCAGCAGTCCAGCTAATCCATCACTCAGGAGTTTAAAGAAAAAGATCAAAAAAGACTCTTTAAAAGATACACTATTCATATCAAAATCCACAAGTGTTCCCATCACCTTTACAGCTAGGGCTTATAAAGGTCACATTTCTGCCATATCCAATATTTCTTTTTGACTCAAAAAGGAAAACTTCAACTTAAGAAAATTCTAATTCTCTTCTCACTTTGCAGGGGCAAATGGGGTGAAAAACGAGGACTAGAGTATGTATTACTTGTATAAAAGAGTCCTGAAAATGTTCTCACATCCTACTATTCTTGAAGCATTAATATTTAATATAAATAGCACTTCTATAGCGATTTAGCACAGCTAGGTGGCACAGTAGATAAAGCGCAGGGCCTGGGATCAGGAAGACCTAAATATGGCCCCTGACACTTACTAGCTGTGTGACCCTGGGCAAGTCACTCAATCATGTTTGCCTCAGTTTCCTCACCTGTAAAATGAGTTGGAGAAGGAAATGGCACTCCAGTATCTTTACCAAAAAAGCCCCAAATGAGATCACAGAGAGTTGAATGCCACTGAACAACAGCATATAGCACTTCAAGGTTTGCAAAGTGGTTTAAATGTTATTTTATTTGACCTTTGTAACAGTCTTGTCAGGTAGATGATTTTATTCCCATTTTACAAATGAGTAAACTAAGAGAGATAGTAACTTGTGCAGAGTAGCACAGAGAAGAAACATCTGAGATGAGATTCATGCTCAGGGCTTCCTGACTCCGAAGTGCAACATTCTATCTACTGTACCATCTAAATGGATGTAGGGAAGTATAAGACATTTTCTTCATGCTCAGGATAGGCTAGAGCCCACTGTGGCTTCATAAGGCTCATGGAAGCATGTCTCCTCTTTACATTTTGGAACTGTGTTCATTATAAACAAGCTACTGTATGAGAAATGACAAACCTCATAGAAGGTATAGATTATTGATGTGGAAATAAGAGGAGGAAGAAACAGTGAACATATCTCAATGGGAGTAAACCATCGAGTGCCCAATCAAATGAAGAGAATGCATGAGAGATCCTGATACAGATCACAAAGTTGCCCTGGAAGTAGAACATATATGTGATGAGACATTTAACCTAGCTAAAAAATATGATGGTGGCCCCTTTCTGTTAAAAATCAGGGTACATAATAATTTCTGGCCATGCTGTTAATATTCTCCATCAATTGGTAGAAGGAGTCATAAGGGTAATTGGATTCTCTTCTCTTGATTTCAATCAATAAGAAGGAAGTGGAGGTGAAATAGAAAAGATGGGAATCTTAAGTAGTGGTCCTGATATCTGAGTATTTGTAACATGAGTCTCAGACTTTAGAAGAGTTGATATCAAAAAGTTCAGAGATAAGATAGGTAAGATCAAACGGTGTGAGATTGTAAAAGGGAAATTAGCTCAAGTAGATATGGAGGATTCCAAGACTGAAGTTCAACCTATGCAGTCACTAATGATTATGATGAGGAAGAAAAGGAGAGACCTTAACTGGATGGATATTGCTCAACTCCCTCAGATTTTTTAAAGATATAAATAATAGATATGAGATTAAAGATGAATACAGAAGAGTGATGAGATCCTATAAAAACATTTAGCCTCATGCTAAAGAAAACCAAAAGAATTTCAATGAATGCAAAAGGCCACAAAAGGGACTTTTTTCCCTTTCTAAAGTTATGTTAGGGGCAAGGGGAAAAACAAGAAATAGTTTGGAACCTCAGTTGAAGTGAATAGAAAAAGTGATAATAAACAACAAAGAAGGCAGAGCTATTCAACTTAAATTTTCCTTCTTTTATCTCCTCCAAGAAGAATGAATTTTAGAATGAGAAACATTGAACAAAAATCATTTTTTAGAAGAACTGCAATCTAATATAAATAAAAAGATGATGCGTTACCAGTCCTAGAATGCTATAATAGGATACTGACCAAAAAAACCTCCAAAAACAACAAAACACAAAAAAGCCAAACAATAAAAACCATATGGGTGGGAGAGGTGCCACAGGACTGGAGATGGGCAAATACCTCAATTTTTAAAAGGGAGGAGAGGGTAGTTATCTCAAATTATAGGCCATAGATCTTGAGTTTGAATTCTGGTAAACTTCTAAGACAGATTGTTAAAGGGACAATTTGTGAACATTTGGAAAGTAAAGAGATGATCACTATGAGCCAACGTAGATTTATTAAAAATGAGTCATGCCAGACTAACTTCATTGCCTTTTCTGACAGGATTCCTAGACTTGTATATAGCAGCAGAATGCTATGCACAGAGCAGAGCAGTATTTCAGGAAGGCATTAAAAAAAAAGTCTCAGAATATTCTTGTGTACTAAATAGAGAAATGTGGGATCAATGCTGGTATGAGTAAGTGAATTTGGAGCTGACTAATTATATCCAAGGAGTATTGATTGATGGCAACTGGGGGAGGGGTAAGAAAAGGAATCAATTTAGTGTAATACTACAGGCATCTGTCCTTGGCCCAGACTTATTATCTTTATTGATTTCTTAGATGAAGACCTAGATGGAATACTGATCAGATTTGCAGATGACACAAAGTAGGGAGGGATTACTAACCTAGTGGGATTCCAAATCAAGATCCCCAAGCCTCAACAGGATGGAATTTTCATTTGAGATAAAAAGATGAATTGTAAAAGATTGTAATTGTGTAATGTCCTTCATTTAATGTTCTATACTTCAGTACATGTATAGGATAGGGAAACAAGGCTAGAAAGCAGTACAGATGATGAAGGCCTTGACTGGACTGGTAATATACCACAAGTTCAAGAAATTCAAATGCAATCTTAAGTTGCATTAGATAAGATAAAGCAACCACAACAAAGAGGAGGATAGCACCACTGCATTCTGCCCCAGTCAGACTCCATGTGGAATATAGTGTCCAGTTGTGACAAGGGTCATTGTTAAACTGGAGAGCATCTAGACATGATAATGATGAGGAAGCAAAGGAGAAGAGAACGATATGGGGACCTAAAGGATCTAATAGAATAATGTCTTAAAAGGCTATAGAAATGTTAGTGATTCTTATTGAAAACCATACCATATGATGGTCAGTTTAGGGAGATGAGCATTTGGGATTTGGAGGAGAAAAGACATAAAAATGATTTTTGCTGTTTACTCATGTTTGACTTTTGTGAATCCATTTGGGATTTTCTTGGCAAAGATACCGGAGTGGATTACCATTTCCTTCAGTTCATTTTATAGATGAGGAACCTGAGGCAAACAGGGTTAAGTGACTTGCTCAGGGTCACAAGTGTTTGAGGCCAGATTTGAAGTCAGGAAGAGGAATCTTCATGATTCCAAGTCTGGTCCATTGCCTCACCTAGCTGTCCCAGAAAAGACTCATAGTTCTTTTCAAATATTTAAGTGCTATCATAGGGGATTTAAGTCAACTGCGCAAACATTTATTAAACATCTTCCTATTAAAACACTGTTCTGAAGGATCAGGATATTTTTTTTAAGTGTTCTTGAAGGATATCTAGGACCAACGAATGGAAGTCATTCAAAGCAGGCAGACTGATTGCTTTCCAGTACAACTGGACAGTCCCAATACATTCTCACAGTGTAATGGGTGCTTTCTGAGATAGTGAGTTCCCTCTTCCTGGAGGTCTTGACATGGAGTTGAAATGATCATGTGTCAGAAATATTATAGACAGGGTTATGCTTTAAGTGAAGTTTGGCCTAGATAACTTCTAAAATTCCTATCAACTAGAATTATAGTGTTTCATGGAAGGAAAGGAGCCTTCAAGAATTTTTAGTTCAATTTCTTTATTTTACAGAAGAAGAAACTGAGGCCTAGAGAGGTTTTAGTGACTTGGTTAAAGCACTTAGGGGTAGGGGCAAAACTAGGGTCCAGTATTGCTGACCACCAACCTAATGCTTCTGTCATTCCACCCTGATGATTCTAAAAAACAATTTTATAAAACAATATTTTTTCTTTTTGCTTTTGAATCAAATTCATTCTTAACTGGAATGGCATCAAGAAACTTGAAATAATCCAGATATGGAAGTAGTTTTAAGAAAAAAGTAGGGGTAAAAGCAGGCCAGTTATAGACAACTGTGTATGGGTATATACTTGTCTTAGTAACAGATCTATTAATTCACCTGTGAATTCATGCCTGGCCTGATTTGTTCTCCTCAAATCCAAGTAAGTTTATAGCTCTCATAACAAGATCCAAATCAAATTCCTTCTAATCCATTAAGTAGTCAACAGCTACTTCTCTGAGCTCCTACATCTCTAAGAGTCTGTATCAAATAATTTAGCATTTATTTGTATACTTCATTGTGTAGTACTAAGTGGTAGGTGGAGAGAATGCTGGACCTGGAATCGGAAAGACCTGAGTTCAAATTCTATTTCAGGACACCAGCTGTATGCCCCTAGACAAGTCATTTAACCTGTCTGCCTCAGATGCTTGTACAGCATGATATAAATATTGGCCACATTATTACTATGATTGGCACTTACATCACAGAGCTGTTGTGGGAATGAAACGAGACAAGATTGGTAAAAATCCTTGGCATAGTACCTGGCACATAGTAGACCCCTTGGGATCATCCCAAGATCCTTTCATGGGATCCATGAGGTTAAAACTATTTCCATGGTAATATTATAAACATACACAGAAGCTTTTAGGGAGGGGAGTCTTGAATAATTTTTAAGAGTGTGTTGAGACCAAAAAAAAAATATGAGAACCACCAGTCTAGAATGACACATATGATAGGAAAGGGAATAAGCATTTATACAGTATCTGGTGATGACGATGACGATGGTGATCTCTTGTATTGATTTCAGGTGTGTTAAGTAGGGAAAAGTCCTTAGGAAGCCTGTTCCTCTGTGTGGAATACAAAACTTGGGAACCTGAAAATCACATGTAAAATGGCAAACACACTTTCATTTACTAATAGTCAATTCAAAGAAGGAATACATCTTTGAATAGGTGGCTTTGGGAAAACGTCAGGAAGAGAAGTGAAACTCTGAAGATAATTCATTCCTTTGAATGTCATTTGTTCTTTGGACTTAATATATGCCTTTAGGAGAAGCACTTGAGATAATTACAGTAACAACGTATATTTAGAGTTGGGAATTTTGAGGTCATTAGGCACAATCCCTTTATTTTACAGATGATGAAACTGAAGCAGAGTGAAATGATGACTCGTCTAGGGTCATATAGCTAATAAATGTCTGATGTAGGTTCTGAACACAGGTCTTGATTCTAATTTTGCTACCCTATCTATGCCATGATGCCTGAGTCACATATGTCACACACATACATATACTAAATACATATATATACATATATGTGTGTATATTAGAGAGAGAAGAAAGAGAGAGAGGGAGAGAGGAAGAGGAGGAAGGGAGAGAGATAGAGGGAGAGGAAGAAAGGGAGGGAGGGAAGGGGGAGGGAGAGGAGAGGGAGAGAGAAAGAGAGAGAGAGAGAGAGAGAGAGAGAGAGAGAAAGAAAGAGAGAGAGAGAGAGTGAGAGAAAAAGAGAGAGAGAGAGAGAGAGAGAGAGAGAGAGA
>CM053771.1:82101874-82190997 GCA_028658325.1 Potorous gilbertii | reverse complement strand
TTGACTTTTATTTTGATTCTGTGCTTGGCAACTTCTTAATTAACATTTTAGATGAGAAAGTCAAAAACAAGGATATGACAGACTGCTACTATTCTTGGTGTTGCTGACACTTTTCCCAGTGGTAGAATGACAGTCACAGCTGCAAGTCATTACAAGAAAGCTGCCTGAAAATAGTTCTAAGGCTCGGTCAAAAGAGCTTCAGCTTTCCACAGCACTTAACAGAGGCCTGACAATTACCTGGAAACCAACTTCAGAAAGCGAGTGAAGAGAGAAGAGACATGGTATTGACATGCATGACCCAGACTAATGGCAAAGGGCAAAGGGAAGAGACTTGCAGGTAAAACCTTCAATACATGGTGTGAACTATGATGTGAACTATAAGCCCTCAAGGAGCTTACAGTATAGCAAGGAAAATCAAGGCATACTTTAAAAGCCCTCAAATAGGAACCCCTGATCTGTATTTTGTAGCTGCACAAATGCCATCTTTTAGTCTCTCTCCATAAAGGAAAATCAAATCTGGCCTCAAACACTTACTAGCTGTGTCCCTGGACAAGTCACTTAACCTTGTTTGTCTTAGTTTCCTTATCCATAAAAATGAGCTGGAGAAGAAAATGGAAAACCACTCCAGCATCTTTGCCAAGAAAACCCCAAAATAGGGTCATGAAGGAATCAGACACAACTGAAAATGACTGAATAGCAACAACAAATGTGACATAAAAGAAAAATATATACAGAGACAGTTCTAGGTCAAATTACAGAGAAGTAAAAATTTGTCTTTAGTAAAAAATTTGTCTTTTTGCTCATTCACCTTTGGTGTCCACCTGGCACTCAACTCTCATCCATGGCTCTAAGAAGCTGTAGCATGTACAGTGGCCAAATCCTGATAAAACTTTCTCAGAAGATGGGACAAAACAGATCGAGTGTAACCAACGGAGGATTCAGTCATCAGTGAGTTAGTGGCATGTCTACCCCAAGCATGTGAAGACTTTCCCGTTGGAATGGTTTGGATGAAAACAATTTGTTCCCATGGCCCTGAAGACAAAGGTGCCATAGTCATCTACTGCATCCTGACTTTTACCTTGGCGTTGGACTTCAATGACTCTGTAAAAAAACAATGAGGCTGATAACTCTGTGCAACCCTGCCTCACTTAAACCATGCACAAGTCAAGACGTAACCCCATGATGTCATTGGTCCTCTTCAAAAGTGAAGGACAAAAAACAGTGGTGGTGGTAGTAGTTGCAATAATCATAAAGAAGATGAAGATGATGATGATGTTGATGATGATGATGAATTTGTCAGTAAAGGCAATCCATCATTGGAGGGAATTTTTCTTTCCTTGATAATATAATGTAGATGAAGTAGGTTTGCAGTCAGAGTTAATCAAATGATTTTCTTCAATTTTCATTCTGCTTTGCTTGTGTAGACAGGGTGGTTTTAGGATGCCAGGCTCATTGCACTGATGTTCCTCACACAGAACTGTCTGCACAGTGGCCTCAGCGAAAATGATTGCCAAAAGGACTGACTGATTTTTTAAGTACCACACTTACTTAGCACTTGAACTTCACAAAGGATTATGGCTCAGAGGGAAGACAGACTACCATTGGTTACTCTAGGTCTTACCCTCTCCAAGGGGTAGACTTAGAATCTAGAATAGCAGCAGGGCTCTTGAAAGTTCAAATGATATTTGATTCCCTTAAATGAGCCTTAATGGTGTGGGCTTCAGAAGCTAGAAACTTCAAAATAAGAATCTCTTTTGTTGCCAAGCAAACACATCCATTTATTCACTGAACCACCCATTTTGGTTGTTTTATTTCGTTTGTCCTTCCCAAAAGAGTAGAAGATTCACGATCATCCTATGAGGCATGCCTAAATGGTAACCTGGTGCTCTCCAATGGATTTCTTTGGGTGAGTTTTGCTGTAATATTTGCTAAAATGAAGCTTCTCAGATTGTGTCGTGGGCAAAAAACCTTACCCTTACTGAAGATATTAAAAGAGTTTGGAATCCAGTAAAAGAACTGGAGATATCTATTAGTCTCTCAAATGAGGTAGAGAGAAGAGCTTCCCAGTGTGGGTCCAGCCACCTCAACTCGAAACAAAGTGGGTGACTAATATTTAGAGAATGGCTGGGTTTAGTATAACGTATAAGAGAAATTCAGAGAAAGCAAGAGGGACTTGAGTGAAGTGAAACAGAATGAAATAAATCAAACAAAAGCAGGACTATGAGGTAAGAGAAAAGATAAATCAAAGGAAGTCAGACTGAGTTAACGAAAAAACCAACAAGTGGTTCAGGAGAGCAGTTAATGAGTCCTCCATTCCAGAAATGGAGGGAGAAGACATTATTGTGGGGATGGGGGAGGAAAGATACTTGTGAAGACTTTAAGGTCTGTACAGCCACTGTGTGAAGTCTTAACTTTCTTTATTAGAAAAAAAGCTCCCTTTCTATCCCCGGCTCTGTCTAGAGCAGTACTCTTTGCCACTGCTGAGATGTTGATGCCCAAGAAGAACTGAATTACCATCTATGAACTCCTTTTTAAGAAGGGAGTAATGGTAGCCAAGAATGATGTCCACATGCCAAAGCATCCTGAGCTAGCAGACAAGAATGTGCCCAATCTCCATGTCATGAAGGCCATGCAGTCTCTAAAGTCTCATGGCTATGTTAAGGAGCAGTTTGCATGGAGGCATTTCTACGGGTACCTCACCAATGAGGGCATTCAGTACCTGCGGGATTACCTTCACCTGCCCCCTGAGATTGTGCCTGCTACACTCTGAAGAAGTTGTCCTGAGACAGGAAGGCCAAGGCCCAAAGATCTGGAGGGTGAGCGACCTGCCAGGCTTACTCGTGGTGAAGCTGTCAGAGACGCATACAAAGTGCTGCTCCCCTTGGTGCTGACAAGAAGGCTGAGGCTGGGGCTGGGTCAGCAACAGAACTCCAATGTAGAGGTGGATTTGGTCGTGGACATAGTCAACCTCCTCAATAAAAACTGTAGAGATATGTTTCATATTGAAAAAATTTGGGGGAAAAAAAGAAAAGAAAAAAGCTTCCATTTTAGGGAAAATTGGCACAGAGGGAATATCTTCTAAAGGTGCCTGACTCCCTTAAAAGTACTCTCACTTCCATAACACTTAAGGCTTACAAAGAAGAATCTTTAGAACAGCCCAGTGAAGTCAGGGGCAGGCACATCAGCCTCTTTTGAACTTTCTTTTCATTTTTCACATTCAGGAGTCAGACCTGTGGCTAGCAGAGCAGACCAGGACCTTCTAGATGTAGGAATGCCTGAACCAGCCTACAATCCTTCACAGAGTGGTCTAGAAACAGAGTAAAAGCACACTGGAGTTGCCTGTGTTTATTATACATGGCCTGAGAGGAGAGAACCTGAGAATGGACTTTTCTAGTCCAAAGTATGGCAGCAAAGATGATGAAGATCTTAGGGAAGGAAATGGGAAACACAGATATGGGCAGGGTAGGTTGGGGAGGGTTGGGACCAGACCCACTCAGCACAATTAGGAGTTCTGGGAAAATGAATGAACCTGAATCCCAACTTTTATATGCAAAAGAGGGAGAACTTTAGGTTCCTTAGAAGAACAATCCCAGAATCTAAAGAGAAATCAGATTTTTGGGGAAATGCCACATTTGAGGATTGCTTCTTGTATGGCCATAGTTCTAGGGTTCCTGAGTTCAACAGTTCAGACAGTGGACCTTCTAGGGCAGAGGTTCTTGATCCTTTTATATGTCATGGATCCCTTTGGCAGTCTACTGAAGCCAGAATCATGGCTTGTCTGAATCATGTTTTTAAATTTAAAAAAATACAGTACATAGGATCACAAAGGAAATTCATTTTTCCCAATCAAGTTTAAGGACTCCCTGAAATCTATCCATGGATTCCTGTTGAGAACCCCTGTTCTAAAGAGAGTAGGCATCAACTACAAAATTTTTGCATGGCAATTAGCCTTGGAGTAAAAGGTAGGTCCCCTTTATGGATCCTAAAGTTAAAAGGCCAGTGAGATATCCTGGAAGGGACAAGATCCAGCCCTTGTCATCACCAATCCCATAATCCCACCCCTACCATAGGTATTGTTTGTACATATTTGCTTGTAATCCCCTTCTCCCAGCTCCTAGAAGTCAGGAACTATTGCCTTTTTTGTATCCCATGTTCAGCAGAGTACCTAGTGTGTAATAGGTATTGTGAGCTCCTAGAAGTCAGGAACTATTGCCTTTTTTGTATCCCATGTTCAGCAGAGTACCTAGTGTGTAATAGGTATTTTTATGTGCTGACCAATTATTACGCCAAACTGGAATACTAGATCAATGAATGAATGCATGCATGAATGAAAAAAACATATTAAGCCATCCATGTTAAATAGAAAAGTCTAGACATTCTATCTTCTCAAAGAAACCCTCCCTCTAATTAAACGAAGCAATGAATAAAACAAAGTTTGGCTTTAGAGCAGGTAGGAAGATCAATAAAGTCTTAAGCCTTCAGTGATAGGACAAATGGTAAAGCCCAAAAGACCTTAGGTTACCTAAACAAGTAAAATGAGCTCTATGGGACCAAAAGATGCAAAGAAAAGGCAGAGAGCAAGGCCTAGAGGATCTTTGAAAACAATGGGTAAGCAGAGGCATAGACAGCAAAGGCCTAGTATCATCAGAAGGAGTGGAGTTAACTTCTATCTCATTCAAATACCGTAGGCAATCAAGCACTCTAGGCTAAAGGCATGGCAAGGGTGGTAGCTTTCTTCTTTGCTGAATTTGGATGGAAGGAGGCAGGTTTTGGCACAGATCTGTGTAAGGAAGGGTAGGAGAAGGTAAGGGCACCTACAGAGGTGGCTCTTTCCACTATATATCCTGCATAGGTCTTGGAACTCAACAATCCATTATCTCCTGCTTTGTGAATTTGCAGAGGCCACCTCCATGTCTGGGTATCTTCTTCCTCAGCTTGGCCTTTCAGAATCCTGCTTTCAAAGTTTAGTCCAGAAACCTGCCATCTTCTCTGGGAAGTCTCCCCAGCTGGATGTTAAAGCTGATACGTTTAATTTCTGATCATTGTCAGGTTTTTGGCAATTTACATATATTAGAGATGACTAGGTTCAGTAAAACTTTTGGTATTTTATTAAGACAACCTACTACAATATATTTCCTAAAGGTTTTCTAAAATGCATTTATAATTCATTTTAAACTGTATATGAGTTAAATTTTTTTATGTTATAATACCTTCAGAGTTCTCTTTTCTTAAAATACTGGACAGTTTGGTGACACAGTGGATAGAGTGCTAGGTCTACAGTCAGGAAGACTCTCTTCCTGAGTTCAAATATGGCCTCAGAAACTTACCTAGCTATGTGACCCTGGGTAAGTCACTTAAGCCTGTTTACCTCAATTTCCCCATCTGCAAAATGAACTGGAGAAGGAAATGGCAAACCACTCTAGTGTCTTTGCCAAGAAAACTCCAAATGGGGTTATGAAGAGCCAGACAAGACTGAAAATGACTGAACAACAAATTTCTTAAAATGCATGTATGATGGTAGTGGCAAGAATTGGGCACTGTAGGGATACCCATCAACTGGGGAATGGCTGAACAAGTTGTGGTGTATGATGGGATGGAATGCTGCTGTGGTATAAGAAGTGATGAGTTCGATTTTAGAAACATGAAATTAGAGAAACATAGAAAGATTTGCACAAAATAAGGAAGAGGAAGATGAACAGAGCCAAGAGGATGCTGTATATATAGAAATAGCAATATTGTTTTAAGAATGACTTTGAGTGAATAAGTTATTTTGAATAGTATAAATACCCAAATTCACTACAGAAGGCATATGAAGAAAGATCCTATTTGCATCCAGAGAAAGTATGGGTAAATAGAAGTATATATAGAATAATTTCCCATACACATACACATACACCCACATACAGTGGGGAAAGGCAGAAGGAAGAAAAAAATATATATTTACATGATAACTTTATTATATATTTAAGAGGAATGATTGATTTGCATTTTATCATGTGTAGTCATCTTTTTTATTATGCTATCTTATGGAAATGAATGTTTTATTCTATAAACTAATAATTCAATTTTAAAAATGTATGCATCATCCATGGGGGGCTTCTTTCACTCTAAGCTAGAAGTGAGCTAATTGTTTTAATGTTCTAATGTGTTTATTATGTCAGTTTCAAAGTGTTCTCTTCTTCCTTAAAGAAAAGAACGCTTTCTGTCATTTCGCCTCTATGTTCATCATAATCTACCATGTATTATAATCATATACTTCAGTGCCTTTGTACAGCCAGTGCTTAAGAGTGGACTGCTCTCTCTTCTGTCTTGAAGACAAGATAGAATGGTCCTATGGCAAGTGGGGAGTGATGAGTGGACAGCTCTAGTGCAGTCCTGGGATCATTGGGCAAGTCACTTCCCTCCTATCTGCTTCAGTTTCCTCATCTGTAAGATGAGGATAAGAACAGCAGTTAACTCTTTGGGTTGTTGTGAGGATTAAACAAGGTGATATTTGTAAAGCACTATGCTAATGCTAGCTATTATTGAAGCACTCGGATTATGAACCATACAATTTAACATCTGTTACATGTACAAGTTTCTCCCCCCGCCACCAACCCCCCGACATTTAAATTACAAGCTGCTTAAGATGTGAGATCAGGTCACATACCTCTCCCGATCCGCTACAGTGCCCAGCACGATGCTGGCCCTACAGAGAGTATTTAATAAATACTTGTCGGTTGACTAGATTTTATGGAAAAGAAAATTTAAGGTGAGCTCTCAGGTACTCTTCCTTTCCTTTCTTTCATTCGGTATCATATAGCTGAGGGACAGATTTTGGAATGATATTCAAAGAGCTTTTGAGATCACCTCTACACAGGTTGCTGAAACCTCCCATGCCAGGATGTAAGAGGCACAACCCTGACCAGAGAGATGTTTCATTCTACAACAGGTGCTAGGGCAGCTAGGTGGTATAGGGGATATACCACTGAGCTCTGGAATCAGGAAGACTTGAGTTCAAACATGACCTCAGACACTTATTAGTTGTGTGATCCTGAGCAAGTCACTTTAGCTCTGCTTGCCTCCAATGAACTGGAGAAGAAAATGGCAGACCACTTCAGTATCTCTGCCAAGAAAAACCCAAATGGGGTCAGGTAGAATTGGACAAGCCTGAAAACAATTGAATAACCACAAAATAACAGGTGCTACTGTCACATAGCCTTTACTTCATGCTCCCAGATAAAAACCCATGACAGTAATCTGGCCTCCATTTAACAAATACACAGATCTCTAGATTTTCATTCTAGAGGATAAGACATAATTTACCGAGTATCTAGAAATAGGGAAAGGACCCAAACCCCAAGGTGGAAAGAAGTTGTATTTGTAAAAAGGATTCATTCAGGCATAATCATCTTTAGCTAAAAACTGCTTCTGAGGGGTAGGAGGAGAAGAAATCTTTGGTCTCTGGTATAGTTGTTGATCTGGTCATTTCTTCCAAGTTTTGTCCCCTGCTGTCTCCTTAATCTGCTCTTTCCATCATGATTACTCCAAGTCTTTCCTAATACTGTGACCTAGAGAAACCACCTACAGATCTTTGCCCTCTCCGTTCTCCCCCAACCTAATTCTATCCCCAGAGCCAGACAGCAGTCCCGTCCCTTGTTTTACCCATGTGCAATGAATCAAATTCAGCGTGAATATTAAATTCTGTCATTTGTTTGTGCTGTGGATTTCAGGCAAAATGGGAGGGGAAAAAATCCAAACACTTTTTTTTAATTGAAAAGGAATTTTAGCAGGGTTTTTCATCAGAACTGACCTCAAATCAGCCTGTTATTAACTGCCAGGAAATGCCTGACCCAGAGGTCTCTCTTGCTATTATAAACTGTGAAAATTATAAAAATGGAAATAACAAATAAAGTAATTACATCTTTATGTGTTAAAAAGTTAAGTTGAATGGCCTGTTGCCATGGAGACAGTTTCCTGTTTGCTGTCTTGGTCTTTCCCTTACAGTTAAAGACCATCAGACTGGCCAATGGGAAAGAAACCCTTGGCTTCCTATGTTCCATTAAGGTTTCTCATACTAACTTGATGTGGCCTATAATTTACCAGGCAGTATAATCTAGACAATTGTATTTTCAGATGTCTTTGTAGATTTTCAATTGTACTGATTGTATGGAAACATTATCACCACAATCATCCGGAAAAAAAGTACCTTGGATTTTAGAAAGAACTTGCATTTCAGGAATTCGTGCCCTATTTAAAAAAAAAAATCCAACAAGGTCTGTCAGCAGTGGGCTAAGCTTGTCCAATAGTTGAAGACTCTCCCTTTATCTGACGGAGGCCTACATTAACATTATTGCTAATAAAAGGAATATTACTGACAATAGGCATAATAGCCACAACCATTTGGGCATTTCTAAGTTGGCAATTAGGGCAGCTAGGTGGCACAGTGGATAAAGTGCCAGGCCTGCAGTCAAGAAGACTCATCTTCCTGAGTTTAAATCTGACCCCTGACACTTACTAGCTGTGTGACCCTAAGCTAATCATTTAACCCTGTTTGGCTCAGTTTCCTCATCTGTAAAATGAGTTGGAGAAGGAAGTGGCAAATGGCTCCAATATCTTTGCCAAGAAAACCCCAAATGGGTCACAAAGAGTTGGACAGGACTAAAAATGACTGAACCAAACTGAAGTTAACAATCAATAAGTTCTCTGAGTCATTTAGATGAAAGGCACCACAGGATTTCAAAACGGAACTCATAAATATTTTCACTTAAAAATTTGTTTGGAGACCAAAAGTTTTCCAGGCCATATGGAGAAATGAAGCCAAAGGCCAAATGAACAGAGACTCAGAAGATAAATCAGAATTTTGAGAAAGGGAAAGTGACTTGAGCAAACAGAATGATGTGGTAGAAAGAATTCTGACCTGGGTTCAAATTCTATTTCTGCCATTTACTACCTGTATGAGCTTGGGTGAGTCAACAAGCTGGGAGGAGGGAAAACTATGAAGAGGGACAGGGAACCAAGGAACACCATAATCTTATTTTCAGGATGTAGAAGATGGAAGAGATTCTGCTACAGAAAGGGTAAATGTCAGGGACTCCATTACATTTCTTACTCCTAGGCCACAGTCTTTAGTATACTTTCTTTCATGCTCACCCCTGATCTTCCCATTCCAATGCCATCTCTCAGAATGGCATAGCAAATAGAGTGTTAGACTTTGGCATCAGGAAGATCTATTTTTGACTCCTGTATCAGATCTTCCCTAGTTACCAGGAGAGGAGAGAAGAAGAAGAGAGAAGAAGAAGGGAGGAGAGAGGAGGGGAGGAGAGAGGAGGGGGAGGGAGAATGAGTTGTCCATGGCTATATAGACAGTAAGTGCCCAAGGTGGCATTTCAATCTAGGACTCTCTTTATTCTTAGCTCAAAACTCATTCCACTATTATACTAGAAGCATTTTCAAGTCAGTCTGGACTCTGTTTTCTAAACCATATGAGAAATGCAACATATTTCAGTGAATACTGTTTATATTGAACAGAAGCTATGAATGAATACTAAGATATTTAACTTATCTAATGCCTTAAAAACTTGACAAATTAAGAGTTAAGGAGTTCAGACCACATACCAGCTTAGTGGCATCTTTGTTGTTGTTGTTTTATATTGCCTACCTTCAACTCCAGGGTAAAAAATATCTTGTCAACACCAACCAAAAATATGAGTAGATCCTCATCTCCATCTCCTTTCAGGGTCAGCTATGTTAGTCAGACTACCTTTACCCCCTTCCTTTTTTCCCTCCTTCACACTTCCCTCCCCAATTAAAATGCTCAAAGATCCCAAAGCATAGATTGAGGAGGCTGAAGTAACAGATCATATCTTGTTTTCCCCGCCAATCATTGTCCTAGAGGATCTAAGAAATGAGGAAACTAGTTCAGAACAAACAGAATGTGTATATGTGAGTTTATGTCTTTCTATGTATGGAGAGAGTTCTGTGAAGACATTTTCTTGATCTCACAAATTGATCTGAGGGTGAGAATGCTTGTATGGGACAAATGATTGGCTTGAACCTTGATCTAAATGTTCTTCTCCTAAAACTTCCTGGAAGAAATCAGAAATGCCTATGCCTTTAGTTTTTCTTTACCAGGAATCCAAATATGTTTTTAAAAAATCCTTCAATAAACCTTGAGAGGATACATAATTGTTATGACTGTCTCTGCTTAATTTCTGTGGTGTTCTAGTAGACTTATCACATAAGTAATCATTTGGAGAGCATTTGCTACCAAATAGTAGGCAACAGACAGAAGAGGTTGATCAATCTGTTAAAATAAATTTCTTGAACCTAGTATTACCATATTAGACCAGTTAGGACCCAGGTCTCTTCTGACTGAGTCTAACATTTATTCTACTACATCAGGCTTACTCTCCAATACTAGAACACATTGTCTTGGGATGCCCCCAATGCCTAATAGTGTCCTACATAGTGCATCCTTAATAAATACAGAGGGAATAAATAAATAAGTATCCAGGATCAAAAAAGGATCAAGCAAAAGAGTTCAATGATATTTAGTATGCTTGGTTTGTTTCTTCATTTTTAACCAACTACTATAGAAAAAAGTATGCTGAGTTAAGAGGTAGCATAGCATAAAGGACAGGATAGAATCTTGACTCAGGGTTTGGATGGACTAGATTCAAATTCTACCTCAGATATTTAGTTGTTTAAGCCTAGACAGGAAGGAAGTAATAAAGGGAGGGGAGAAGGGAGGAGGGATGGAGGGAAGGAGGGAAAAAAGAAGAAAGGGGGGTAAGAAGGAGGAGGGGAAAGAGGGAGGGAAGAAGAGAGGGAGGGAGGAAAGGAGAAAAAATGGGAACGGTAGAATGGAAGGAGAGGAGGGAAAGAAGGAAGGAAACACTTATTTCTAAATGGTTGTTATGTGCCAGGCACCAGGTTAAATCATAAGCTCATACATAAAAATCTGGAATGGGCTTTAGAAGTTATCTAATTCCTCCTATGCCCCATGTTTTGGATCAGGACACTAAAGCCCAGGGAGTTAAATCACTTGCCCAAGAGGCAGAAGGCGAACTCAAACCAGAATCCATGCCTCCAAATCCAGACTTCTTTCTCCTGTTTCATGCAGCTTCTCTGAACCATAGTTCCATCATCTGTAAGCTGGGAATAGTAAAGTATCTACCTCACAGGGTCATTGAAAGGATCAGATGTGATGATAGCTATAAAACACTCTACAAACTTTACCATATTTCAGTGTGCCTTATTTCTGTGGCAGTTTTGCACAGCTGGCTTAAAGAGTCTCAATAGTCATTTAGGGCCTTTATTTTCTTTTACCCCAGCATGTAGCATGAGTCTGATTTCATTTCATTGAGTTGTCATTACAGTTCCCTGACTTTTCTTCCTCTCCACCACCAAGATAGTTGAAAAGGCACTCTTTTTTAACAGTTTAACATTATTCATCTATCTTTAGCAAGTTACATAAAAGGTTTTGAAAACTAATGAAGTTTCTACCTCTTGAAAGGGAAAGAATCTTGACAATTTCCATTGTATTGCTGTAAAGAAGGAGGTGACGCCCAGAACGCTTATCTGTCTGACACATGCCAAGCAGTGATAGGTGATGTTAACAGAAAGGTCAGATGTGTCCTCCGCCTCTTAAAAGACAGTACATGAGCTGCAGTGTTTCATGAAAGCTCATTTTCGCAGTTTCCATTGAGTTAACAATTCTAAACCTGCTGTTTAGAAATACTGATGAATGCATGTAGAAGGTGATTTTTATTTCTGTACCCAGGTTTAACATTAATCATCTGCTGTGATTCACACGGAAACTGTGGGACCAGTGTGGGTTGCATTTAACATGCTTGAGATTGAGTTTAATCTGATATGCGGAATCTTTTTTCTTTTAATGGCAAAATCTGGGATCAGTTCATTAGCCATGAGATTTTACATGTCAAGGAAGCAAATTGAAAGCATACAAAATTCGGAATGATTATGGAAGACAATAGTCTTCAAGATGATCATTAGATCAGTTAAACTTAATTTTGAGAACAGCAAGACCAAAGTGTCACTCCCAGTATGTTCATTGAAACCAACAACAGCATCACTATTTCTTAGGGGAAAATTATCATCATTGTTAACATACAGTGAACTTGTACTGTATATAGGATATACAGGATGCTGGGATTAGGGTAAGAAACAAGATAATGAGAAAAAGAGAGAGAGACCGAAAGTGAGAGAGACACAGACGGACAGACTGAGTCAGAGACACAGAGGCAGAGACAGAGAGAGACAGAGAGACACATAGAGACAAAGAGAAAAGGACAGAGAGACAGAAAGTGAGAGAGAGAGAGAGAGATGGAGAGACACATAGAGAGAGACAAAGAGAAAAGGACAGAGAGACAGAGACATGCAGAAACAAAGAGACACACAGATAGAGACAGACAGGCAGAGACAGAGATAGAGAGACACAGAAAGAGAGCCAGAGAGGAGACAGACAGACAAGGAGACAAAGAGACATAAGGAGATAGAGAAACAGAGAGAGCCTTGAATAGGGTCTGTCAAATGTAGCAGTATCAGTTAGTGGTAAGAAGGAAGAGTTAGTTCAAATAATCCAGAGGTTACTATTTAATTCCGTTTGAGAAAAGGAGGAAGTACGGTGTAGTAGAAAGCTCTTGGGATGTCGAGTTCTGAGTTCAAGTCCTGGCTTCATCATTCACTGTGATCACCTATAAAATGAGGGAGCTAAACTAGATTTTCTCTAAAGTTCCTTTTATCTCTAATATTCTGATATTTCATTGGTGTGAAATAAAGACCCTCACTATCCTGTTTACTAGATCTTGCTCTGAAAATAGTAATTTTTAAAAAAAAACTAGAGACTCCAGCAGCAGTAATTTTTCTACTTGAAGAAATTGTTCCTATCCCTTGATCTCTACAATTCCCCCCCAACTCTGAAAGTTCTATGGATAATATCAACTGATTGTACTGGCCTGTCGCTGGTTAGGTGTGAGATGATGGTGATAAAACCAACATCAAAGATTCCATCCCTAACAGTTACTAAATCTCTGCTGGACAGAGACTGATGTCATGGGACGACTAGCTGTCTCACAAACTCAAAACGGCCCGCGCTCGTTGACAGTCATTGGTCCCATTGTTTCATCTTCCAAATATTTTTCTCACTTTCCATTGAAAAACTGCACTTGGTTCTAGAGACCTTACCATCAATGAAGACACTGGAACGCTTTTGTTGGGTATACTTACAGGACCCATTTACAAGGAAGCCAAGCTTGACACGACCATGTCCAATCCTTCCAGCTCTCGGTAACAATTATCTGATTTTCCAGATCTTTGACTTCCGATTCCTATGCCAGGTCCTATCCTTTGGGCATGTCACGAGTCATGGACCCTTTGAGAAGAAAGAGAACAAAGATATTATATATGTAAATGGCATAGCAAATTGTACAAAATGTACTGTTAGTTTCATGTGCAATCATTTTTTATTATACTATGTTTTGGAAATTCTTGTTTAATCCCTTAAATTTAAAATAAATAAAAAAACCTACAAAGTACAAATAATGAAAAGGGGAAAAAGGCCTAATGAGGACTACTTTTTCTCCAAATTCAATTCCATCTTGTGCCTCTGTCCCTTTGCATAGGCTGTGACTGTACATCACCTCTACCCCCTAGAACTCTTAGCTTCCTCAAAGCTTAGTTCGTGATGTGCCATCTCCAAAAAGAGATGTTATTACTCTTTTCTGACTTTCCAAACTGCCATGTTGAGACTTTTGCATTTACATATTATAATCCTCCTCTTGAATGGTAGTTCTGTAAGGAAGACACCGGGTTGGTTTGGTTTAGCTTGGTTGTTTGGGTTTTGCTTTGTTTTGGTCTGTTTCTTTCATTTTTGTAGCCTAGCACCTCAAACAGTACTTTGTATACCTTAGGCACTAAATGAACAATTGTTGAACTGGCTCAGATTAAGTCACACACTGTTATGCTCATAAGAGATCTTATTAAATACTGAATTGAACCGAGCTAAAGGTTAATCCATCCTTCTTCCAATAAGCACCTCTGAGTAACATGATGCAGTGGGGAAAGATGCTGAAATTTGTTCTCTAATGTATGGTTCATAGGTTATCAATGAACTTTATTCACATCCACTACATATCCACCAAAGATAATAGATTTGATCATACAATAGTGAATTCTGTTGAATTTTCATTTTTGTAGCTGTACTTTTTTTCTTGTTTTTTTGAATTTGATATGTTTCCCATGGGGGGGGTCACCAGGGAGTAAAAAAATTGATAGAAAGATAAATAGGTAGATAGACATAGATAGATACATACTTGCATGCATACACACAGATACATATACACAAATATTTATATGCACATATATATGCAAATATGTATATACCCACAGATACATACACACAAATATTTACATGTGCATATATACGTATACAAATATGTATATACCCACAGATACATATATACAAATATTTACATACATAGATACATATACAGAAATATTACGTATGGACTCACATAGATATATATGCATAAATATTTATAAGAACACATAGATAAATATATATATTTACATACACTGATATATATACAGAAATATTTACATATACACATAGATACATATATGCAATAATTTACATGCACACATAGATACATATATAAATGTTTACATATACTGATACATACACCCAGATATTATATACATACACACAAATATATATACAGAAGTATTTACATACATACATATAAATATTTGCATGCATGCATACACACACACATAGCCATAGACAGACAAATGCAGATAGATAAAGAGAACAAAAATAGCCTTTTAAGTAGTTGAAAGTCTATAGCAACATACAATACTAATAACAACAGGTTGAAGACAGGCTCTTTTTAGTAATAAATCGATCCAATTCACAGGTAGGGCTCCTTTCTTCCTCAGGACAGTTGTCCTGGTGATAGACCATTGCAAACACACTCATTTTTGCTGACACCCTCACTTTGGACACTTTCTGTATTCAGTAGCTGAGCCTTTAACAGCCCACACTTTGCAGCTGAGGTATCATGCAGGCCTTTAAAAGAACAAAAACTCTCATGAATGATTGGGGATCTATTAACCTAAAGGGCTTTGATTAAAAATCTAATAAATACTCTAAACATTGAACTTAACAAAAAGATTTTAGTCCGATGAAAGAAAAATTTCCTTTCAACTAAAAATGCCTTAGGTCAGAATTGCAGTTTTTCATTCTCTAGGTAAGTTCAAAAGTGGAAGATGCTATTTCAGAAGGCAGTCAATCCATTTCTTACACACTCACTACGTGTCTACAACAATAGAGAATACAAAGACTGTACAAACAAACAGTCTCTGTCCTCAAGAATCTTACATTCTATTGGGGGGGAGAGAAGACAACAACATATACACACATATGAAAATGCAAAGTTATTTCAGTGGGCATGAGTAGCTGGTTTGGTCAAGAAGGGTCTCCTGTAGGTGGTGGAGCTTGAACTGAGATCTGAAGAGACCTAGGGATTCTAAAAGGCAGACTGAGGGAGGGATGGGTTCTCCGCATGGGAAATAGCCTGGGCAAAGGCATGGAGGTGTGAGATAATATTGCTAATCGGAAGGAGCTAGTGGGTCAGCATCCTAGGAATACAGAGTGTGAAGAGAGTAATGTCTGATGAGCCCAGAAGGAGTGATTGAAACCAGAATTTGAAGGACTTTAAAAGCTAACTAGGGGTATTTGCATTTTATCCTAGAGGCAATAGGGAGCCACTGGAACTTTTGGAACAAAAGACTGATCTAGTCAGACCTTTGCTTTAGAAATAACACTCTGGCAACTGTGTGGCAGATGGTGTGTCTACTTGTCCTTTGTTGCCAAAGAAGACCATGCCATCAGAGAAATAATGACATGACTTGTACTTGACTTTGTTTTTGAACGAGGGAGGGCTGTGCAGGTCACCAGTCTCACTTCTCCTTCAGAGCCATCTGAATCCAACAACCAGATATTCATCAGGATGACTGGAGATGACCCAGGATGAGGCAATTGGGGTTGAGTGACTTGCCTAAGGTCACACAACTAGTGAGTGTCAAGTGTCTGAGGTGAGATTTGAACTCAGGTCCTCCTGACTCCTGCACCGGTGCTCTATCCACTGCACCACCTAGCTGTGGCAGATGGACAAAAGAGGAAGACCAAGTAAGGGTCTAGAACAGTAGCCTAGGCAGTAGGTGATAAGGGTCTGAATTGGGGTAGTGTTGTGTGATTGGAGAAATCAGAATTAATGCAGAGACATTGTGGAGGCAGAATCAACAAAACTTGGGAGCTCATTCAATATCTGGAGAGGGAGGGTGAAGAGCCAAGAATGAATTTAAATAGGTTAACTGGAGGAATGGTAATGCCTCAACATAAATAAGAAAATTAGAGGAAAATGAGTCAGGTTAGGGAGAGAGAGAATGAGTTCTATTTTGGACATGGTAAGTCGAGGTAGCTATGAAACATCCAATGAGGAATGTACAATGGACAGCTATTGATGTGAGACTGGAGCATAGGAAAGAGATTAAGGTGTATCTGGAAATTGTCTACATAAACATGACAATTAAACCCCTTGATGAAATTCCTGAGAGAATATAGAGAGAGAAGTGAAAAAGACCCAGGATAGAGTCTTAGGAGTACATCCATAGTCAAGGGGACAGGGTATGGAGGATGATATGACAAAGGAAATGGAACAGAATCAATCAGATACGTAGGGCAACCAGGAAAGAGCCAGGAGAGAGCACAAGACCACAAAGAAGGCAGTGGTTTCCCCACAATAGGAGAAGTCTTCAAGATAAGTAGATAGAGGACAATGCGTAGAACAAAATATATGTGCATGTGTGTATACCTGTACATGTTTGTACATGTGTTTACACATGTGTGATCTATATCACAGCATGATAATATATACATAAATGTGTGCATGCATATATGGGTGTGCATATTCATATATATGTATGCCTATATACATATACGCACATCTAGATATACACACACATATCTATCTACATGTATACACACATATGTATGTAAAGTTAGTGTAGGAGTTTCTCCTTAGATTCCTCCAAGGTCCTTTCCCACACTGAGATTGTGTGATCCTGTGGTAAACCCAAAAGCCGGGGAGGATTTATCATATTTTAGACCATTTTAACAATTTGAGAACAAAGCATCTGAAGGAAGAATTTATCTCCAAAGCTTTTAAAGCACTTGCAAAGCAATATATTTTTTAATTTTAAACCATTCATACTACTAAAACAAACCTTTTTACCCAAGAAATTAAAACACTTAGCTGCATCATGAAGTTAAGAAGTTTAAATAACCAACAATTCAGAAGAACCCAAACTCAGCAGTTTCCATCAATGTCACAATACAGAAACATTTTGAACAAAGCAGATAGCGCATACCCCACTATGTTGAAAATTATTCTTTGGGGTTTAGTTTGGGGTTTTGTTTTGTTTTGTTTTTTTGTCCTTTTAAGAGGATGTTGTTCAAAGGGAACCTTTAATTTTAAGTGCCCTTCAGGGAAACAACAGGAGTGGAAGTGCTGTGTTCTGCTTTCCTGGAACAAGCTGTAAATAGCCAACGAGGGATAGGCTGACCCAGTGGTGTTTGGGGTTCAGCAAAATGTTCTCAATTGTTTTTTGAATGTTTGGGTTTTCTGAAACCCAAACCATATTTTGCCCCAAGCTTTCTCCCCACGGATTTTCAGAAGTCATGTGAATTTTAAGGGAAATTGAGTTCGGATGTTTGTAATCCACTTACACTTGACTCATTAAAGTATTGTTTGCTAAGATAAATTAGGTGCCCAAGAAAGCTGCTGAGAGTTTTTTGAATGATATTTCTCCCACAATCCCTTTTTGAAGAGGCATTATTCTGCCTGTAGGAACAAAGTGTGGTCCCTGACTGAGGCCCCGCACAGTTGCATGCTCCAAACCCAATTTTCTGGGACTGTTTTAATACAAATTCCTTTTCCTGATTCTGGGGGTGGAAGGAAAGGTGGAAAGCCATTCAAAAGGGACCCAAGAAGAAAAGACTCCAAGGGTCCAGCAAACATGACTTCCCTCATTAAATTTTTCAATGAGTCTCAGAACATAGAATTTACCTTTGAAAATGAGATAACAGATAAATGAAGAATTGGTATAAAGCTAAAATTAGTGATCATGGTGGTGGTGGTATCACAGGTAACATCTGGGGCATCATAAGGAGCAAAATGGGAACCACTCAATTTGGAAGGTAAAAATTGATTTATGAGGGCCACCTCCTTTAAGTCCTTGGGTTCATGAATAATATGAGGGTTTGCCATGGAGATAGTATAGGCCAGCAATTGCTTCCCACAGATGGAGATTTCTAAGTGAAGAGCCAGCAGTAATAAGTTATGGTCATTGGTGCCAGGAAGAGGTCTAAAATGACTTTCCAGAAACTTTCCTTTCCCAAGAGGTATGCACTCCCTACTGGGGAAATAATTAGCTTTCTGGCACCCTTCTGGGGAAGGGGGTAGATAGTGGGGGGAAATAGGGAAGCTAATGGAAAAAGAGAAGAAATACACAAATGTAACCCCAAAGTTCTCTGGACTCCAGGTCTCTTCTGGAAGGTCATTGGCAGTTATCAGTGAAGCAGTATTCCATTCCTCCTTTCAAGAGGAAAGTTTTAGGTAAAGTTTAATGGTCTCCCAAATGCAGAATAAAAATCAGTGCTGAGTGATGAAGAATGTATGATTTGTTAATAAAAATGAAACTAGGGAATTATTCAGAATTTGCTGGAAGAATGCATCCAGTTCAAAGCAAAGATCTAAGTTAAGAGGGCATTTCTCCTCCAAGAGATACAGGCAAGCCAGCAGGTTGGCCCAACATCTTGTAGCATCACATTTCACATTCTTTCTGAGTCCAATCAGTCCATCTGTCCTACCAAGGAGACACGGTTAGAGGCACTGTGGACTGAATACTACCCTTTTAGTACATGGGGGACATGACCAATGGAAAAAGAGAGATCTATAGAGAAAAAGAGAGACATCTCTCTCTCCCTGTGTATATGTGTGTGTATACATGCACATCTATGTACACACACACACACACACACACACACTGAAAGCTAGACAGGATGACAGCTGGCCCACAATGTAAATTAACTGCATAGGTAGATGAGTTAGCTGGTAGAATGACCTATATTTTGCCAATCCTTTTTTTTTCCTATCAGGAAGTCATTGGATGTTTTTGGTGCTACAGGCATAAAATCATGTTCTCATTTCCTAACCACATTATTAATTGTAGGTCAACTCTGTACATCCCAGGGAAAAAGCCAGCGTATACTGAAGGAATACTTTAGCCATCCAGGGCACAGCTGAGAATGAGGAACTAAAGGTTCTGCAAAGGTATCTGAGCAACCAAAATAAAGGTCATCCACTAAAGCTCATGCATGTGATTGAGGAGTGTTTCTCTGGCCATCCATCACTCCCGGTCAGCTTGCTCTTACTTTATGAACAGTTCTAAGAAGCTTTGTAATCTGGGTTTCGAGCCCACAGTAGTTTAAAAATAGCCAAATAGAATGAGAAAGGAAGGCTGCTACAGGTTGCCTTTTATGCTATGACAGTTATCCAAATATTCCCGTGCTCAGAGACATTTCCCCCTCCTTTAGGGCCTTATTAAAAGATCATACCATACTCAAAAGGAAAGAGAGAAAAGCATTAAAAGCCAGCACAAGATCATCAGCACAACTTTATGATGACATTTAATAAGGGAAAGTTTCCCTTCCCAATAGGTTCTTTGACAGCCAGTAAGAACTCTTATGCATTTACTTATTATATACTGGGCACTGTACAAAATGCTGGGAATAGAAACATGAATTGTGGACTAAATGTCATCTTTCCTTTACTGCTCCCAAAATATAGCTGTCCAGGAGAACTGATTCTGAACCGCCAAGTTATTATTACATCCCTATTTTCCCTCCCTTCCTCTTGCAATTAAACAATACCAAGTTTCTTGCACATTTTTGCCCCTTGAAAAAGCCAAACAAACTCGAGTCAACTGATGTTGGCAGGAGACCTATCTGGTACCTTGAGATTTTATCACATATCCCAATCCCTGTCTCCACCAGTCTAGCACTGGATGACCTCTGCAAAGCAGGGAGGACAACCTCCAATGCTACCACATCACTGGGAGATGCCCCATAGGTATGGGGCAGTATTCCATCCCTGATGGCCTTTCCATAATCTTCATCATTCTTGACCCCCTCTGTAGCTTTGGACACTGTTGATCACCATTTTCTCATGGATTCTCTTTCTTATCTAGGTTTTTGTAACCCTCTTTCATAGTTCTCTTCCTTCCTATCTGATTTTTCTTTTTTTAGTTTCCCTTGCTCATTAGTACTAGGTTTCTCCCAAGAATCTATCCTTGACCCTCTTCTCTAACTCTTCTTTCTAAAACGCACATCTGATCATGATGTCCTTCCCTCACTCTACAGACTTCAGTGAAATTTCAGAATCAGATTTATTTTAATTTTTCCAAGGTCAAAGAACAAATATAAAAATCCTCTGTTTTTAATACCCTTCATAATCTGACTCTTTCCTATCTTTTCAATGTCTTTATATTTGACTCCTTTCAATATCCTTTGTAATCTAATACCACAGACCTTCTAACTGTTCCATCTCTTATTTCCATGCCTTTTCTAACTGTTCCTCATTGCTGGAATGATCTCCCTCCTCTAGTTTCCCTCCTAGCTTCTCTGGTTTCCTTCAAGACTCAGCTCAAATCCCATCTTCATTGAGGTCATTTCTATTCCTTTACCACGTCATTCTTCATTGCTAGTGCTTTCCCTCTGAGATTCTCTCTCTGTGAGATGAAACTATATAAGCTTTGTATGTACGTAGTTGTTTGCATGTTGTCTCTGCCTTTTGAATATGAGTTCCTTAAAGCAAGGACAGTGTTTTTTGTTTGTTTGTTTTGGGGAGGTTTTCCTTCCTTGTATTCTTAGCACTTAGCACAGTGCCTAGAATATAGTGCTTAATAAAAATTTGTTGGTTGATTAATTGATTGCCTTGGAGAAATTCAAAAATAAATTTTTTCTACCCTATAAGTCGCAGAGAAAATGGTCCTTTGCTTTCGGGTAGATCTCATCCTTGACCAAGATACCTCTGAACAGGCAAAAAATAACCTGAAAAATCTTCCTAAGCAGTTGTAGCAAAGACTATAGAGGAAAGAGCAATGACCCCTAGATTCAGAGTAAGTGCTTTTATATGCTACTTTTTATACTACTTAGGGGAACACAGGCAAGTTACTTACACTCCCTAGGTCTCAGTTTCCTCATTTAAAAAATGAGAGGCTTGGAGTAAAAGATTTATGAGATTCCTTCCAGATCTAAACTGATGGTTCTATGGTCATATGCCCATTACCTTGATGATATGATCTGGTAACACGCAATACAAATCACAAAAACAAACATACATCCTTTCTCAATAATTTTATTTTTAGAAATATACCCTGGAAGTATTATCATTGACAAAATGAAAAAAAGTGGGGAGTGTTTCTGTTCAAAGATCTTTCATAGCTACATTACACGCAATTACAAAAAAAATAGCCAGTGGTTAATTAAATTGTGGCAAATCAATGCAATGGAATATCATAAGGCATATCATAAGGCAAATTTGAAAAATAAGCTGAACAAAACTTTGTAAAATAATGAAAAGTAGTGAGAAGAAAGTTGTGTACTAATTACTAGCCTGTAAAAGGATCAAATGATGCAATATTTTTAAAGCAGTACAGTTTTTGGAATATAACAAGAACTTAATAAATGCTTCTTCTGTTCCCCTTCCCTTCCCCTTTAAATGGAAAAGTCAGTCAGTTAACAAGCATTTATTAAGCATATCTATATATAAGATATATGCAGAGTAGATACAGGTAATGTGAAAAGCCATTAGCAACTGAGGGAACTGGGAGAGATCTCTGCAGAAGGTATGATTTAAGCTGATATTTAGAGGCATCTAAGAAGCACAAGTGAGGAGGAAGAGAATTCCAGGCCTGGGGGAACCAGAGCATACCTGAAAACTACTTCTGATACTATATGAATTTAAGTTAATCAACTTAAAGGTAAACAGTTACTAAGGAAGTTTAGCAGGTGGTGTCAATGTCCAAAGTTAAGCTTCTAATAAAACATCTAATTTTTTAAACCACCTCTCTTCCTTCCTCTTATCACTTTTCATAGACTCATGTTTTATATGTGAAGTGCCAATAAGAAGAATATCCATCTTTAGCCCCCATAATTTTCTGTCACCTTTTTCAGGTTTAAGGAAAGCAGTCCTTCCTTAGAATTGTTTTAAAGACCTGTTAGGGTAAGATAGGTACTCATATCTGAGACTGACCATACCGTATAAGGCAGATTAAAGCTATGAATCCTATCAGTGTAATTTTTTTTCTCCTTAATTAACAGTAAATAGTTAACAGCTTCCTATAGATTGGGTAGAATTGCAATTTTGTTTTCCAGTATTTCCAGGTTACTTAGCACCTTCCTATTCTATCTCTTCTTCCACATAATTCATAACACTTGAAGAATTGGCCTTTCCTCTAAGCACTCTCGTTCAGCCTAGGTTCTACTCTCCTTTGGTTGTCTGGATACCAAAATTCATCAGGGAAAATGATTAGACCCAGGATCCCCTACCTAGTTATCTATCTATCACCTGGGCTCCTTTTGCTCTCTGAGCTTTGACATTGTCCATGAACAACAGCTGTGGGTCTATTTACCTCTTGCCCACTCCCTCTCAAAGCTGTAAAAGCCTTGGAACTGAAAGTCATCAGGAAATAACTTTCCTCCCTCCCCAGGGGCTGGAAGACGCCTATGAACATGCTATTGCCTGTATTTTTCAACCAAAAGCACCCAATCCACTTCTAAGGCATCTGGCTGTCCCTGCTACTAGCAGCCCAGGCTTCTTCTGGGAACTACACTAATACAGTAATCTAAAGTAATTCAGTCAATATGAAACTTACAAGAAAAGGGTGGGAATTGTCATTCTGGCTTAAACGACATCATTTTAAACAACCCAACTACTCTTAAAATGTTTAAGGGTCTGCCTTTAATTTAAACTATGATTTTTATTCCACAACTAGCTACTGGTTAGTTATAATGTTGGCCAAAAATGGTGAATGTTTACCTTGGAGTAGAAATGCTGAAATACCCAGAGGGGACTGGAGGGAGCAGCAGGGGCTGCCTGGTAGATTAATATCATGGTTTCATGCCTGCTCTACCCACTTTGTGGAGACAGTTCAGCTCTGTTGATAGCAATAATAGTGAGAAATATCTTTGAGTTCACAACTCACTGGTCATTATGTCCTATTTCTAAGGAAACTAGCTTATAAGGTCATAAAAGCACAACAGCCCAGCCACCTGGTGGGGCCAAAGAGCTGGTTTGAGGGTATTTCTGGATATTTTATTATTGTTTCTGTGGAGTAAAGGTCACTGTAGGACTATCTAGTATAAGGTCTTTAACCCTTCACCTCCCTGGGCAAAGAAAGAGGTGCTTCTTTAAATACGGATGTATAATTAATGTACAGTGAGAGGACCAGAAGCTACCTGACATCAAAGAGCTTCCTGATTGGCTGAGGAAAAGTCGGGCTTGGGTGAAGGAGTTCAGTTCTAAGGTGAGCTCATCATAAATGGATGAGTGTGTGTTGTATTCTGTCCTTTAAGAAGCCATTCGGGGCTCCAGATCTGGGAAGTGATAGGGCTAAGTAGACTTCAAGGCATTTTAGCAAGTTTGGACACCATTTAGCCTAAAGCAGTTTAGAATTCTGCTGGTCTGAAGGGAAAAGAGGATAGACTGAAAACAGGTAATCCAGGGACACTAGTAGGGTCAGGAGAAGGGAGAAACGTTAGGGGAGAGCTGGTATCTGAACCTAGCAAACCAAGAGAACTCAGCGACTAAGGTCAGGAACTCAGTGCATCAAGCCAAGGTTTAGGTACCAATGAAGTTAGAAGGGCAGCCTGGGATGGTGAAATTTGAATCCTAAACCCACTACTTCTTGCTTGTGTAACTTTGGGCAAGTTATAAAAATATCTCTGGGCCCGTTTCTTCATCTGTTCAAGGAGAAACTTGAATTGCATGATAGGTCCCTTCTGGTTCTAAATCTTATGACACACAGTCGTAAGAAAAAGAAGTACAAGAAAGCCTTAGGGCAAAGGTACTCTGGATCCTTTCCTAGGATGAGCTGAGGCCCCAAGAGACTGATGGGGTCAGCAAGGCCTGGGATAAATCTCTTATATTAGGAAACCACTCATATAATAGACTCTTTCAATTAGGCTACAGGTCAAAATACTAATCAGAAACTGCTGCGACTAAATATGTCTTCTAGAGTGAGACTATAACTGTTCTCCCTGAGTAGCTGTAAGAATTTTATGCAGTATGACTTACGAACTTTAAAGAACTGTATAAATATGAGTCATCACTATTATAATTAAGTATTCTGTTAAGTGGTGCAGTGGATGGAGTGCTAGGTCTGAAGTCAGATAAAACCTGAGTCCAAATCCTAGCTTTGTGACTGTGGACACGTTGCTAAACCTCTGACTGCCTCAGTTTGTTGACCTGTAAAATGGGGCTGATCATAGCACCTACCTCACAGGGTTGTTGTGACGATCAAATGAGATGATATTTGTAAAGGTCTTGGCCACAGAGTAGGCAATTCATAAATGTCTGTTCTTACTCTTTCCTTCCTCAAAGGCAATTTGGACTTTAACTTCTTATCTACATATTTAAACGTTCCAATAGCACGACCTTTGAGAAGTTTGGTACATCATCAATGCTCTGTTCTCTTTCTTCCCCTCTGTACATACACATCCTTGTAAAGATTGATCTTGTTCTGACACAATTCCAGAAATCCAAATAATAATATAACAACTTACAGCGACATAATATTTTCCTTACAACAATCCCACGAGGCAGGTGGTAAAAGTATTATAATTTCCATTTTGCAGATAAGGAGACTGAGGTTAAGAAAATTTAAGTTATTTGCTCAGGATCATACTGCTAGTAAATGTCAGTGTCATGATTTAAACCCAGATTTACCTCATTTCAGGTCTAGTGGTGTTTCCTCTATGCCAGAGTTGCTGCCTACATACAATTCAGGGCTGATCTGGGAATAACTCAGGGGAAGTTTTTGAAGGTTTAGACCAGGGATGGGGAACCTGTGGCCTTGAGGCCACATGTGGTAGCCTTTGACTGAGTCCAAGTTTTATAGAACAGATTCCCCACCCTTGGCTCTAGACTGTCCCCGAAAGACCTAACCCAGTATAGATGTAGACCAAAGATTATCAGGAGGTTGCATCTGATGAGAAAATTCTCAACATAACAGATTCCTTGCCTCTGGAATTTGGAAACAGTAAATTTGACTAAGGGCAGGTATGTGTAGGGGCAAGAGAACTGGCTGGAGCATCACAAGACTGGTGTTTGTATCCTTCTACTGACTGAAGTTTTCTAGCTGTGTGACCATGGCAAGTAACTTCCCATTAAGAGCGGACATTTATATACCACCATTAAGGTAACTAAGTGGCAAAATGAATAGAGTACCAGGCCTGGAGTCAGGAGGATTTATCTCCCTAAATTCAAATCTGGCCTCAGACACTACTAGCTGCATGATCCTGGACAAGTCACTTAACCCTGTTGCCCTCAGTTTCTTCATCTGTAAAATGAGCTGGAGAAGGAAATGGCAAACCACTTCAGTGTCTTTGCCAAGAAAACCCAAAATAGGGTCACCAAGAGTCAGACACAAATAAAATGATGGAACAACATATAACTGAAGTCAGGTAAAACATATTTCCATGTTAGTCGTGTTGCAAAAGCAAACACAAAACTATAAAAGTAAATAAATTTTTTTATAAGTATGCTTCCATCTGCAATCAAAGTTCATCAGTTTTCTTTCTGAAAAATGGATGGCATGTTTCATCATGGGTCCTTTGGAATTATCTTGACTCGTTCTCTTGATCAAAGTTGCTAAGTTTTTCACAATTGGTCATCCTTACAATATTACTGTTACACTGTTACTGCACAATATTCTCTTGGTTCTGTTTACTTCTGCATACGTTCATATAAGACTTCCCAGGTGAAAACAATCCTGCCTATAGCACAATGGTATTCCATCACATCTCATATATCATATGTCACAACTCATATCAGTCATTCCCCAATTGATAGACATCCCTTCAATTTCCAAATCTTTGCTACCACAAAAAAGTTACTATAAATATTCTTGTACAAATAGGATTTTTCCCCTTTTCCGTGAACTTTCTGATATATAGACCTAGTAGTAATATTGCTGGGCGCAGTTCCAAACTGGGGAGTAGTTCCAAATTGTTCTCCAGAATGGCTGGATTAGTTCACAACTCCACCAACAGTGCATCAGTGTTCTAATTTTCTCACATCCCCACAAAATTTTCCAGGCTATTTTAGCCAGTAATTTTAATAGCAGTTTTTTTCCAGCCCCCCTACCAAATACCAAACAGTGCGAACGCCTTATTGCTGCAGATAGCTCAGAATTCCTTCTGCAAGCAAATTGAGGGGTTTCCCTGATAGAACTTCCTTATCACAGATAGCCAAGATGTAAGATTTAAGTTCATAAAAGTTGCCATTTTATTAACATAATACCTTTTGCTATTCTGCCTCATACATTTTTAGTAAGTGTTAATTATTGCGTTAGTGGTATATGTATACATACATATATATACATATATACATAGACATACACACACACATACATGTATTTATGTTGTTTTCCTTTATAACCAGAGGAGTTTTTATCCCAAAGAGTCAAATTACAATAGCATAGTATGAGCATACATTTTTTGAATATGGCTTATACAGTTTTGACTATCACTCAATGAACTACTGGCTGGCTCCTCAGCCTGAATATTTCCATCTCTCACTAGTTGAGATCTGCTTCTAACTAGATAATATCACATAGCATTTACACAATCGTGAGTTATCTGAAAACTCTCCTTAGCTTCTACTGGATTCTTTCCTAAAGCCTGTTTTATAAAAGCAGATCTAGATAATTACATCAAGCTACAGGTTAATACAGTACCCTGATTAATTAACCAACTGTGCCTTAAGCTATTTTTAAAAAATACTCTGTGTGTGTATTTGTATATGCAGAAACTACCTTTCTTTGGAACAAAAGATGTTCTACTCCCCATGCTAGATGTTGGTAATCAGGTAGTTGTGAGAGAAAATAATAATTAACAATATTTTATTATAATTATTTACATTTATATAGTTCTTCAAAGCACTTTACATGCATCACCTGGATCGACATGGAAGGACCTTTCTATCTCCAAATCTACGATCCCGTGATCATTTGGAAATGCAGGCAGTAGACCAGACCCAGCTATCTTTGTTCTCTTTCTCCTCACCATGCTGCCTACATGCCAGTGATCCTCTTCCTCTTACCTTCCCTGGACCCTGGAGTATGCTCCTGGGCCACCTGGCTCATAGAAATCAAAGTTTATCCTGTCTTCCCTTATCTAGGAACCAGTCTACTGGGCCCCTTCTGGGTCATCTCTCCACCATGACCCGATGAGTCCTGCCTTTCCCCCACTTTCTAGCTCTGCTTTGTGAGCTATCTTCCTTTATTATGATATAAGCTCCTCAAGGGCAGGTATTTGTATCCCCACTGCTCAGTACAGTGTCTAACACATAGTAAGTACTAAACAAATGCTTTGTCTATCTACTGGGTCTACACAGAACCAGAGCTAGGCAGTATTAGGTAACCACCACATGAATCCCTCTGTCTACCTGTGACCCAGTTATGGAAAAAGTGCTCCCTGTTCTTTTTAGGTTCTGCTGACAAAGGTTAAGGTTTATTTATTTTTGAGACTGCTTACTTAGAAATCCAGGGAAAATTAAATAAACCAGACAACAAACAAAAACCATTATGAAAGGACAGAATTATGAGAATTTTTAGAACACAGATATCTGATGAAAAGTGAAGTAAAATGTTGCCACAGATTGCTTTGGTTGGCACAACTTACTTATAAAGCATCCAGCACCATGGATCCTTTCCCTTTCCTCAACACAGTTCCCTTTTTTAATATATTCTCATTCCCTTTCTCACTTAGTTATTTAGAATTCCCTTCCCTCCAATGGAAAAGATGAAGCAAAAGCTCTGCAAAATGGGGGTGATAATAGCACCTGGCTCTGAGAACTGCTGTGAGGATCAAATGGAATAATATTTGAAAAGCACTTAGCACAGTAACTGGCAGTTAGTAAGTATTTTTAAACATTTATTCCCTTCTCTCTAGTGACAAAGTAAATTTCAAGATTTGTCATCATTGTCTCTATCCAGATTTATAAGAGGCCTCATAAGAGAAACACATATTTATTCTTTTTTATGATTGCTTATATTCTTGATGCTACATTGTCTGCACCTATTCTTTGTTCATTTTTTACTATATATATGTATATATATGTATTTTTACATATTTGTGTGTATGTGAATTAATGGAACTAAGGTGGGTTCCTCTTACTGTAGTTGAGGTCATGGGGCCTGTCACTTACAAGGTCTGGAGAGCAGCTAGAATGTGTGCCATCATCATGTTGATTGACTATGGAATGTTCCTTTCAGGATGTGTTGACAACAGCAGAACTATTAGAAGCACCTTTAGAGCCATCTGGTGTTTATCTTCCAGGTATCTGAAGTATTAATGAGTGACAAAGTGGAGGAAACAATATATACCTATGAAAATAATGCAAAGACAGTTTTGGTAAAAAAAAAAATAGAAAATAAAAGGTAGTCACTTTCGTCACTTTCTGGCTAAATGATTATAGTAACTTAGGGTGTAAGAGGAGCAGCATTTTGTACATATGTGTGCATACACATACATATACATATATGTAATTATCACTGTATTGTATTCCCATTTTGCAATTAAGGAAACTGGGGCAGATAGAGGCTGGGACTTGCCCACTGTCACACAGACAATAAATGTTCCCAAAGTGGGTGATATCGCCTTGGGTGGAAGTGGGGGACATTGAATAAAAAACAAGGGTGGTGGTAGCATAAGAAAAGAAAATGAGAAAATTCATACATATTTCATTTGTTGTGTAGCAGAGTTAAAGTTATAGAGATTACATTATTTTCCAAATAAACCACACAAAATACAAGTTATAACCCATCGATGGTCAAGTCCGATGACAAGTCTTAACAAGCAAGTGTTGGCAGCCAAGCATGTGGTTCAATGTCAGGAAGTCCAGCATGCAGAGGCAGGAATATGTACGTGTAATGACTTGTTCACAACATGATTCTATATAATGCAGCATCAAAATTTCAATGCTGGAAAAACCCCACAAATTTAAAATAAATTATTAAATTTAAGATGTCTTTTTAAAAAAAATTATATATATTTTAAATGACTCAAATTTCAAAAAAAAAAACGGATAAAGAAAGGGTAAAAGAAAGTAGAATTCCAGGGGGGAAAGGGGTGCTGAGTAATTTTTCTTAAGAGGACAGTAGGTCAAATAAGCTTGAGAATCTCTGGTCTAAGACTATATTTGAAGTCAATTCTTTCTGATTCCAGGTCTAGCATTCCATCCACTGTGACACACAGATGCCAGCCCAAGATTGGATCCTGTTATTGAACATGAACTTGTATGTAGAACAGCAAAGAAAATCCAACAAATCTTATTGGCAGCATGGTATAATGAAAAGAAAGCCAGACCAGAAATCAAAAGAGCAGAATTATAGCTCCAATGTTATTATTGACTTAATGTATAATCCTGAGCAAGTTAATTAATCCAAAGTTTCCTCATCTATTGAATAAAAGAATGACACTAAGATCTTCTTAAGATTATTTCCTGTTTTAGTAGTCTATATTTCTCTGAGTTTCTCGAATAGGTCCCATAGAAAACACTGGAAAGAGAGAGATAGAGACACAGAGAAAGAGAGATTTAGGGAGAGAGAATATGAGAAAGAGTAAATGAGAAAGTGAGAACGAGAAAGTGAGTAAGAGAAAGTGAACGAGAGTAAGAGTGAATAAGAGAATGAGAGAGGAAAGTGCATTAGAGAGAGAGAGAGAGAGAGAGAGAGAGAGAGAGAGAGGGAGAGAGAGAGAGGGAGAGACTATATGCACAAATATTCAGGGTTTCCTTATGTTCCATATTGAAGGCCACAATCATTCTGAAAGCCACAGTCATTCTTTTACTGGAATACTTGAGAAACATAATTTTTCAACTTGCCAATAGCAAAATTCAACAGAATGTCACTCTCATCAGCAAAATGGGCGTTGCATCCGTTGTCAGGCAAAGGATAAACAGGCTTTCATGTGAGTTTACAGGAGAAACTATTGAGAATCACTGCAGAATACATGTGAGGAGTACAAGATAACTAAAGAATACAAAAGGAAAATAGTGACTAACTTATACCAGAGTGGTCTCCAACATAAGTAAAGAACATTTTGTATCATCCTGGAGCTGATGCAGACCTTCATCTTTTCACAGAAGTCACTCTAGTAAACTTTCATTTGTGAATGGATTTTCTATAATAAACCTCATTTAATTCCAAACATTGGCCATTGAAGGTACATACCACAAAAAAATAGAGCCATGCCAAGAGAAGACTAGAGGTAGACACAGGAAAAACTCAAAATTGCATAGTAGATACCATAGTGGAGGCAGCTAGGTGATACAGTGAAAAGTGTGCTAGTGCTAAAGTAAGGGAGACCTGAATTCAAATTCAACCTCAGATATTTATTAACTTACAGGTGTGGAAGATGGCGGAGTGAGAGCAACGACACACCTAAGCTCTCGGACAAACTCCTTCAGGTACCTCCGAAAGGAGAATCTGACCAAAATTTGGAGGTGCGGAACCCAGTGGGAGGCAGAAGGTGACAGTTTTGGAGCTCACGTTAGACTGGAGGATCCACGGGAAAGGTCTGCTCTGCTGGGGTGAGCCCACAGCGCACCGCGCAGCGTGGCCAGCACAGCGGAGCAGAAGGGACCCAAGAAACCTGAGCTGCGGGCAGAACCAGAGGAGCGGCACCGAGGGTGGGAGACAAACCGAACCTACTCAGTGAGAGCCTCGGAGAGCCAGATATCAGCGCAGCAGCTCCTGAGACCTTCAGCCCGAAGACCAAACTTCGGTAAGTCACCTAACTCTGTTTGTTTCCATTTCCTCATCAGAAGTAAATAGCAAACTATTCCAGCATCTTTGCCAAGAAAACTCAAGTAGGGTAATCATGAAGAATTGGACACAACTGAATGGACTGATCAACAGCCCAAGGTTATGATAAGGATTGAATGAGATAATATTTGTAACGTGCTTAGCATAGTGCCAGGTATATAGTAGGTGCTTAATAAATGCCTGTTTCTTTCCTTCTACTAAAATGGTATTATCTTAGTTAGAATGTACCATGAAAGTAGACCAGAGAAGGAAAGTACATTTCCTTTTATTTTTTAACTCTTCATGAAAAAAAATGTACCAATACCTTTTGGCTTTTTTATACCATACTCATTCCCCAAAGCAACCCCACATATCTTCCTTTATCAAAAAGAAAAACAATCAAAAACCAAAAGACAAAATGATTCTATCTTACAAAATAGGCATATTTTTGTACCCATCATCCCTCATTTTTTCTATGGAGGAAAGCACATTTTCATCATTTGATTCCTTTCTTTTAATTAAATTTATTTTAAGAAGATTCATCTTCTTCAACTCATCCTTTCATTGAGAATGCAAAAACAAAACCCTGTTATAAACACATAATCAAGCAAAACAAATTAACCTGTTAGCCATATTCAGGGAGAAAAAAAGTGTCTGAATGTGAGCTCTGAATCCATCACTAGGAGCCTGCTTCATAATGTGTCCACTGAAATTATATTCAGTCATATATTGAACAGAACCCTTAAGCCAGGGGTCGGGAACCTGCCACCTGCGGCCCTCTAGGTTCTCAAGTGCAGTCTTTTGACTGAATCCAAACTTCACAGAACAAATCCCCTTGATGAAAGGATTTGTTCTGTAAAACTTGTACTCTGTCAAAAGACAACAACCAAAGACCTGGGAGGCCACATTTAGCCTTAAGTCTCCCCATTTAGATGAAGAACATTTAGATTATCAATTTTATTGGCATATAATTGGGTTAATAGTGACTAATAATTTCCCTTATTGCTTTTTCATTGGTTGGGAATTGACACTTTTCTTTTTTGATACTGGTAATATGTTTTCCCTTTTTTTTTTGAAATCAAGTTTATCTATTTTCATCATCTATTTTCCAGGTCCATTGCTGGTCCTTTAATAACTAATATAGCCATACAAACACATCATAATGTCCCCTTCTTACCTAAAGAGGCAGTTTCAGCACCACCTTCTGTATGAAACCTTTCCTGATACTATGTTTTGCTAGTTCCCTCCTCTTCTCCCAAACTACCTCGTATTTAACTACTTTGTGTTTATTCTCTTTATATTTACTCTCTATGTGCTTACATATGTCCTTATCTCCTCTGTTAGATTGTAAGCTCTTTAGAAGTAGGAATTGTTTTATTGATTCTAATTGTATCCCCAACGCCTAGCACTGTACTTGGTACATAGGTGCACTTAACATAGGCTTTTGATTGATTGATTGTCTTTCTTTATTTGGGAGTTATGCACCTAAGAACTATTATTTTTCCAGGTTACTATAGTAGATTTGGGATGAGTTTACACTGTTGTATTTTAAATTGTGCATTTTTAAATCAAAGCATTTAATAGAGCAAAGCAATAGGAAAATGTATCTTAACACCTTTCCCAAAGGAGAATAAATTCATCCCATATCTATTGATGCTGAAACTACATCTTGAAGTAAGAAGGGTATTTTGTGACATATTCATTAATCTGACTCTTTAACTCTGGAGCCAGGATGATGTGTTCGTTTAGCCTTGTCTGAAGAATGAGTATGAAGCAGTAAGCTACTTTTTTATCTTGTCAGTCATAATCCGTTATGTCTTGTAATCTTGAGAGCATGATGGTATTTCTGAGCTGCTGTAAATTGAAATTACCTTCACTCCTTCTTGAGGTCTTTGGATAACCATCAGTATCTATGCCTCAAGACAGATTTGCTATGCATCATAATCACACTGTAATGGGGAAATGGAATCCTGGGAAATTTTCCCAATGGACAATCACTTTTTGAACCCAGAAATCACAGAAGCTATAGCTACTGATCATATGGGATTTTGCCTGCCAAACAGTAGTCTGGAAAATATAGACTTGCCTAGGTATAATTCTTGGTTTATAGGTATGTCCCTTTCATACCAACTGCTTTTCAGCTGAGTGCAGAAAGTACCATTCCCACCTCATTATTGCCCTTGGAAATCCTATCCCCTTCTCCCTTCCCTTTCCTCCCTCTTCCACAGATATCCTTAATGACTGAGACCCTCCTTCCATACCTTTGACCACTTTTCATTTTACCCCAGTTATAAATCCAGGACTAGTCTAAGGCAGGATGGGAAGAGACCAAAGGGAAGGGAAAGGAAAGGAAACACCTGAGGCAATCATTTCCCTCACCAATACACAGGTCTCTTCCACAGCACTTCTAGCACACATCCCATTTCCTATCCTCCACCCTTACTCACTCCCACATACTCCTAAGTAGAACCTGTAATTAGTTTTTATGATGGAATATTCTTTTTTTTCTCTTTTCAGAAGGAAGCTGATTTAAGGAAAAATCTGCAACATTTTTCTTAACTATAAAAGAATCTTTGCCAAGACCCCAAGAATCTTTCTGCTTTGGAAAAATAATGCTGTCAGGGTAAACTTGCTAAGTAGCTTAGATCATTTTCTGCATTTGCAAAAGCTCCTAAGTATTTTCAGGTTATTTTTTGAACTTCAAAAATTAGTCCCTGTCATGGCGACTGAAGATTTTGAAAATGCCTAAAGAGAGTTTAATTTGGAAAAAAAGACAAAAAGATATTTCCAAAGATGAAAGTGGAAGGTGTCTGAAGTATTTCATTTGGAAATAACACAAAAGAACCTCCAAAGTCTATTTCCAATTACAAAAATATGACAGTTTTAGGCATGGTGTCACTTGATCTTAGAAACTGTTCATTCAGCAATATATTTGAAAATCTGATGGGTCAAATATCCCCTTCCTCCCATACCCCTCTACCTTGCAATATAAAAATAAAAGAAGTAACCACCTGAAACAACAGCAGTGGCAGCTAAGTGGTGCCATAGTGTACAGAGTGCTAGAAAGAAGTCTTCCGTTCAAATCCTATCTCAGACAATTACTAGTTGTGTGACCCTAGGCAGAAGGCAGTTATCTTATCAGTGGATAGAGTGCTGGTTCTACAGGCAGGAACTCATCTTCCTGAGTTCAGATGTGACCTCAAACACTTACTAGCTGCATGACCTTGGGCAAGTCACTTAATCCTGCTTGCCTCAGTTTCCTCATTGTAAAATGAGCTGGACAAGGAAATGACAAACCATTCCAATATCTTTGCCAAGAAAACCCCAAATTGGGATCACAGAATCAGACATGACTGAACAACACGACTTTAGACTTTTTAACTTCTGTCTGCCTCACTTTCCTCACCTTGAAGGTGGAGTGCTAAGAAAAATAAAACTTCATGGACACATCCTCACAGTAAAAATTGGCAGTTAACAGACTATGTCATTGTGAAAAGAAGAGACAGGTAGAATGTGAGAATGATGAAGTGATATGTGGTAGAGTGCTGGACTTATAGATTTATCCTCTGCAAGCTAAACATTCACATTCAACTAAAGCAGCAGCTTCAAGGCAATGACCAGAACACAGATTAGAGTGCTTCTCTAAGGGTTAAGTTTGCTGATAACTTGGAGAGAAAACTGAGCCAACACATGGTTGGCCACAGTGCGACAGAAAAGAAACAAGCAACTTTCAGAGATTTGGAAAATACTCACAAACATCAAGATTGGTTTGATGAAGATGAATAGGAAATTCAGAAGCTAATAAATGAAAAGCAAGAACTCCACAGAGTTTACCATCAGGATAGTTCTGTCCCTAAGAAGGCAGCATTTAACTCTATCAAAAGCAAAGCGCAAGTGAAGGCTAAAGGGACAAAGGATTCTTGGATCAATAAGAAGGCAGTTAAAATTCAATTTTATGCTGATAGTAACAATTCAAAGTGCTTTTATGATGCCCTGAAGGCTGTTTGTGCGTGAAAGACCTATGGTACATTTCAATTACTCAACACTGATAGAGCCTCACTGATCAATGATAAGGACATGATCCTGGAGAGATAGTTGAACACTTCCATAATGTTCTCAACAGACTGTCATCAACTAATGCTGAAGTTATTGACCAAATACCTCAGGTTGAAGTCAATCCCTCTCTAGCTTAACTTCCAACTAAAGAAGAGGTTTTGAATGCCATGAGGCTCTTCTTGTGTGGTAAAGTGTTTGGTACTGATTCTATTCCAGCTGAGACTTAATAAGGTCCACTGTTCATACAAAAGCTTACTAAATCTTCTGGTTTATACGGCAAGGGAAATTTATCCCCTAGGAGTTCAAGGATGACTCCATTTTCCATCTCTATAAAAGAAAATGTTATTCTATGAGAATCATGGGCCAGGATAGGGGAAGAGGGATGGGTCTTTATTTTAGTTGTTGACAGCAAGATTCTTGCCAGAGCTCTCCTTAATAGGATGATCCTTCACATGGTAGATGGTCATCTACCTGAGATCTAGTGTGGCTTGAGGAATGGTCAATATGATATTTGCTGACCAACAACTCCAGAACAAATGCCAGGAGGAGAACAGAGGTCTGTACACAACATTTGTCAATCAGACCAAAGTCTTTGATATTGTCAATTGCAAGGGCTTGTGGAAGATCATGAGCAGATTTGGTTGCCTGGAGAAGCTATTCAGTATCATATACCAATTCCATGATGGCATGCTTGCACAGATTCTGATAATGGAAGATGCTCTTGTGCTTTCCCAGTCACCAATGGAGTGAAGCAGGACTGTTTTTTAGCCTGTTGTTTTCAGTGATGTTGTAAGATGCCTTCAACAAAGATGAAAAAGGCATCAAGGTCAGCTACTGCACTGATTGGAAATTATTTAATTTCAAAAGACTACAAGTCAAGTCTAAGGGGAAGGGAGAATTTGTGTGTGACTTTTTGTTCTCAGATAATTGTGCACTCAATTCAGCCTCTGAGGCTGAGATGCAACAGATTATGGATTATCCGCCACATATGCTAATTTTGGCCCAACAATTAACACCATGAAAACACAGGTGCTCCACCAACCAGCACCACACCATTCATGTATAAAACTATTGGTTACAGCAAATGGAGAAATTCTGAATGTGGGGGAAAAGTTCACTTATCTTGCCAGTATACTTTCCAGGGATGTGCACATAGATGATGAGACTGACACATGCATTGCCAAAACTAGCTCAATGTCTGGGAGCCTCAGAAGAAAAGTATGGGAGAAAAGAGGTATTAGACTGACTACCAAACTGAAAGTTTATTAAGCTCACTTCATTGTTATATACCTGTGAAGCCTTGACAGTATACTAGTCACACTGAAGTGTTTCCATTTGAGTTGTTTTAGGAAGATTCTGAATATCACTGACAAGAAAAGGTACTGCATACAGAGGTCCTTTCACCAGATGAATGGCCAAGCATTCGAACTCTACTGCAGAGAGACAACTGATGGGCTGGCCACAATGTTAGAATGCAAAACATATACTTGCCAAAAAGACTATTTTATGGAGAACTCACATAGGGCAAGAGTTCACATGGTGGTCAGAAGAAGCGATAAAAGGACACTTTCAAGGTCTCACTGAAGAACTTTGGAACTGATTGTGTGACATGGGACTCACTGGCACAGGACTGCCCAGTATGGTATGTCTTTATCAAAGAAGGTTCTGTGCTCTATGAGTAAAGTAGAATTGCAGTAACTCAGAGAAACATGAAATGCTCAGATTTAGAGACATTTCCACTTCAAATGTTCAGATGGCCTATTTGTGCTTAACCTGTGACAAAGTCTTCCAGGCTCATATTGGTCTGTACCTTGATCCCAACACAATGCTCAGTACTGAAGGACTTGGTGTTTTAGGAGGTCACAGCAATCCTCCTTTGGCCCCTGTAATTGTAGTAAATAGATGGACATAAGTCTAAAGAATGTTGGTTCCTAAGCCAGGAAGAGCTGCTTGCTCAGGAGATTCTAAAAGCAGAGACCACTCCCACACATTCTCTCTCTTGCCCCAAGAATGTGGGACTTCTACAGAGACTTTCTCTCTGGGGCTTCCTAAGGGGGAAAAGGATAGAGTAATTTATCTTTTCTTCCCCCAGTGGCAGCCCCTTGTACACTGCAGTAAAGTCTGAGAGAAGTTATGTTTTTATGTTGTGTTTTAAGTATGCCAACGTGTGCTTACATATCTTTTATGCTATAAATATTTTGTGCTTTCTGAGTTCTAAACATTTCTTTCATAGTGTAGAAAATACCTTCTCTCTCTTTCTCTGTCTCTTTCTCTGTCTTTTTCTGCTTCTTGTTCTCTCTTCCTCTTTATCTCTCCTCTCTTCTCTGTTTCCCTTTCCCTCCCCTTTCTCCTCCCTCCCTCTTCTCCCTTCTCTGTCCTATCCCTCTGTCAATCTCTGTCTCTGTTTTTCCCTCTGTCTCTCTTGACTGAGGACAAGACTGTTTTGACAGTAAACACATAAAACTTGATGAAATGGAACCCTTGACTGATATTTGCAAAAGCTGGTCAAATTATAAACTGTATAATTATACCTTTGTTACAGAACTTGTTGTTGGAGTCAGAGGACATGGATTTGAATCTTGGTTTTTACTTAGTATTTATTATATGGGCAAGTGACCTAACATCTATGAGCCTCTAAGCCAGGAGACCTACTTCAAGTCTAGCCCCTGAAGCCATCATGGAGGGGAGAAATCATCATGGAGAAGGGACCCACCTTCTTCACCATCAGCAGCAACAATTGATGACCAGCTGCCACCAATCAATAAGTAAGCACAAGAGGCCTGGGAGTGGCAGCACCCTTCAGACCAGTAGTCCTGTAGTTAACCCACTCTTCATAGATGGACAAGAAACTCCTGTGGAGAAGGGGCCAGTCATTTCTAACAAAGGCCAATCAACTGACACCCGTAGGTCAGGCAAGTCATCTGAAGCATTAAAGTACTTTTAGAGAGAAAGAGGAAGTAACATGTGCAAGGCTAGTCAAACCACTACCACCACCTTGACTACCATCTACCCTCAGACCCAAGTCTGGGAGATAGCCCAGGACCCTGAACCCAAGAGCTTTGGAAATAGTAAGTATTTCCATCCTAATGTCCACAGTCATCAGTCATCTTGAAAAACAACCCTAATGAAGATACAGCCTGGTCACTACTTCTGCAGGTACCAGGGCTACTGAAGACACAGGAAAGAAACTTCTTGCCACTAAAGTCAACATCAGAAATTAATATTGTATTGTTTGGCTCTAGAGGACAGAACTAGGACCAATGGATGGAAACTGCAAAGAAACAAATTTGGGCTTATTTTCAGGAAAGAAAGTACCTAACAATTCAATCTATTTAAAAGTGAAATGAGTTGCCTGGAGAGGTTGCAATTTCTTCCTGCTTGGACATCTTTAAGTAGTGGCTGGATGACCACTTGTGGGATATGCTGCAGTAGCAATTCCTTTTGAGTATGGGTTGGATTAACAAGGCCCCTTCTAATTCAAAGTCTGCGATCCTGTTCCTCTAGAACTTATGTCCTTTCCACTGTACCATGCATGGAGGAAGGTAAAGAGCTGGAACTAATGTCTCTTCAGAGATCCAGTCTACAGTTTCTTAATTGTCATGGTTTCTTAAGGGAAAACCCCTCACAAGGTTATGTTGGGCAATAATAACTGAATTATTAATAACTTAATTGCAGCTTCCTAAGCACCCTGGGACATTTTAGTATGTTGCCCAATGTGGGGATTCCCAGGCTGTAGCTCAAAGTTCTGTCTTTCAACATGGGCTCCACCATTAATTCTGAAACACCGTCATACACATTGGTTATACGTGGTCTTGTAATTAAAATAAGAATGAGATCAGTTACTTTTCCAAATTTACCAAATGCCAGGAAAGTCCCCTTCATGGGTTATCAATGACTACATTCAGTCCAAAAAGCATTTTTTTTATGCACAAAACATTGTGCTAGGTTCTAGAAATACAAAGAAAAAAATCTACACTCTCCTGAGACATGCATACAGATAACTACATACAGAACTTAATTATATTTATGGAGGAAGAGCACACCCTCTCATGATGCTTTTGGCCAAGAAAACACCAGAGGAATGTGTAGATTTTACGCAGGAAGACAGATTTTGTAAGTAAAACCATTTTGAAAAGTTTGATGAAAACAATCCTTTTAGCCATAAGATTTCTATTCACTATTTTTTGTATGTAGATATTACCAAATATCTGATTCTAAGTGACATATATGCGTCATTTCAATGCTGTAGCACTGCATAGATATAGCCTTAATCTTAAATCTAATCTCTCAGAGTAGACTTCCCAATTTACATCTCCCAAGCAAAATAACAGGATGCTTATTAGCTTAACACAACCAAAGCTTTTACATTCCTTTTGCATGGAACTGGATAATCCCAGTTCCTATACTCTAAACAGCTCAATGCAGTTATAGCTTACATGCCCCAATCTGACCTGTGATTTTAACTAGCACAAACCTGGAAGGAAAGGTCAAAGCAAGAGAACACAGGCCAAACTGGAATAGTCTTATTGACAAAATAGTGTAATTATGTTCCAGAAACAGCCCCTCACACAGAAAATGCTCTGAGTTGGCACAGCTTAACACTTTTTTCTTTTTATTAGTTAATTTATTTTTAATTTTTAACATTCACTTTCCGCAAGAGTTCCAAATTTTCTCCCCATCTCTCCTTCATCCAACCCAAGAAGGTGTGCATTCTGATTTCCCCTTATCTTAACACTTCCAATCAAACTTCTGACTCCTAAAAGACTATTTTCTAGTCTCTTTCAGCCTGAAGTTCCTCCTCTATAAAAATGAGGCAGGTGTAATGAGTGGTTTCTAAGTTCTTTCCATTTCTAACATTCTTTGATTCTAATGTAAGGTTGTGGTTCAGTTATCTAACAGACAGGCAGCCATCTTATCACTAACAATGGTTCTAAAGAGTCTACCATGCTGGTTTACAGTGCTTCCTATCCTGTAAAATACAGGCAGTGATATTCAATGATATTCAAAATTCAAATCAATTTGCAAAGGCATAACAAGCCACCTGACATCACTGATAGTTTCTACAAAACTTCAGCTTTAGGTGAAGCAACATAGCAAAAGGCAACTAGTTCCATAGGTCATAAATGTCATGGCATTTATAGAAGTTTTGAGATATTATGGTATTATGGTGATGAGATATTAATGGTGTTATTGAAAAATATTGTTGGTTAGGACATTATTTTGTAAGGTTATGCCTACATCTATAAAGAATACTTTCCAGTAATTAATTACCAATTTAATAGTATAGATTGCTCACTCAGGCTGATTATCCTCTTTTGTATCCTGAAAGGATGTTGGTACTTCAAAAAGAGGAGAAAATTTAGTGCAAAGTGGAATGGAGTCAGTAGATCTGCGTTCTATTCCTGTCTCTGTCACTTACTTGGTCTCTCCTTGGACAAATTGCTTGAAGAATTTACATCAGGTGACTTCAATATTCCCTATCATTTTATGTGCTAGCCCAGAGAACGAAAACAACAATGATGCTTAGGTCCTTTTCTCTATTTGAATATTTAAATCTCTTTTAATTAGTCTTGTTTTTAAAAATTATTTGGAGCATCCAGTCATGGAGTGATTGTGGGCCAGCTTGTAACTAACCATCTAAATATACCCACCCACCCACGGTTTACCTAATGATCCTATACTTCTGAATGTATTTGATTCTCAGCAATGGTTAACTTCTACCTTCAGACATTCTTTGTGGGTTCCTATTAACTTCCTTCCTCCAACCTGGATATGAAAATAATTCCTATAATCATTGCTACTTCAATACATATTTCTCTCAGCTGCCAAAGTGATCTTCCTAAAGCACAGGTCTGCTAGCATCTTCTCTCTACCCAATAGATTCCATTGTCATTCCATTTTGATGTTGTTCAGTCGTTCCAGTTGGGTTTGACTCTTCATGACTCCATGTGGGATTTTCTTGAGAGAAAAACTAGAGTGGTTTGCTATTTCCTTCTCTAGCTCATTTTACAGATGTGGAAACTAAAGCAAATAGGGCTGAATATCTTGCCCAGGGTCACATAGCAAATATCTAAGGCCAGATTTGAACTCAGGAGTATGGGTCTTCCTGACTCAAGGCCCAACACTGTATTCACTGTGCCACCTAGCTGTCCTAGTCACTCTATTGCTTCTAGGATAAAATATAAAATACTCTGTTCAAAGCCCTTCATAACCTGACTCTCTCTACCTTTCTCATACCTTACACCTCCTCTTCCTATATACCCTGTAATTCGGTAACACTGGCCTTCTTACTGTTCCTTAAAGAGGTAATTTCATTGTCTGTCCCTAAAACCTGGAATGTTCTCCTTCCCTATCTCTACCTCTTGGTTTCCTTCAAATCCCTGCTTAAATTGCATCTTCTATCTTTCCAAGCCCTCCTTAATTCTAGTGCCTTCCTTTTATTGATTATCTCTAATTTATTTTGTATATAGCTTTTTTTTATACATAGTTGCTTGCTGTATCATCCAGGCAATATTCACAGTACCAAAGAGGGTTATGAATATGCCAGTGTAATTCTGAATCATAAAGTATAACAGTTTCTCCATATAGAAGGCAGAAGAAAAACATTTATTCAGACACCATAAAGCTGAATCCCAACTCCTGAAAGCCAAATCCACCATAGTAACAAAGAAATCTATATGCAATAACAACGCAGAGAACAACACCATCCTCAAGCCTTTGCCCTGCTGGCTTCTCACAGCTCCCTTAAACAAATCACAAACAAGCTCTACTACTCATGCTAGCCGGCTTCCTGTTTTCTCTCCCTCAATTCTGACTGCTCTGATTACCTCTCAGTTGTGCTCTAGCTCTGCCTCTTCCTGTTCTACTCTTCATGCTCCACCCATCCAGCAAACTCCTCACACCACATGTGACTTAGGTTTCCATGAGATTTAAGCAGGTCACATGGGCCTATTAATGGATGGGAAGGATAATCAAATTAAGCAAAAAATTACATTGACAATAAGCAAAAATGCATTATCAATACACTTGCATATTGTCTCCTTCATTAGACTGTGAACTCTTCAAGGGCAGGGTCTATCTCTTCCTTTTCTTAAATGCCTGGCACATAGTAAGTGCTTAATAAATGTTTACTGTTGAAACCTCATTGACCCATTCACAATTATTTTTATATGTATTTATGTACCTATATGTTATTGAGGTCTAATATCAAAATACATTGCAAATATTTAACACATGGAATTTAAACATGGAATCCAAGGAAGTCAGTCATAGACTCTCAAGAATTTCAAAGGAAATTCCTTCTTCAGGAATGTATAAGGGATAATACTGGACAATATTATATTTTATTAATCTTATTCTCTTGTCAATAGCAATGTCAACACTTAAGAAAAAAGATATGAAATAGCTACATGGATATAAATATATACCTTGTTCTTTGTTTCTGAGTATAATGTTTTCCAATATGTTCCAATATACATTTATCTTCCCACCTTTCCTTTCTGTGGAAACATTCTTCTCCATCCTTCAGATCTTTGCTCAACTCATTTACCTCTTCCCTAAGCAGCTATATCTGCCTCAAATAACTGATGATTCTTCCAAGCCCCATAGGGCTTATACATATTAAAATGTAGAAATTGTTCCCATAGAAAGGGTCTTGATTTGGGCTAACATCGCTCTACAACATCAGCAATAAATAGTTGTCTCTAAAACATCATTGGCAGGTCGCTATCCAACCTCTACTTGAATACATCCTATAATGATAAACTCACTGTATTATAAGACAAGACTATTCTGGATCTATATAATTTTTTTACAAAATTCCTACCTTAACTAACTTTTACTTCCATCATGTATTTTCTTCCCTATTGAAACAAGATAGAATTAATATGACCGAGATAATATTTTTATGAGATAATATTTGTGAAACAGCCAAATGCCTGTCACATAGTAGGTATTGTATAAATGCTTATTTTCCTTCTTCTCCACCTTCTACATCAAATCTCTTTAAGTATATGAAAAGAAAACCCACTATCATGTCACCTTTAATAACCCCTAGACCATGTACTCTCATGGTTCTCAACCATTCCTCTTATTAGAAATAGCACAGCCTAATGAGTAGAGTGTTGAAAATAGGACAATCTGTGCTCAAATCCATCCTTTGATGCTTATTAATTGTGTGACTATGGCCAAATCACCTCTCCACTCTGAACTTTAGATGACTTCTTCATAAAATGGAGATAACAAATACCAATAGTAACAACCTCATAGCATTGTTGTGACTCAAATGATATAATGCATACAAGAACTCTGCAACTGCGAAAGTGCTCTAAAAATGCCAATCACTATCATTGCTGTATGACGTTGTGTCCAGACCTCTCACCATCCTAGTGGTTTTCCTCTGGATTTATTTTGTCATTATTCTTCTTCAAGGGTGATGCCAAGATCTACACCCAATATTCTTCATGTCATCTGAACAATTAACAATGCAGTTGGCATGTTCTACCTTGATATACCCTGTTAGTGCAATGTAAGACCATACTATCATTTTTGGTGGCCCAAACATCACCCATTGCTCATCAACAATTGCTCAAATTTCTATAGTATTTTAAACTGTATGTAGTATTTTTCTCTCATCAACCCTATGAGGAAAGTAATGAGTACAAGTTCCATTTTTCCATTCCAGAGACTGAAACTCAGAAAGTTAATGACTTTCCCAAATCCATAAGAGATAATATTTAAACTCAGATTTTATATAAATCAAATTTGGTACCTTTCTCACTGTACCAAGCTACCTTAAACCAAGTATCTTCTATATATGTACAATTGATTTTATTTTAACAAAGGCCTCAATCTCAATACATCCAAAATAATGTCTAAATTTTTCCAGTCACTCAGTATCTTCCTTTCTTTCAAATACCTTGAGAATCAATTCCCCATTATCTTCAAAATTATGTTACCTCCAGCACAGACCTCTTTGGTATATATGTTATCTAGTCAAGCTGGTCTTCCCATCTTTTTTTCTCCATGGTATTTTTACTTCTTCACGCAAAATGTAAGTCATATGAGAGTCCAAGAATGGGGGGTGCCACTGCCATTGCTGGACAAAATAATTTGTAAACACTGATCTTTCATTTTTGATGTATCTGTTGTTCTTTTCCAAGTTTCATCCTTAAATTCTTTCAGAATGATTTAATGGGTTTTGTGTCAAGCTTTCTTTTATTTTCCCCCCTCCACCACTTCTAGCTTTTTTATGAAGCTGTACTGCTCGTAATCTTCCAATATTCTCCTCCTTAAGATTTTACAAACTGTTGAATTCTCAGCAGTGTTGCTCTTGAGTACTATATCTCTTAAATAGCAAAAAGATCAATTTTATGTGTTTGTTTGTTTTCTGGGTAAGGCAGTTTCCTAGCTCTTCAAACCCTTTCATTATGGTAACACTTTATTTAAACTTCTACAGAATATAATAAAAATTCACGATAATATTTTCCCTTTATCAATTTTCCATTTCTAGAGTGAACTGATCATGTTGATGTTGTTTTAGTTGCATACTATATCTTCTTCTTCTCATTTGGTCTTATAATTTGGCATTAATTTTTAATTTTTACTCTATAGTAAAAACATCAATTTATTTAAACAGCTGATTGAGAAATTATACACATTGATAAGTGGTCATTTATTGTCTGTTAATATAAGCTCGATTTAATTTTTGTGGTTTTATTTGGCATATGAAATGCCAAATTATTCTATTTCATTTGAACTTTATATACTGTCCTTCATGACAGTGGCAAACATGCTTGACATGGTGATATCTTACTGTTTCTACCTCACTTAATACTGATGATCAAAACTATCTCTCAAAGCTATCTATCAATGAATCAGAAAAGATCTTCATATACATATGGGAGAGACCTGATTAGAGGAAAACCATAAGGTGCTCTCCTGCACCCAATGAATAAACAACAAAGGATAAACACAGCAGGACTGAATCTTCTCTACAAGTTTAGGAAAGTCTGCGACTACAAAGACATATTATGTGGCAGAAAATCATTTGTGCAAACCTCTAGCCTACTAAAATTATTTAGTAAGTACTCACTAAGCTAGTAAGCATTCAGTAAAAGCTGATTGTGAGATAGATTCATCTTTCCTCTTTTCTCTACACACAGTCACTCCATAGCTCAAAGAACTTCAGTGACTCCCTACAAACTCCTATGCCTGAAAATTAAAGTCCTTCACAATCTAGATCCAGTGTGTCTTTCCAGACTGATTTTCTATTACTCCTCCTCTCCTAGTCTATGACCAACTTTCTTATCCTCTTCTACTGCATTCCATTTCCTGCCTCTATGACTTTGCACAGCCTGGCCCATTCTTCCTCCCCTCTCCCACATGCCTGTGATGTTCTCCCTCCTCTCCTGGATCCCTATCTCACTTCCAGTCTCAGCTACAATATTTCCTTCATACAAGACCTTTCCTGATCTCTGTTCCCCCACCACCGTAGGTCTTCATACTCTCCTTTGCCATGAAATTATTTTTATATATTTATATTTATATATATATATATTAGATGGATAGATAAATATATTATATGTAAATAGATATTTTATATATTTTTATATATTTTCACCCAGAAGAAATTAAGTTTTGTGAAGACTAGAAATACTTCATTTTTGTCTTTACATCTCCAGCAACTAATATGATACTTAGGAAAATAACTGGAGCTTAACAAATATTTGTCATTTGAAATGAGTTGGTGAAAAAGCAGGACATCAATTCCTTTGGGCAGACACATGATTTCTCAGCACCTATGCCATGAAAAAATGAACTTGAATATAGTCTGCACAAAGATTTCCATTGACAGAGGGCATATGTCTTACTACCTAACCTACTCACTGTAATTCCTTGTAACTTTAAGTTTATGATGTCAGAAACCTAGGTAAGGCCCTCATGTCCTAAAATGAGACCTTCCCACCTCCAACCTGTTGATTGATGCCTAAAATACCACAGTTAGAATTTGTTCCTCTTGTATTAAGGTACTGATCTCTATTAAAATGTAATTACTACTGAGAAGGGATAAAAATGTAAGCTTTTATCAGTCATGTATTCCTTAGTATAAATATGGTTGAGATCCTTTCCTGGGACCAGGTCTTGATAAGATAGAAAGAATAGAGAGTATAAGAGTTTTAATGTAAGAGTTGGGAATTGATCAATGAATCAGGGAGCATTTTTAAGGGCTTACCATGTGCCAGAAACTGCAATAATAAAGATAAAATGAAACAGTCCCTACACTCAAGGAACTTACCATATATATACACATATACATATATATATATATATACATATATATATATGTATATATATATATATACATATATATATGTATATATATATATACATATATATATATGTATATATATATATATATAATAAATACAAGGTCATTTCTTGGGAGGAGTCACTAGAACTTAATTTGAACAGATTTTTGAATATTTAGAGCTAGAAAGGACCTCAAAAGTAATGTAATCCAATCCCCCAAATTAGGGATTCTAAGAGGCAATGGTGAGGAAGAAAAATGTATTGCAAACATAAAGGACAACTGACACAAAAATCCAGAGATGTAAGATGGTGTGTGGTTTCTGAGCAACAGGTATGCCAGATGATTGAAAAGCACCTGGGAGGGAGAGATGAGGAGAAAAACCCAAAGACAAACTTCACATGCATCTCAGTTTTGCCTGTAGCTTCCCATGCTTAGCCTAGAACATTTTATTTTTATGTTTACATTTCACATACATATATTTTACATTTATAAATATATTTAATATTTAAATTGTCGAGCCAAAGGAGAAACACAATGATCAAGGGACTTGCTTCTTCCATATCTTAGCCTCTAGATCACATGATCATAGCAAAGTAAAACTCAGTTTTTCCTAGAATTAAAGAAAGTGATTTATTACCCAATATGGAAATTTATAGTTATTAGGTCTGTAAGGTAATAAGTTAAGAACTAGAAGGGACTCAGAGATCATCCAGTCTAATCCCTCCATTTTTCCAGATGAAGGTATTGAGGCCCAATAAGGCAAAGTGATTTGCCCAACATCACACAGGTAGTAGCTGTAGAGTCAATATTTGAACCCAAGACTTCTAACTCCAAAGTCATTGCTTTTTTTCCCCATTGAATCATGTCATCAAGCCCCTTTCTTTCTCCTTCCTTGTAATATGAAACATCATGAGCATCCTAGTAAAAAGCAAAGCAAGCCCCACTAAGTCAATGAGCAATGAAGCAGTTACTTCTACAGTTCTTTGTGAGACCTCCATGAATGCAAATCAGGTTTAATTTATTGAACGTTTCTTTTCTTCAACATAAGGAATTGTTTAAATATTTTCATTAAATGTACTTTGGAATGATAAAGATAATTACTGTAAGTGTTGAAAATGTAGTGATCCACTTGACACAAGGAGAATAAAAGATATGGAGAAAAATACTGCCACCCCCACAGCACTGAGAATACTGTCTTTGCAATAGCAGGAAGACATGGCAACCATACGGCTATGCTTTCTTTCGTTAACATCTGAGGGGAGGAAGATATGTTGCTTGGTAATTAGAACTCACTGAAAATTACAAGGGGGAAAATTAATTAAAAGTCAGGCACAGGAGCAAGAATTTAAATCAAGATTATTTTTTCCTTGGTATTATAATAATAAGCCTGATACCCTTCCATGTTATTACTCAGACAAAAAAAGGAAACTGTAATATTGCCAAGAATTGAGCAATGCAGGCTGAATTAATCATAGACTTGGAGCTAAAGTGACCTTACAAATAATCTGGTCCACCCCCCTCTCATGTGACACATCAGGAAATAGAGAAGTTTGCATGACTCAACTAAGATCACCCTGCTTAATCAATGGCAGAGGTGGGCCCTTGAACTCTAGGTTTCACTCTCCATGTGCATCAACCTCTCCATCTTGTTGTTACATCCTTGGAAACTGTAACAAGTGGGAGCATGAATTTTCACAGAGTTCAGTTGATTTGTCCTGTGGAAACACAGCAGTTCAATTTTGGTTATCTACCCAGTGCTCAATGTTTGGATAAACTGAGTTATCAGGAGGAATAAGCTATGTGCCTTTGTCTAAAACTTTTTCATCACTTCTCCCTGAAAGGTTCAATTCCCATTGGAGATTCCTAGGTGGACCTATGGCTATTGAAAAGAGATTTTGATGCTCATGGAGAACTGATTGGCTGTGAGGAGAGAGACTATCAAAAAAAAAAAAGAATAGCTATAGTTGTCTTTTTAAATGTGAGTTTCTTAGGTTAATGCTTCAGAGGTTGTTATTGTGTTTCTGAGCACTTGACCTCGATTAGGAAACTACCACCAGATACATGGTTGGTCTTTAGTTTATAGCTATGTATCTCAATCGGCTAGATTTTTCCCCAGACATGGATAAGTAAGAGAGTTAGAACATAGAATATTTGCTCATCCTATTTTATAAAATACAGCCTTACTCAAAATCACAAGTATAAATGTTAATCATTAGTTATTCTAACAGGATCACCAAAATCAGGATGAGGGACCCCAAGAATTTTTTTAAGTACTGTATCTTGGTCATGCACAAAGAGAGGAGGTTTGGAATGAGTGCTGCATTTGGAGTCTGGGGACCTGGGTTTGAATCTGGGCTCTGGCACTATCTGTGTGACCTTGGGCAAGTCATTTAATCAGGCACCTAGGTAACAGATAGAAAGTGGCACTTGGAGTTTGGAAGATCTAAGTTCAGATCCCACCTCAGATACCTTCTAGTCATGTGATCCTGTTCAAGGACCTGGACCTGTCTCAGACACAACTTTTTCATCCGTATATAGACACAATAATGATAGCTATCATATAGGGTTGTTATAAGAATCAAATGATATATAAAATACTTAATCTTAAAGTTATATAAAACTGTTATTATTAATCTCTCCAGACCTCTTGTGAAAAATGAAGCATTTGGTTGAAATGATCTCTACCGTTCTTTCTGCCTTATGATCCCATAAGTATTTTTCTAAGATCAGGAATTGGGACAAAATTGATTAATTCTGGATCCTTAAGGAAATGTATTGTTTTTATGTTAGAAGTAGCCCTTCAGCTACCATAGATTTAGAGGCAGAAGGGACCTTAGAGGTGGGGGTGTACTACTCTATTAGAATAGATCGGGTTGTCAAACCTGAGATAGACTCCTGTGATTGGTGAGACAGAAGATCATTCCAACGGCCTGGTGTGTGAGCAGAGGAGACACTCAAGATGGATCCTTTTGAGGTTTTCAATATGGCCTCAGGAGAGGTAGTATTGAGTCGCAAATGGCTAAAAAGCCCAACTCTTGCTTCCATCATACAGCAGGTCAAGGAATCTTCCATGAATCTGGCTCATAAATTGTGACACTTTCCAAAATCCTTCCACAGCAACTGGAGCATTGAAGGAAGGGTCCATGCCCAGAAAATAATACTTTCATGTTCAATCCTTCATATCAAGTTAGGAGATATGGAAAAGGCATAAGAGCCAGCAGTCAGCCCACCTGGAGGAACACTGAAAGGACAAAGGGAACCACATGAGGGAATCATTCCTTCAGGAAAAAAAAGTAGCAAAGCCAAATGAAAGAAAAGGCAGTAAGCCCTTTCTGAGCCAGGGCCCTTACATCTGGAAAAGCCTTTATGGTCTTCCTCAGAACCATCCCCATGGTGAGGCCCTGGCAGGGAAGGCTCTGAGGAAGACCATAAAGGCTCAGGAGAAGTCAGCCCCAAACCAATATGGCGAACAAGAAAAGGTTCTTGCAGGCCCCAGTGGCTCCCTTGCTCCAACAATTTTCAGTGAGAATGGGTTATTCTCCCTCTTCCAGGATAGGGAAGTGAGAAGAAAAGGTCTTAAAAGGAGGATATTATTAAACTATCAGGGAGACATTCATTGGCTATAGGCCAGTGGCTTTTACTAGTGGCTTCAGTAGAAGTAGCGCCCCTCCTCCCACTTTCAAACTTCTGAAAGGAAGCATAGAAAACTGGGAAAAACTCTGGGTGAGAGTTTAAAACTCACTCAGGACATCAAAGTCACAAACAATGTGTACTGAAAAGAAACAGAGGAAAAGAATGGATCTCTTACAGTAAGATTTTGTATTTGTATGTAAGGAGCATAGAAAACTGGGAAAAACTCTGGGTGAGAGTTTAAAACTCATTCAGGACATCAAAGTCACAAACAATGTGTACTGAAAAGAAACAGAGGAAGAGAATGGATCTCTTACAGTAAGATTTTGTATTCCTGGATGACTTTCTCTGTATTACTTTGCTACTTCAGGGTCTTCATGGGGAAATATCTACTAGGCTGTACTGCAAAGTACTGGAGGTCTTGGATGCAATGAATACCTGAAAACTGAGCAATGACTCCATTACAAGGTTGGCAATAACCCTACATAGAACATGTGAAGAATAGGGAAATGTAAACTGGAAGAGATTGTGAAAGGCATTATAGATGCAGAATAAACAGTGGATGATGTGGGCCTAGGTGTAAGAGAGTAGGACTGAATATACAGATTTGGAAGAAATCTTCTGCATAGAAATGATAACTGAACCCACCGTTCTGATGAGAAAGAATGTAAAGAGAAAAGAGACCAATGCCTGAGACATCATCTTGAGTCATAGTGAGGGATGGGACAAGGACGGTGCTCTAGCAAAGGGGAACAGAACATGTAGGAAATTAAAATAAATATCTTCAATCAAGTTTAACCACATTTTCTATGACAAAACCACTAATATTTGTCCACATGAGTCCTCTTCTCTATAAACAAGCACATACATGTTCTCAAAAAGCAAGTCTGTGATAGGTAAGATAATTATTCAGAAAAAAATCAAGACAAAATGGCATGAGGTATGGGGTGTGGGAGTGTGTCTCAATTACCTGATAATTTTATACCTTGAATATTGATTTTGAATATTGTTTCTGGAGAATTCACTAATTTTATTTTGTAGACAGAACCTTTCATCTATATGTAATGACAATAGCAAATTCTCGAAGAAATTATTTTAAATTCATGGAAAACAATCTGTCAATGACCCTGCCCTGTAGGAAAAAAGCCATCAAGAACATAAGACCTCAGCTCTCTGTAGAAGCAGGGTAACATAAATTTAGGAAAGTATAGACCTTTCTGTGAAGTCTGTGGAATAGAAAACTCATTATTTAGTGTTAGTTTTAATTAAGAACATTTCACTGATCTGGAAAGTTACTCAAGACTGAGTTGTACAATGACTTCTCCCCTCCACTCCCCTACTTAGCACCTAGTGGTTTTCAGGCCCTCCTTCCCATTTAACATAGTCAACCTTCCCCCTAACTCCTAAGATGCAGCTTTAAAAAATATTAATTAGTAGAGAATTTTTTTTTGTGAGGTAAAACAGGCTAGCCAGGGGGCACCTAAGGCGATTCTTACCCTGAGTATTTTCAAACTAATCCACAATGTGACCCTTGTTTATACTAAATATGACAGTGTTTTTATTGAAAATAAACATTTACATAAGTGTGCTAATGTACTTACTCAAGAATGAGCCAAATAGTGTAAGATGAATAGACTTTCAGCAATCAGGGTGTTAACCTTTCTCACTGGGTAAGAGGAAAGGAAAGCCTTGGGAAACCTTCAAGCTCTGTAAATCAGTCCTGTTGTTGTCATATTCACTTGAGTTAGACCCCATTTGCCTAAGAGTTCTCTGCTCAATACAAAGTCTTATAAAAGTTTATAGCAGCATTGCAATGTGGCTATCGTAGCAGGAGGTTTTATGAACTTTAGACCTCATTCAATGCAATTATACATCTCTAAGACCTGTACTCCACAGTAATTAAAATTCTTTTGAAATTATCAAAAGTAATTTCATTGGAAAGCTTGGATCAACCAGTATTTTGTTTGAAAATGCAAACTGAACCACAGATCACCCATAAAGGATTATATTGATACCGTTCAATAGGTAGCATGCCAGAATTCTTATCCAACAAATGTCAGCATAGGATAGTGGAAAGAATATTGGAGCTAAAGAATTGTAGAGGCAGAGGATCTAGGTTCGAATCCTAAACCTGTGCTTCTATATTTGCTTGACCTTAGGGAAGCTCATTTGGGTAATTCCTCTGGAATCAAAGGACATGGGTTTAAATCCCAAACCCTTATTCTTAAAAAATATGTGATCTTGGGTAAGAACTTGGGTAATGCCACTTACTTCAGGCCTTTCAGTTTCTTAATCTGTAAAAGGAGGGAGCTGAACTAAATGACCTCTAAGGTACTTTTCAGTTTCAAATATATGTTAGCAGGAACAAGCCAACAGTCTGATGAATGCAAAATTCCAAACTATTGCATTATAAGAGACCTTATTGGTTCAACCATTACTTGGTATTGAGTATGCATTTTTAAAAAATGGTTTTAAAGTTCTTTACAGCCACTAAATATTCCCACAACATCTCTGTGTAGAGTCATATTTTGTATCTTGATATTTAAAATTTTTACCATTAAAAAAATCACATTGTTTTACATTTCATTCCCCTTGGTAGACAGGTTGATAACTAGTGGAATAGAATTTTGCATACACTGTCCCTGGTGACCTCTAAAATGGTTGGTTTTGCTGAACCATTTTTTTTCATTACTAGAGAGGGTTCAAGGTGAAGGTGAGGGGATGTTGTAGAATTGTGGTGTAGAAACAAAAGGCATCAACAAAAGTCAAAACCATTGTTTTTAATAATTGAACTGTATATTTATATAGCACTGTTTTTTTAATGACATTTCGTATTTCTAAAATGGCTTGTAATCATTTAGGATCATGAGTCCTTACAACTTCCTATTTAATCAGTTCAAGATTGTTAATGCTCTCTACGCTCTGATTTTAAATGCCTTTGAACTAAATTAAAAAAAAAAACACAACTCTGATGAAAGATTATTTTAAAACTAAAACCTGAGCAAATTTCCTAAGTGTGCACAGAATACAGAATTTCTCCTCCTACCTTTCATTAATATCTTACATTAGTGTAACTCTTTACATTTCACAAAGTCCCTTCATCTCCTTTGATCCTCATAGCACTGCGGGGTAAGAAGGGTAGGCACTATTCTTCCTCCCCAATTTTACAATTGAGAAAACTGAGACTGAAAAAGGACCTCCCTGGCATGATGTTGGGCACACCATTGTAACTCCCAAGCTACAAAATGGGGGAGGGGGGTAGCACTAGAAGAACTGCTAAGGTTCCTTTCCAGTTCTAATATTTTATAAGTCTTTGAGTAAATCACATTTCCTTGGAAACCCTGATAAAATAAAAGCTGTCTCCCAGCTTCATCCTGGTGAGTTAATGAAGGAAAAGTGCTTTGAAACCTGAAAGGCAAATCTAGACCAAAGAAATACCAGGCATACCCTAAGACGTCTTGACTTCATTTAATCTCTGATTTCTTCCCTTCCCTTTTGGTCTTGTTCAACTTCATTTACATGTCCATCAGGGGAAACCTCACCCCACCCCCCAAGAAAACCCTTGGTAGCAAGATAGGTTGTGTTGTCCAGCCTCCACATGACGTTTGTGAATTTTTCTTTTCCTTGGGAGAGGAGAGAGTAAAGTTATTGAAATGAGTTTTAGGGGCATAGGATCCCCAACAGGGATAAAAGAGAGTTAAAAGGAATTTTCTAACCCTAAATTAGCTAGTTGTCTGGGACCATAGATTTTCAATTAGCATCGGATGCAGAAATAGGCAAAATAACAGAGATATTCTTAGTATGAGTACATTCCTCTTACCATAGCCTCATCTGAAGTTTAAAGGGAATAACATTAACCTTTCCCTCTTTCTCAGGGGGTTGTAAATTATTAGATGGAATCCCAAAACTAGACAAATGACTTTGAAGAGCCAAAACCTACCAGACAGCCCAGAGCAGCTGATATTACAGAGAACATCAACACATCCCCAAGAGTTTAAGGTGACAGTTACCATGTTGGAGTTATTTGCATGTGTACCCTGAACATATGACTTCCTGGTTTGTGGCTGTTCAGTCATTTCGGTCATGTCCGATGTTTCATGACCCCATTTGGGGTTTTCTTGGCAAAGATACTGGAGTGGTTTGCCATTTCCTTCTCCAGCTCATTTTACCAATAAGGAAATTGAGTTAAACAGATTCCAGGGTCACATAGCTAGTATGTGTCTGAGACCGTGTTTGAACTCAGGAAGATGAGTCTTCCTGACCCCAGGTCTGGCCCTTTATCTACCACTGAACTACTTAAAGGTTCCTGGCTTCCTGGTAGTGCCTCTTAAGGAATGTTTTCTGGCTACATGTGTTCTCTACAACTATATTCCTTCCCACTGTGTGAAAGAATGTATGGAGAAATATTTTCATTTCATTTGCATATTTTTACATTGTGATTTGCATGTATTCTCCCCCTTTAGGTCATGAGTTCCTTAGCAGGTAATGACTCTTTTCTCCTTTTTTTGTATCCCCAGTAGTGAGAACTGTAACTAGAACATAGTAAGCCTTTAATAAATGTTTGTTGACTTATTTTTGACTTGACTATGTTGTTTGATGAAATATCTTTTGCTTTGAGCTTACCTTTGTATGGTTCACTGGTCAAAAGAAACACACAAGTGGGACACTGCAAGCTAGGGTTCTGACTAGGTGCTAAAAACATAGTGCCTTGAACCTTTTTCTGAGGACCCATATGGAGAGGTGCCCCAAGTGCTACTACCCATATACTGCTCTCGTGCCTTTATTCCCCCAGGTGCCCTTAGATGTTTTTGTATGTTGGGACTGTTTGGAGAATTGAACCCCTTTCTTTTTTCCCCCCTCAATGGGCACAAAAAGAATGTCTGAGATAATAAACATAAGACGACATGAAGAAGCACTTATTTTGCTCCAGAATAGCAAAAGGAAAATCTATGAAGAACTCACCCAAACTATCTTTTCCTCCCTACCTGCAATGCAAATAGCCTTCAATCAGTCCCTTTCTTAGAGACAAATCCTGTTATAGGCCACGAAGAAAGCTCTCTGAACAGCCAAGGATTCTACTGGGCAAAATTATTTGTTCTACAGATTTTGTTGTACTCAAACAACAAAGCATTGTGACTGGCCCCTCAATGAGAAATGGAAATAGCTGGGTTATTATATAGCCCTTTTTTGAAAAGGCATTCACTGTTGTGAGCACACAAATAACAGTTTATTTTTCTTCTGTTCTACCCAGTTCATTTTTTTAAAGGAAAATACAGCTTTGGGTTGCTATTTTGTGTATCCATTTTTTATTTGTGTTTCTGAATGAAGTTACTTTGTCCCATGAAGTTTCCTAGTTCATCTTATTCCCTCTCCTCCCAATTTTTCCCCAGCCTAAAAGTGCTTCCTCTCCCTTGACAGGACCAGATTGGACAGGACAGATTGACAAGAGTTTTCTGGGTCATGCCTAGGAGTTAGTACAAAGTGTCAGTGGAGAGGAGTCCAGGTGAAGTACCAAGGGGAGAACAGAGATAGATACCACATCTTCATTATGGTCCTTTACCAGGAAAACAGCCATTCAATAACATCATTGGTATAGAATGCCAAGAAAACATCAGACCATTAGCCAAGCAAGTATTCAGGAAATATGGGAATTCTGCAAATTAAGATGGGTTATGTGAAATGTGCCAGCCTCAGAAGGATGGTTTATTTGCTTCTCACTCAATGATGAAGACTCAACATCACCACCTCCCCTATCACTCTGTTTTTTTATAACCTCCCCTCATTGCTTTGTGAAAATGATTTTTTCTCCTCTATGTAAAGCTCCATTCTTTATATTGAAGGGGATGCAAAGATAAATAAGGTTCAGTTTCTTCTCTGTTCAAGGAGTTTACAATTTATTAAATTAGTTAAGATAGGATCACAAATAGATGTTGTAAGGAAGGAGAGGTTACACTATGATAAATACAACATGAAAAGTGAAAAGGAGAAGTACAAAATACTTTTCAGAGTTTTGCATGGAGAAAAAGACCATAATATTACAACTCTGAGCAAGAAGGGATCCCAGAAGCCATCAAGGAATCCAATTTCCTTGTTGGACCATTGTCATAGACATGTCAATTGACTTGCCCAGGGTCATTTAGCTAATAAGAATCTGAAGCAAGATTTGAACTCAAGTCTTCTTTGCTTCCAAGCCGAACACCACCTCTATTTAACTGCCTCTGAAGGAGTCAGAGAAGACTTCGTGGAGCACCTGGCCTTTGGTTCATTCTTGAAAGATGCATGAAGATGACCCCCCCCGCAAAAGCGTCCAATAAACAGGAAAGAGTATAAAAGACATAGAGAGCACAGGTCATGAATTGCAGTACTATCATTATTCTGTTACTAGAAAGTTATCGTGCTTCAACATTCAGAATCACAGAATCTCCATATTGAAAAACAGTTCAGAACCCTCTTGTCCAATACCTACTTAAAAAAGAGCGTCTTTTCTCCATCATTCCAAATAAGTAGCCATTTGGTCTATTTTTAAAGACCTCCAAGTGAGGGAAAACACACTATTTCTCCAAGGCAGCCCATTTCATTTTAGATAGCTTTTATTACCATGTTATTTTCCTTTAGATCAAGTCTAAATCTGCTTCTCTGCAACTTTTTCCCATCTGTACTAGCTCAGCTCTCCAGGGTCTTCTGAAGAAAGATTGCTGCTTTATTATACCCCACTCCCCTTTGTCTTATTTTTTTTTTTTTTGCTCCAGGAAAAAATATTCCCAGAATATTCAACCAATCCTTACGTGTCATAAACACAAGTCTCTTTACCACCCTGGTTGGGTCATTCTGGTCATTCTTCAACTGACTGATATATTTCTTGGAATGTTGTGACTAGAATTGAATACTGTTCTAGAAAATGGTATGACCAGAGCAGAATAGAGTGGGACTTTCCTTTCCTTGGTCCTGTATCAGAGATCTCTTTATTGTTAGTATGTTTTCCTTCCATCCTAGCTTCTTCATTCAGTGCAAATAGTGTCTATGTCCTCCCATAAATGAGAGGATCCACCAGGGGTTGTCTACTCCATGACCTAGAGGTCTTCCTCTAGGCATTTTAACATCATATGGCTACCAGTGCTAACCCTCTGTTATGCCTCATTCTTGCTACTGGACCAGCCTATTTCATTTTCAGATCATCCCTCTCAGGATAATACCTTTCACACCACATCTTCTACTTACAGAGTTATTGGTAATATGCTATGGTCTATTCATAGCTGCCATATGTTTCTTCATTGCCTTCTGGGTTACCCACAATTGTGACTCCTTGGAGATTGTGAGGGTCCATGACTCAGGAACATGGCATCAACAGAAGAACATTGATGTTTGAAAAACAGGTTTTTGTTTCAAGGAATCATTTGGGATTTTTGAAAAAAAAAATTACAGAATTTTAAAATACAATCCTTCCTTCTCTCTTCCTTTTCAGATCAATCAAATAAGTTATAAAATGGGCTTTGCAACCCTTAAGGTACTATGTAAATACTCTTCACTATTATTATTCATATTCATGGCCCATCTACAGTTTAAATCCAATATATATGCATATATATGTGTATATATTATATATATATATATATATATATATATATATATATATATATACGCACATACATACATATATACGGGTACATATACTACGTCTGTGTACGCATATATATATATATATATGTTTGTATATCTATTTAGAAAGATAGATATACTGATGGAAAAGCTCTATATGCTATCTAATTGCATGTCATGATCTTGACAATGGTTTTTTTCCTGTGTGGATTTGTTAGGTCAAAGTACTTTGAGTGTTTGAGAATCCCATTTAGGAGCCTCTGTGGTATTCCAGGCTTAATGCCACCAGAATAATGTTTTCTAGAAATATGAACATCTGGGGGAATGCATGATTAAACATTTATTAAGTTCTTACTATGTGAAAGGAAGGAAGGAAGAAACATGCATTTATTAAGCACCGACTCTATGTCATAAATGATGGCAAGTGCTTTACAACTAATTCATTTGAATCTTTTAACAACCTTGTAAATAAGGTAGATGTTGCTATGAGCCATATCTTACAGCTGAGGAAACTCAAACCAGTGATAGTTAAGTGACTTGTTCAGGGTCACACAGCTAGCAAGTATCTAAGACTCAATTTGAACTCCATCCTCAAACTTCTCTATTTTTGGTGAGGTACCACAATCCTCTCAGTTATCCAGTTTCACAACTGTGTAATCTTCCTTGACTCTTTACTTCATCTACCCTCCACAAATTCATGTGTAATCAATTGTCAAGTTCTGTCCCTGGTGTCTGTGTCTTTTTCCTTCCCATCACAGCATTCTTTCTCATTGACTAGAGGATTTTAGAAGAACTCTTGGTATCAATGTGATTTCCCAGCTTTCCAGTTCAAAATCCACCCAAAGACCACATTAAAGCTCCAGGTTGGTCTCCAAGAGGCCATATTTATCTGGATACCTGAAAGATGGAAGCTCTGATTATCTGCAAATTCAATGTCTGCGGACATGGTTTACTCTCCTTAATCATGAACAAAGCCACTTTTAGCATGACTCCCTCTTCCTCAAACTTGTAACGATCGTTGGGAAAAGTCTTTAGACCCGAGATACAAACAAGCATTTGGCAAGACTTTAGTTCTTTATCAGCTGTTAAATGACTTTATCTTTTATGTTAAGACAAGCTCATGGATCAGATTTAAGTTGCTGAGCTAAAAGACCACTAATTTTAACAAATCCTTTCTGTAAAAATATTTCTAAATTTAAAGACTGACCTAGGAATAAATTCATATTAATCTCTTCTTAATAATATGCTCACATCCACTAGGCTCACAGAAATGTTCCCAGTTCTGACGCCATCAAAAACAATTTTTTGGCTATTTATTTCCATAGAAGCGCTAATGACTTTAACCCTAAATGTACTTTCAGTGAAACTAAATACAATAACCACATCAATTGTTAATTAAATCCAAGACAGAAAAGAAGAGAAAATGACCTCATTAATCTTGGAAATTCCAGACTTGAAAAATAGTTCTGAAATATTATTAGAGTCTTTGTGAACTTGGAAATTGAGCCTTTGGCTAAGTCACTTAGCTTCTTTGAACCTCAGTTTCCCAATGTGTAAAATGGCAGATCTGGACTATATGACCCCTAAGAGCCCCTCCTAACATCCTATGAGTCTGTATTTACATTTTTCTATGAGTACACAAGTTTAGAGCCACCCAGCTACCAAACAAAGATACTGAAAAACAACTAAAGGAGAGGAAAATTCTGTTATCTTCCAACAAGTTTTAAATGGCAGTGGGCAGGCTAGAGATGATAAGGAGAAGTTTGGTGTGCTGTGTTATCATCCCTGAAGGTCAAGCTAAGTAAATTATCCTGTGGGGTCTTGCCAGTAAAATATGTTTACCATCAAGTACAGGACCATCGATGTCAAGGTTACTATGTTTGGGCAGAATATTTCAAGTGCTGTAGAAACAAATATTTTAGCCACAAGAAAAGACTGAAGAGAAATGCCTTGTGTCTCTAAGCTGTCAGGGATGTAGCACTAAAAGCAGATGAGGTGGAGAGAATTGACAAAGAACCAAACTACATTCTTACTACTGTAGATTTGCACATCCCTGGACCAGATAGGATTTGGGGCTTAGAGTCAGGAACACAAGAATATGAATCCTACATCTGACATCCCTAGCTATGAGACCATAGGTAACTCACTCAACCTCTTAGAACATTAATATCTTCATTTGAAAAATAGGGAGAATCACTGCTACAGCACGTATTCCACAGAGGAATTGTGAGCTTAAATATCTTACCTGAGATATGGATGTAAAGTTCTTTTTAAATGTCAATTGTTTTTTTTTTTTTAATCAGGGAAAGTGATAAGCTTCTAGAGAAGGAGGACTTTAGCACTCGTAGACTATAATGAACGTCCTGATTTTATAGATGGGGGAGCTGCAGCCATGGGAGTTGCAATTTCCCTAAGGTTTCTCAACTGAGGAGGATAGAACCAGAACTAAAACCTCAGTTTCCTCATTTCTGGAAAATCTGCTGGTCCCTTCCTATCTCCATTAGCAAATGAATGGGAGCCTAGTCCAGAACGAGGTCAGATACCATTTTATATGAAGTACATTCAGTTTTGTCATCCTGATATGGTCACTGTCTTGTATGAGTATTGCCTGTTGTGGAAGACATCCACTAGAAGATAATAGTAGCCTAAAACTAGTCTTTTGAGGCTAGCTTCATTTACTAAGACTGTTTGTATAACAGGCGGCAGTAGGGGGAGAATAACATGAGCCTTAGAAAAAAGAGCAGGGTTTGAACCCTGACTTTTGTAATGGGAGTTGGGTGGGAGGACTGGTCAGTGAGAAACCTGAACAGACCTACTCTGCTTAGTGCAAATCCAAACACGTGGAAATGTGAAAACCAATTTCTATCATGATGACTTATTATGTTGGGCGAGAGGGGAAGCCTTTCAGTTCACTTCAGAGTCAAAAGGACTGATCATTCCAGACAGTTACAGCCAGGATACAGCTCCCATACAGAAGGATCTCTACACTCCTCCCTCATCCTTTTTTATGCATTTCTCCCTGACAGCAAAGTGAGGCAAGAACCACTGATGACCCCTAGGTGCAGGGAGGAGGGAGGGAGTATAGCTGGCTACTGTTCTCGGGCAACAATCCTCCATTTGTCACTGAGAACATAGTGTTCCTTTTGTCTTTTTTCTTTCCTCATCTTATATGTATTTCTAGAGAAATGATTAGGTAATGATTTTGAGAGCTTGAAAAATGTAGAAGGAACTCTCAGTAACAGCAATCTGTGGTATAGACCACCAGAGGCAGTAGCTGAGTCCAAGGAGAGCCAGACGACTTCTTGATAAAACCCAGATGGGATTCATGCATGGTCATGAGATGAACTTGCCACTCATGCTGACATGACACTAAGAAGTAACCTCGGGGGAACTCTGTGAAAGGAGAAAAGGGAGTCGTTTTGAAGTGACCCTCATAGACCCACATGTCCTTTACAAACATGTTCCTCATTATCTTTTTTCTTTAAATTTGACCCACTGTCCTCTGGGAATTTGTGTATGGGGGTGGGGGTGGAAGGGGTAATGTGCACCCTTAGTATGGAAAACACTCTTATAATGTCTGTCCTTGCTTCATCTTATCAGTAAATATTCCTTTGTAAAAGCTAATTGATGTCAACTGGCCAATGGATCCTGGTGGGAGCACACTGCTTGGCAATGAGAAGCCAGAGTTCCTCCCAGTTTATCATTAATGGGAGAGTGTAGGATGACTGCCTTCTGCAGACTCAACCTTTCAGTGGGAGCTGGACACAAGGGCAGAGAGGAGTTCCTATTTTAGCACTTTTACTACTTTTTATCACCTTAATTTCTGAATATGACCCCACCTCTTTCCATCTAGATATTAAGCTTCTCATACAATGAAGATATATTTTTTAAAGAAATGGGGAAACATCAGCCCTGAGATGGCACAGTAGATAGATTTCTGGGCCTGGAGGCAAGAAGACCTGAGTTCAAATTTTACCTCAAATACTTAGTAGCTGTGTAACCCTGAGCCCATCACTTTATCTCTGTCTGCCTCAATTCCCTCAACTGTCAAAAGAGGATTATAATAGTGTCTACCTTCCATGGTTATTAAATGAGATAATACAAGCGCTTAGTGTAGGGCCTTAAGTATGGTAGAGGCTTAATAAATGTTTTTTGCCTCCCTCTTTACTTCCTCTCTCCCTTCTTCCTCCTTCCCTCCTTCTTTCATTCCTTCATTCCTTCCTTCCTCCTTCCCTCCTTTCCTTCCTCTTTTCCTTCCTTCTTTCTGTCCTTAATTCCCTCATATATGATATCTGTGTGACAATAGGCAAGTCATTTGTCTGAAATTTTCTCACCAGCATTCCAAGTCTGTTTTGAGGAAAGCTCTTCATAGATTCTATGTATTACATAAACATGAACCACTATTCTATAGTGGCAATATGACACAGGGACTAGCATGTCAGTCTCTGATTCATGAAAGCCTGGGTTCAAATCCTGCCTCTAAGTGTGACCTTGGGAAACCCTCTAAGACTATTAGCTACAGAAAAGTTGCCAAGTACATTAGTAAAGTAAGTTCCTTAGCAGAAATTCACATCACTGAAATTACAGGATGGTAAAAAAAAAAAATGAGGTCATCGTTATAAACTGCTAAAGTACTCCCAGTTTTCAAGTAAGCATGTCTGCCTCATAGTCAAGATCTCTATTATGTAAAGCTATTTGATCAGTCAACAAGCATTTACTTAACATATGCCCATAGAGCTTCTAAACTAACAACTCTTTCAGCTTTTTGTTCATTTTTCATTGTCCATTAGTTCCTAATGGTAAGAATCAACTTCAGTGCAAAACTTTTCTCTAAGGCTACATCTGAAGGCAAACCAAAACAATAAAAAGAAGTCATTGAAAAAGAATGAACTCTTTCACTTAGTGTCTGTCAGTCTGTCCACAAGCATATAATTAAGCTTATGTGCTGGGAATTCTGGTAAGCACTATGGATTAAAAAAACTCACAAAATCCCCTACTTCTCTTAAGAAGCATAAATTTTAAATGGGGAAAACAATACATACAAATATAAGTATATATATATATATATATATATATATATATATATATATATATATGTATTTATGTGTGTATATACATACATAAACTCTGAAAGGGGAAATGTATTAACAGCTGGTGTGGAGCAGGAAAGGTCTGCTGAAAGTGGGATTTGAATTGAACTATGAAAGAGCCCAAAGAAATGAAAAGGCAGAAAAGTAGATAGTAGAGAAAGAAGGAAGGAAGGAAGGAAGGAAGGAAGGAAGGAAAAGGGAGGGAGAAAGGGAAGGAAGGCAAGAGAAGGGAAGGAGAGGGGAGGGGAGAAGAGGAAAGGGGAGGGAAGGAAAGGAAAGGAAAGGAGAATTAGAAGAAAAAGATTAAGAAGTAGAAGAAAACATGTTATCTGCTATGAGAAACAAGTGACTTGAAAAACTAAGAGTCACCAGACTCCCTGAAAGCCATGAAAAAAACAAACAAAATAAAGACAGCTTATGCATTATATTTCAAAAAATCACAAATGAAAACTTCCTGGACATATCAGAATTGGAGGGGAAAGTGAAAATAGAAACAATCCACTTCCCATCTCCTGAAAGAAACCCCAAAAGGAAAAAGTCCCAGGAGCACTATAGCCAAAATCCAGTGCCTCTGTGTCAAAGGAAAAATGCTACAAGTGGCAAAAAAAGAGAGTTCAGGTATTTAGGAATCACAATCAAGATCACATAAGATCTGGCACCCTATGCATTTAATAAAAGGAGATACTGGAAAATGCTACTCCAAAAAGCAAAAGAATACTTCCCCTGCAAAATTGAATATATTTCTTTGAAGGAAAAAACAAAAGAACTTTAATGGAAGAGAAGACTTTTAAGTATTCCTGATTAAAAGACCAGAGCTGAGTAGGGACTCTTAAATGCAAGCACACAATTCAAGATAAATCTAGAAGAGTGAATTTACTCAAACAGTTGGAAGAGATAGTTAGGTAACAGGGCTAGCATTCAAATAGGAGAAGAAACAAGGGTCTTCTCATAAAAAAAAAAAGATTGATGCAAAATGAAATGAGAAGAATTAGGAGAACAACTTCTAAAACTTAGGAGCTCTGAGCAAAACATTGAAAACAAAACAAAACAAAATCAGGTCTCCAGAGAAATTAAGATGAAGCATGGTGCCCACCTGTCAGAGAAGTCATGCACTCAAGATGTGGACGAAGACACACATTTTTTGGACACAGCCACTACATTTATTATTATTTTAAAAATTATAGTAATTTTTTTAAAAGTAGGGTTTTTTTCTTTCCATTTTTGATTAGGGGGTATAGGGCAGGAAAATTTGGTGATGATAGTGCTTCCCCTTCCAAAAAAAAAAAGAAGAAAAGAGGAGAGCTATTGAAACATTTTAAAGAGGGTACAAAGGAAAAGAGAAGGTTTGGGATAGTTTTGAAAGTACTAGTTTTAATTTATTATATACTGTAAAAATGCAATTGGAATGGAATAAAGATTCACAGTTTTAGATACAATCTTTTCATCTTCTGCTTTTTTTATGGAAATGGTCCCTTTTTTGGTATTTTTGTTTAGAATTTAATTTTTTTAAGAGGGAAAAAGATGCATTCAAGCAGACCTGGATATTTTTGGCAGGAAAGTTGTCAGGTAGGTAGGTGGATGTCCTGCCAAGAGAGCCCAGAGAGGTAAGTACCAGGTTTGTGTCCAATGATTTAATGAGACAAAACCTCTAGTCAAAACTGTGATCCCAAATGAAACGAAAAAGTGGTTACAAGAAGAATATTTAAGACATCTTGAAAGGAAGGCCTTTGGCTGAAGGCTGATTGAGTTACTCATCAGGAGCTGTGAGCCATTCAAATAACAGACACAGGCCAGAGTCAATTTGGTGCAAATGAACTGATCGAAATATTCTGAAATAAGTGAAAAAATTAACTTGACCTGCTTTATTAGCATGAGTTGGGAACAAGGGTGAAACTAAGCAGCAGAATTAATTTGACCACGAAATTAGCATGGAAGAGAAGCAAAAATGTAGAATTTGAAACCAGAGGGCCTGGGCTTGAACATTTGCTTTACCACTTTGTACCCACCCTTGTGACCTTAGGTAGGTCTCTGACTTTGTTGTTGTCAGCTATATAACAAGGGGATTGGAATAGATGGTCCCTGAGGTCTTCCCCAGCTCTTCATCCCATGAGACTGGGATGCTTTTCCAGAGCACTTTTGTCTGTATGTTTGGCATCTTCTACACACAGTCATGACCTGCGTTCTGTTTTCCTGGACTTGGCTAATCATAACCAAGCCTATCTCATCTGGTTTCCCCTCATGCTCCTACCTCACTTTTGGCCCTGCTGTATTCCAGTTTCTCCAGTGTGTCTGTGTTTTAAATGACTGTTTTCCCAGATGGGATGACTTACACTTTTCCAACCTAAAGTTCGTTAGTTATTTTTTCATGCTTTGTATTTTTTTTAGTTTTTCATGGAGGGTCGCTATCCTCATTAACATTTGCAAAATTTTCCAGTTTAGCCCCAGCTGCAAATTTCATTAGCATATAATTCCTTCCACAATCCTTAATGAACATGCTCAACAGATCATTTTGAATATGGATTCCTCAGGCATCCCACTAGACATCCCCCAGCTAAATGCATTAGCCTCTCTTGATGACCTGGCAGTTAACTTTCAGTCAGATTTAAATCAAGACTTCATTAAATTCACTAAAGTTTAACTCAAATTAAGATAAGCTATAGTCTCATTCCTATGGCAATACCACACAATTTAGCACTGAAGGGGATATATTCCTCCTACTGTTTGCTTATCTCTTTGTTAGTCCTGTCTCCTTGGTTAGATTGTAAGCTCTTTCAGGGCAGTAATCATACTATTTATTTCCCCTTCAAACCTTTTATCACCTAATACAATACTGGGGACCATAGTTCCTCAGTATTTCAGTAGCACTTCAACAATCTCAATAATGTGATCATTCTCTGTGGTGTTAAAGCAATGTGATACAGTGGATATAGTGTTGAACATAGAGTTAGAAAGACCTGTGGACACTTATTTAGTGCTTGTGCTGCTGCGCAATTCCCTTGACTTCTCTGAGCCTCAGTTTCTTTATCTGTATTATTAATAGGGATAAGAATACCTCTACTATCTATTTCACCAAGTTGTCGTAAGGAGTTATCCTTACACTCCCATGTTGGAAAGGCTTCAAATACAGTCCTGACCACAGATTTTTCTAAGGACGATCCTAGACAAAGCATGGAGATATCTATCACTAGTAGACCGGCCATTAAGTAATGAATTATTTGATACGGGCAACCTATAAAAAAATACAATTATATCGAATACTCAGAGTTACAAAAAGGAGTAATTAGGAGGTGATTCTTTGCTTTATAAAAGTATTTGTCAGAGGAATCTCCCAAATGGGGAGTCCCCTCAGTGTATTTTATAGGCAGACAGGCAACCAAATGTGCTGTGAGTCCTTTAAATAAAGCACTAAGCTCTGGTATGTTTTAAATAAGTCACAAGATCAGAGAATTTGAGAAGTGCAAGGGACTTTTTGCCATTCCCAAATATAACATGACTAGCAAGTTATCATTCAGAATCTATCCAGAGATCTACAAAGAGGGGCAGCCCATTTCTTCTCCAGCTAGCCTATTTCACTTTTTGATAATTTTAATCCTTAGGACATTTTCCCTAACATCAAACCTAAATTTGCCTCTTTACATCTTCTACCAATTTTTCTTGGCTCTGCCCAAAAAGAGTGACTTCATTCCTTTTTCTGCTTGATGATATATTGTTAATGTATTTTTTTTTCACTTAATTTGAAGATTTTTCCCATTCATTAATAGGCCCATGTGACCTGCTTAAATCACCTGGAGGCCAAGTCACATGCGGTGGGAGGAGCTTGCTGAACAGTTGGAAGAGGAAGAGGTAGAGTAGAACTGGGAGGAAGTAGGTGAGAGTGAAGAAGAGAGTATGCATCCAGGCAGGCACAGCAAAGCTCATGAGGGTTTGCTTCTGGGAAGGCCCCAGCAAGGGGAGGAAGGCTTGGGAATGGTTTTGTCCCCTGTCATGATAATGTATATTGACTTCTTGGTCCCTATGACAGATTTGGCTTTCTGGTGTCTGAATAAATGTTTTTCTTCTGCCTTATATGGAGAGTCTGTTATATTTTGCAATTCAGAATTATACCAGCATGTTTACAGTCACTCTCAGTCCTGTGAATATTGCCTTGGCACTACAGATGATCCTTCAAATACTCAACTACTAAGTTGTTTCTTCTGAGTCTTCTCTGTTAAACATGCCCAACTCCTTCAACCAGTCTTCATATGACATGAATGCAAAACTCTCCATCCACCACCCTGTTTACCCTACCCTGAATATTCTCCAGTACTTATAACTGAATACAGTAACCCAGATAATGTTGACTGGGACAAAGTACGAGGAAAAATCGCCTTCTTATTCCTGACAGCTATGTCTCTCAATGCAGTCCAATTTCACATTAGCCTTTGTGGTTGCTCATATTCTATTGATGACTCATATTTAGTTTTCCATCTGCATAAACTCCAAGATTTTTTTCAGGCAAACTTCTGTCTCATTATGCATCCTTTTGAAATTTATTTCTTATACCCAAATGAAAAGTTTTATATTTAAGCCTGTTAAATTTTATCTTATTAGATTCAGAAAAAAATATTCTAGCCTGGCAAGATCTTTATGGATCTTGACTTAAGCATTTTCTGTGTTAATTATCCTTCTCCCTTTGTCTCATTTATAAATTCAATGACTATGCCATCTACACCATTATCATGCTACTGATAAAAATATTAAACAGTATGACCAAAAACAGATGGATCCCTGGAGTACCATTATCAACCGCTCTTTGAGTTTGGCCATCATATCAGCTTTGAATCCTTTGGATTACATTTTCATCTAATCTACATCTCTCCATTTTCTCCATAAGAATACTATATTTTATTAAGAGCTTTGCTAAAATCTAGGTAAACTATATCTGCACCATTTCCCTAGTCTACCAATTTAATTACATTGTCCTAAAAGAAAATGAGATTAGTCTGGCATGGCAGATTCTTAATTAAATCATGCTAGTTCTTTAAAAGAATGAGTAAATGAAAAAGCATTTATTAAGCACTACTTTATTGCAGATGCTATACTAATAACCACAAAGGATACAAAAACAAAAAAGGGGGCTGAAAGAGCTCACATTCTACTCGAAGAAGACAATGCACATAAAGGAGTGGTAGCCAGGAAGGGGCAATTTGGTCTGGAAGCTTCAGGGATGGTGAGTGGAGTCACTGACAATTGATTAATAAGTCCTTTCTAGGAAAGGCAACATTGAATTGGCTACTGTTCCCAGAGCAAAAGATGGAAAGGTGTGGCGTGAGGGTGGGGCTGGCCATAGGAAAGACACCTACTACAAACATGACAGAAAGATGTTAGAGTCCATCGTTGTAGGTCTACAAGCACACCTAGATATAGAAAGTTCTCACCAGTCAAAAATGTAGGGCCCCAGGACAGGGGCTAGAGTGTCAGACTGGAGGAAGGGAATGGAATGCAGAAACCTGTTCTTCCCGTACCTGAGAATGTGCTTCAAATAGGTGGAATACATTTGTTGCCTAAATTGAAATACACTCATGCCAAAATTCATTTGTATTTGCATTATTTTTTCAGATGTATATGACCAACTAGCTCAGTAATGACCTATTGTTTTGTAGTTTATAATAATGTACCTACGTATCTACTTGCCTTATCTCCCACCTTCCACTAAATTCCTATCTTGCTATATCACAGTGGTATGGAAGTGACCTTGTTTCTTGAAGGCTATGCTAGTAGGGCCCAAGCATTGGCAAGTTATGGCAAGCTGGGAAATTTGGAGTACAAATTCAAGGATGGTTGTGTGTCAGTTGATAGAGCACCAGCCTAGCTAATGAAAGGACAAAGTATGACCATATATCAGGCACAGGGCTAAGAGGCAAGGATACAAAGACAAAAGAGAGACCATTCCTGCCTTCCAAAGGCTTACATTTTAACAGCAAGGAGGCAGTGCATATACTGCTAAGGAAAAGAAGGCATTTGAGTTGAGGAAGTCACAGGAATGGTGACTGGAGCCAAAGAGCACTATATTTACAGTCTTTCCAGAAACAATAATGGTAGTATTGATTTGACAAATGTTGTTAGAATAAGGAAGGGAAAGATAGGAGAAAGCTGAGGCTATGTGAAATGCCTATATGGAAACATGGAAGAAAAATGGCTGGGGTCAAACATTGTTGGGATTCTGGGGCTGATGATATACAGTGTGCTACACCTAGTAAGGCTATTATGGCCCAGGGTGGGAGTTCCTTGGGAGTTACATGTAGCAGCAGAGTAGGAAGATAGTTAAATGGCAGAGAAGTTCATTAATAAATTCCATCAGTTTTCTTTGGCTCCAGCAACTCACTATGACCATCTGCTAAGGTATGGAGTGGCAGCCATGTTCGCTGATGGGGGGACATCCCACACGGATGAAATTTTAGATCTTTGGAAGTCTCTAAGTGAGTCTTGACTTTGATTGTAATGAGAGCTCCTTCATGGCAGACTGTGACCTATTTCACTTTGTATCCCTGCATAATCCTCTGCACGCAGTGAATCCTCAGCAAATATTTGTACACAAATAAACAAATAGAGGTAGAGACTTAATCTGTTTCTCATGTAAGAAAACTTCCTCTACCAATGCAAGTTTGTACCTTTTCTGTCACTTATAATTAATCTCCCAATGTTCTACCTACTTCTCAAAGACTATAAAGGACAGAGTAGGGAACACTGAAGTTTGAAGTGATGTGTCCAGGGTCACACAGTTAATACGTCAGAGGCAGATCTTGGATGTGGAAGTTCATGTCTCTGGGACCAACTTGATATCCATTATACCATACTACCTCTCTACTAATAAATGTATGATGAAATTGAAATTAGATTTACTTTATAGAATTTTTTCATAATAATACCTTTTACTATAACTGTATGTATGTATGTAATTATAATGCCTGGGGAAGTTAGGTGGTACAGTGGATATAGCTATAGGCCTGGAGTCAGGAAGACCTGAATTCAAATCTGACTTATCTGTGTGACCCTGGACAAGTCACTTAGCCTGCGTATGTCTGTCTCCTCAGCTTCAAAATAAGAATAACGTCTACCTACCAGGGTTATTGTGAGGACAAATAAGATATATGTAAAGCATTTCACACAGTGCATAGCTCATAGTAGGCACTTTAAATGCTTGTTCCTCCTCTTACACTTGTCTTGGAACCTCTTTGATCTCTTCAATTCTCAACATCAAAATCTGCAATTTTGTCATTTAATTATCTTAACTATTCATTACAATGACTTATTTTTATGCCAAAGTCTTTTAAAGATATTCATTTTTTTAAAAATAGATTTTTTAATAAAAAATAGATTTTTATTTTAAAATAGATTTTTGAAGATATATATTTTATGTTGCATGCTATCATATGATAATATTATATTACATGTTATATATAATAGACATATTTTAATTATTTTAATTCAATCTTCATGTCACCGACTCCAGTATCATGAAGGGCAAAATATATATTGCTGAGGGCAAGAAATGGGTTGGGAATTTTCTTATTTCTTTTGACTCAATATCTCTGCATTGTATCATCCAGTATATATTTAACTAAACTTTATCTATAAAAATTCAGTCTATCTCAACATAATATTTACAATTCCACAGTTCACAATATTATTGATGGGAATGCTATTACAAGGTAGAAAACAAATCAGAAATTCTTGAATGATTGATGTCCAATTTTAGGACCTAATCCCTAGAATGATATGATCGTAGCTTTGGAGCAGGCAGGAATGTCAAAGGTCATCCAGTTCAACCTCCTTGTTTTACATATGAGGAAACTGAGGTCAAGGAAGATCAGGGAACTTGGTCAAGTTCCAGAGAGAGTAAATATCAGAGGTGAAAGTTAAACCCAGGTGCTCTTTTCAGTCAATGCTCTTTTTTTATGTTTTATTTATTTTATTTATGATTTATAAAATAAAACAAGTATTTCTATAACATAATAAAAAAGACAATTTGAACATGAAACTACAAATCTATTATGTGCAACTTGCTAAACCTTTTAAATATATAATAAAGTAATCATGTAAATTTTTCCCCTTTTCACTCTACCCCATCCTAGAAATGGCTACTATTACACATAAATATATATATATATATATATATATATATATATATATATATATATATATGTATATGTAAAATCATTCTATACCTACTTCTATTTATCAGTTCTTTCTCTGCATGCAGGCAATGCCTTCCTTCACATGTCCTTTGTAACTAATTTGGGTATTTATGGCAATCAAAATGACTTATTTGCTAAAGGTTGATTTAAAAACAATATTGCTATTACCGGACACAATGTTCTCTTGGCTCTACTCATTTCATTCTTTATTTTGTGCAAGTCTATCCATGTTTTTCTGAGATTATCAAGCTGGTCATTTCTTATAGCACAGCAGTACTCCATCACAATCATATAGCACAACTTGTACAAGTCATTCCTCAGGTGAGGGGAATCCCTGCAATTTCCAGTTCTTTGCTACCACAAAGAGAATGGCTGTAAATATTTTGAATCATACAAGTTCCTTTCCCTTTTCTTTAATCATCTAATAATTCATTGCTCGTTTTACTGAACAATATGATGGTCCAAATATGGTTGAGGCCTTCTACAAATCATCCTCCCTGCCTTCATCATATATTCACTCCTCTTCACTGGGAACTGATGATTCTGTCTGTGGTCCTCCACCCTCTTCTCCTCCCAACACGTGAGATATCCTCAACTGGTGAGCCCTTCTCATTTTTATTGTATGCATCCCCTCTAACATTTTTTGTCCAAGGCAAAGAAATACTAAAAAGCTCTTTAGTCAATACATGTCATCTGTTCCAACAATACAAGAAAAAAATCCCTAGAGTTTTCTCGTCTGTCAGAAATTGTAATGTTCTCTTCAGTGAGTTTTAATTTTAGTGATGACATAGTACCAAACCAATATTGGCTGTTGTCCTTCATTCTAGAAGAGGACCAAAATGACATCACCATGATAAAGTCAAGTTTCAATGTCGCCAACTGTGACTGATCAGACCAATACGAGCCTGGAATGCTCTACCACAGATTGGATACAGATAGTCCACGTGAACATTTGGGATGGTTATTCCAAATATGCACATTCTACATTTCCTTGATGCTGTTTTGATTCTGCTTTACTCATTGAGCACAGCACCCTTTCTGATGTGGGTACACCATGCTGAGCAATCCTGTGCCAATGTCTCCCATGTCGCAAATCAAATCCAAAGTTCTTGCAAGTGTCCTCATATGTCTTCTTGTGACTACCATGCCTACCCTATGCAAGTCCTCCATAAAATCGTCTTTTTGGCAAGCGTACATTTTGCATTTGAACAATGTGGTCAGTCCATCAGAGTTGCACTCTCTGAAGAATTGTTTGAATGCTTTGCAGTTTAGTTCAAGTAAGGACTTCAGTGTCTGGTACCCTCTCCAGAGAGGTGATCCTCAGACTCTTCCTAAGACAATTCAAATGGAAGCGATTCGGTTTCCTGGCATGACACTGGTAGACTGTTCATGTTTCACGGGCGTACAACAATGAAGTCAGCACAATGGCTCTGGAAACCTTCAGTTTGGCAGTCAGTCTAATACCTCTTCTCTCCTAAATTTTTCTTCAGAGACTTCTAAACACTGAGCTATCTCTGGCAATGCATGTATCAATCTCACTGTCAATGTGTACATCCCTGGAAATAACACTACCGAAGTAAGTGAACTTGTCCACAGCATTCAAAACCAAGATATCCACTTATGAATGGATATTATTTATATTATATTTATATATATTATATTTATATGTAAAGTATATATATATATATATATATATCCTATATCATCTATAAAATAGAAATAATAATAATTTCTATGCTTAGTCCTCATAATTCACAGGAATTAGATCAAGAACTAGAAAGATTCTAGAGGCCATTCAGTTCAACTTTCTTTTAACAGACAAGGAAACGGAGGCCCAGAAAAGTTAAGTGACTGGCCCAGAAAAGTTAAGTAACTTGCCTAAAGTCACAAAATAGTAATGTATGTATGTAATGTATGTAAAACATGTGTTCTTTTTTTGCAAACTTTAAGAGATTATATACATTTTAGTTTATTTTTATTATCGCTGCCATCATCCCTGATCATGTGGATGCTTACTCAAAGAAGGAGGAGTTCCTGGGCTCTGGTACTACTAGAGTCCTAATCACAAATGACCAGTTCAGGTCTAGAGACCACATGCTGTCTCTAGGAATTTTCTCTGACTGTCTCCTATACTCTCTCTATCCTCATCTCTACTTCCTAGCTTCTCTGGCATCTTTAAAGCTTTATTAAAGTTCCATCTTCCACAGGAAGCCCTTCCTGGTCTTAAATTGTGTGGCTTCCCTTTGAATTTATTTCCAATTTATCTTGCATAGATCCTGTTTGTACATAGTTGTTTGTATGTTGTCTCCAATGGTCTGTAACTCTTTGAGAGCAGGGATTGATTTTCATTTATCTATCTATCTATCTATCTATCTGTCTGTCTGTCTGTCTGTCTATCCCCAGGGCTTAGCATAGTGCTTCGTATATATTAGGTGATTAATAAAATGTTTGTGGATGACCTAAAACCTGGATGAGCTTTCCCTTCCTGACACGGATTCAAAAACTCAAAAGATCCTAGGATTTGGTCCTTAGTAGGAGTTTAGAGATCATCCCTTTGTTTTGGTTGACAAGTTGTTGTCCTTCATTTTCAAAGAGGACCCAAATAACATCACTATGTTAGAGTCAAGTTACAATGCATCCAAGAGTGTGACTGGTCAGACCAATAGTAGCTCAGAATGTTCTATAACAGGTCAGGCACACATAATCCATGTGAACATTTGAGGTGGATTCTCTAAATCTGCACATCTACCATTTCTTTTGAACTTTTTCAATTCTATTTTCATAGAGCACAGCACCTTCTCTGATGTGGGAACACCATACTGAGTGGTCCTGTGCCAGTGTTTCTCTCATGTTATGCCATCAATACCAAAGTTCTTAAGAGAGACCTTGGGGGTATCCTGGAATTGCTCCTTCTGACCACCAAGGCTTGCCCTATGTGAGTTCTCCATAAATTAATCTTTTTGACAAGCTTACATTTTGCCTTCAAAGACATGACCAGCCCTTTGGAGTTGTGCTCTCTGCAATAGAGTTTGAATGCTTGACAGTTCACTTCAAGAAAGGAACTCAATATCTGGTACCTTATCCTGCCCGGAGACCTTCAGAGTCTTCCTGAGACAGTTCCAATGGAAGCGATTCAGTTTCCTGGCATGGCGCTGGTATACTGTTTAGGTTTCACAGGCACACAACAATGAAGTCAATACAATGGCTCTGGACACCTTCAGTTTATAAGTGAGTCTAATACCTCTTCTCTCCCACACTTTCCTTCAGAGCCTCCCAAACTCTGAGTTAGCTCTGGCAAACCTGTCAACCCTCCCTTTTTTTTTTCTTTACACATGAGAAAACTGAGACTTATGGAGGTAGAATGGCTTATCTACTGCACCAAAGGCAGAATAATGTTTCTACATCAAGCCCTAGATTCAAAATTCAGAGCTCTTTCCACTTTACCAAACTTCCTCTATTTGTTTAGATGTCAACACAGTACCCCTTCTTCTCCCCAGTAACCTTTGTCTAAACATTTGGGTAGGATTATAAAATAACCCAAGGCTTCCAACAAACTCTTCTAGTTACAAGCTGATCTCCAAGCGAGAGCTGGCTGAAAAGCATATATACCCTCTGGCTGATAATATCCTATTAAATCAGTTCAAGGGGAGAGGCGGAGGGAGGCAAGAGTCCCAACACCCACCCTTTTCTTCTTAAAAGATTAATTTAATGATGCAGTTCATTATCTCATCAATGTCAGGTTTGCCATTAACTCCATCTTCCTCCTCACTTATTAATTGGCCTGCTGCATGCATTTATTTCCTCTCTGGACACATTTACAAAAGTCCTTCAAATTGGCTGTAATCCCTTAACAAAGCACAAATGCCTTCAGGTACTTGTTGTCCTTTCCTGTCCCCAGGAAGACACAGACCTACTCCTATTTGATTATATTTTCTTTTTTCTGACTCACAGATGTATTTCAAATCTCTCAAAGTGAAATCCTCCTCATTCCTTCTTGAATTCACAGTGGAATTGTATCCTTCTTTAAAGAGGCAGACAGGAAAGGGGGAGAAAAGGGGGAAGAGAAAGAAATCCCTTATGCATTAATTATAGCACCGCTTGAATTTTCCAAGATTCTTAAGGCACTTATGGACTTTAATAATTCTTCTCATTCCACTTTGCTGATTTTTTTTCTTAATCCTTGTAACTTAATATCTGGGAATTAAGCCCTGGACTGCTACAGGGTATGAGCTCATCATTTCTTACTATCCTTAATTTAATTAGCCTGTTGTCACAGAAACCAAATTTTTGTATAGATCCCACTCTCATCCATTTCCTTCCCCTTTGGTGAGACACCAATCCAGACATTCTGTCTCTGTCTCTCTTTCACTGGATTTCCCCTTTTTCATTTGTGAAGTTTCTCTAACTGATCAGAGAACCATTAGAAAGATAAATAAATGATAAATTTATTTACTGCTTAAATTCCAAATTTACCTGCCCCTAAGATATGATCAAGTGTATTTTAAAGAACTTCAAGAACAAGTTTAAACTTAATAAATTGGAGTCAGAAGACCTCTTCCCTACTCTGGTGACTTTGGGTAAGTCACTTAAATTCTCTGGTTCTTAATTCTCTCTCTCTCTCTCTCTCTCTCTCTTAAAGTATTCATTTTAAACTTAAATACAAAATGAAAAAAGAAAAAAAATTCCCTACATTTTCTTGTATACAGCAAAACACAAGAGAGAATTCAATACAAAACAATAAATTTCTATTTCACAAAAACCTATGTAATAAACATCGGACACTGTATTCAAAGCAGCTTGGCTTTTCTCTGCTTCTGTGCACAATTAATAATTTTCTCTTCTGTAAAATGGAGAAGGGGGAGTTGAACTAGGTGGACTTTAAAGTCCCTTCCAGATGTAAATTTGATGGTCTTTTCATCAGTTCAATTCATTTCAATCAAATAAATACATACTGAGTCAATTACTAGATGCAAAACACCATTCTAAGAGCCAGGGAATGATTATAAAGAGAGAGCAAGACAAAGCCACTGCTTATAAGTTTACAATTTAATTGGGAAGATTGGAGAGGTGTATACATTTCTATAATGTAAAACAGAGATTCACTAATACATAGGACACATGCCAAAGATTGAAGTCAGAGGATAGAAAGATCATTCCTGCCTGAGAATATGATGGAAGGCTTCTTTGAGGAACAAGCACGATCTCAACAGGCAGGGATGTGAGATGGGTGCTTTCCAAGAACAGGAGACAGTGTGAGCACAAAAACTTAGAATAAATGGAGAAAAACAATGAGCAATCCAATTCATTGGATTTAAAACTGGAGGAGACCTCCTAAAATGTGAAGCCTATTACTTAGTCAGTGGCAGAGCCAGAATTTTATCTCAAGTCCCCTGACTTCAAATCTAGTATTCTTTGCAGTGTACATAGAGTATATGGAGGGGAGTGGTGCTAAATAAAAAAAAATGCCAAATCTCCAGTCTCTTACACCTTTGATACTCTCTGGCAGCATTATAGTTTGGTAGAAAGAAACAGTTCAATTAGGGGAAGATCATTTTCAGTAGTGATTACAAAGGAATAAACTTCTCAGAAACAAGTATGAGAGATATTTATAACACACTTTGCAAACTTTAAAGTACCATAAAAATGCTAGCTACTACTGTTTATTCTCAGTTTTAAGACATTTGCAAATTTGATTAAAGTGTCATCATTGATTCCATCCAAGACATGGACAAAATTATTACACAGTACAAGGTACCCCTCAAATAGAAAACTTCCTCCTGCTTAAAATTATCCATCACTCAACACTCTATATAGTCAACAATTTCTGTACTACCTAACATTCCATATCTGTCTGTCTTGCAGACAATATCATAAAAGGTTTTGCTAAATAGTTTGCTGATATCCAGATATACCCACAAATTCCTCATGAATCTAGTCTAGTAACCCTTTTGTAAAAAGGAAATGAGGGAAATCTATTTTGACTTACTCTTAATGAGTCAGTGCTGGTCCGTATTGATCAGTTCTTCCCTTTCTAAGTGCTTGCAAACCATCTCTTTCATTACTTATATGCCTAGAATTAACTTCAGACATCAAACAAAGCTGGTGAATTGGAAATATCCACCTTCTTTTCCTCTTTCTGGTTTTTTTGTTTGGTTTTGTTTTTAATTATTAGAACAACTTCTTTTCATCCCATCTTTCATCTCTACAGTGACCCAAATACTTGAGCCAATAGTTCAGCAATATTACAAAAGCTTTCAATATGCTGGGATATGGTTAATCCAAAAAAGGCACTTTTTTAATTGACAAAGGGAATTAGGTTATCTATTCTCATCTTAACATTTATCTTGGGTTTCAATTTCATTTTAACCACATCTGTTCTTTCCTCAGACTGAGGGAAAATGGTGAAAAAAAAATAGAAGTGAATTTAGAAGATAGATAGTTTTACTTATCGTGGGTCCTAGTGACTTTCATTCTTTTGCCTCTAACAACTTGCTGTCTCCCTGCTCCTCAAATAAACAGTCATTTGACCCATCCATCACCTCCAGGTATTGTCCCAATCTCCCTTTCCTTTGGAGGCTAAAGTCCTTGAGGCCATTTATAATGAATATCTTCACTTCCTTCCCACTCACTGTCTTCTCAATTTTCTGGAGTAAGACTTCTGACCTCATTATTCAACCAAAGCGTTTCTTTCCAAGGTTATCAATGGTCTCCTAATTGGATATCCCAAACCTTATCTTTCATGACTTTTCTGCACGTACTGGCACTGTGGATCAACTGCTTCTCCTTCATACTTTGTTATCTCTAGGTTTTCAGACACTCTTTTCATCCAGATTCCAAGTCTAGTGCTCTATCCACACTAGAAGAGCTCCATGCCAGAAGCCCAGGGGAACCAGATTAAAAGGTAAATGGAAATATTTAACAAAATAAATAAAAATACAATAGGATACAGGCAATGTGTGTGGTTTCCTAAGTCAACATGCAGTTGAACATGACTGAAAATGCTTAAACAAAAACATTTCTACTTATGTTTGATACCACTACAGTGAATCATACTATTTTCTCTACCTCCTGTGCTTTTCCTTGTATTCCTCTCCTTTTCTTCCATGTCAGTCCAACTTTGCTGGTAAGAGGAGGACCAGGATCATATTGTGGGATAACTAACAGTAAAAACAATAGCCACATCAACAATTGCACTTGATACAGTATTTCCATTTAAAAAGCACCTGATAGGCACATTGGAAGCAACAGCTCATATCTGCCTACTAGGTGGTAGCTAGCTAGGTCTAAAAGAGAAAGAGATGTGAAAACAATGCAGATAAGTAGAACTATGCTTCCCACCACTGTTCCCTCCCTGAGAAAGAGGTCAAGAATATTGGGTCAGAAGGCCTTTTCCTGTGCCTGAAATTGCTTATGTTTTCATGGAAAAAGGAAAGCTACAATTACAACTGTAGAGAATTAACTTGCATGAATAGTGAGTAATTGTTTGGAACCCAGTGAGTCAAAAAGAGGTTAAGCTTTCTTTTACAGATACACACATCGGGAGAATAAAGAAGAAAAAAAAATGAATGACCCCTTTTTAGAAAAAGGTTCTCTTTCCAGAATGATTTGCAGGAGTCCACAATTGTGCCCTTAAATAAAAATCATTCATTGTGTTGGCAGTGAGGCTCTTCCACCAGGCTTGGAAGTGTCTGGGTCTGAGGAATGGAAGGACTGAGATGATTTTTACCATGACTCCCACAGGAAGTGATGGGCTGAGAGCATAGCTACAGGCTTTCCTGTACAATGTAATTGGCCCAATGTGCGCAAAACATTCTTATCTGATGAAGAAAGAGAAATAGGATTGTTGGCTAAAATGCTGGAAAGAATACTGGATTCTACTTCATTTCCCCCTCATTTTTCTTTCTGTAGTCTGTTCCTTCTCTATCTTTGACTTCCAAGTTCTCCTCTTGATAATTTTTTTTAAACATTATGCCATTTTTTTATTGAGAACAGTCATCACAAGTTCAACTCTGTTCAATGAGCACTTAGGAGACACTAGACTAGGTGCTGGGGATGTAAAGACAAGGATGAAAACTATAGTGCCTGCCCTTAAACAGCTTCCATTTTCCTGGGGGGAGCCTATCTCAAATGAGCTAATATTTGGAAAGCACTTAGAGCAGTGGCTGGCACATAGTAGGCACTATGGAAACGTTTTTCCCTCCGTTCCCTCTTTAATACTTTGTTCTCCACCATTCTGCACATCTAATGACTATGTTACTTCTTTACTTAGTCTACCTCAGACTGGTGTGTACAGGTGTTTCTTTGCTGTGTGTGACATCACCAGATGCTTCTCTGGTTGCACCAGAAAGAAAAGTAACCTAAAATGATCAAACCCGATCTCATCCTTCTTTAAGTGATTATCTGAAAAACTGACTAATGTGAACCAACAATTCTATGTTTCTCTGACATTTCCCCTAATAGTAAGAGCAGTGCCTGTTCCATGATATTCAATCATTTTCAGTTGTGTCTGACTCTTCGCGATCCCTTTTGGGGTTTTCCTGACAAAGGTACTGAAGTGGTTCTCCAGTGGTTCTCCACCATTCACCACACCATTATAAATGAGGAAACTGAGGCAAACAAGTTTAAGGGACTTGCCCAGGGTCACACAGCTAGTAAGTGTCTGAGACCATATTTGAACTCAGGAAGATGAGTCCTCCTGACTCCAGGCCAGGTACTCTGTGCACTATGGTGCCACCTAGCTGCCCCCTACCTTGTCCATAGCAGACAATAAATACTTGGACTGACTGAATGTACTTGATTTTATATCTCTATTGCAGGGCACAGTGCCTGGGCATACAGTAGGTACTTAATAAATACTTATCAAATGATTGTGCTTCTGTGGAATAACTGATGGGGAACTAGACCAGAAGGCAGGAAGCTTAGGTTCCTAGTACAAGCTCTACCATTGTGTTGTGATTGTGGGCAAGACATTTCACCCCTGAGATTGAGACTTCAGTTCTTAATTTGTAAAATACAGGTGGTTGGTACCTGAGGTACCTGATAAGTGGGGGAAGACACTCTTCTGTAAACCCTGAATCACTCTATAAATATGAGTTCTCATTATCAGTAATAAGTTGTTGTTAGAAATTAATAATGGAATGGTAGATTGGATAGGATGAATTCCCAGCACAAAGCATGGTGCACTGCACCTGGGAGAGACAATAAATTTTTCTTGAATTAAACTAAACTGACTGGGAGTTAGGGGACTCTGGTTCTGGCTTCAGTTCTTTTGCTGACTCGTTATGTGAATGTGGATGGCCCCTCTGGACCTTCATTTCCCCCAGCTATAGAAAGAAGGGGTAGAACTAAGTATTTTATTTGATCTCTTCCAAATTCCCCCTTTTGTATGCTTCCTCCCTAGAAGCAGTTAGGTGAGTAAAGGGCTGAGCCTAGGGTCAGTAAAAGCTGACTTCCAGTTCTGCCTCAGACACTTAGAAACTGTCTGACCTTGGGCAAGTCACTTTATGCTTCAGTTTTCTTATCTACAAAATGGGGAGAATAGTAGTATCTACCTCCCAGGGTTGTTGTGAGGGTCAGATGTGATAATATTTGTAGCATGCTTGGCTTACTGTTTGGCACATTGTAGATGATTAATAAATGATTTTTTCCTTCTTTCTAACTCTAAAAACTTGAACCTATAAAGTGATCCATCTAAGTCATTCCTCTCATTCTGACTTTGGCTCTAGGTCTACTTTTAATTATTTTCTAAAATAAGATTTATGGATACTTCCTTTGTTTTGTTTTCTGTCACAGTCATCTTTGATTCTTTACTCCAGACCTCGCCAGAATGTAAACCTCCTTTGTAACAAATAAAGACAATCGATAGAGTGACTCTAATTGTCAATGTATATAGTATTCTGGCCTAACAATCTCTGTCAAAAGAAAGGACATTTCATTATATATTGACCAAGATTAGTTATTACAATGACTCAGATTGTATTTGCCCCCTAGTTTCCAGGCAAGTTGGGAGGAGGGGGACCATATAGCATTTGTCTGGGAAAGTAGAGTGAGAAAGCCCACCTCTTGGTTGTCATCCTTGACCACTGTACTTTCACCACAACCTCAGGGGTCAGTTTACCTTTGTGCCACTGCTACATAATACTTTCTTCCTCCATGGGCATTATCAACATAGGCAATTGTCAAGGGCCTTTCCCTTGTCCAAGGTCCTAGTCACAGCTACAGAGACATTCAACTCTGTACAACTGTGATGTTGTTATCATAAACAGCCTAAGCATTAAACACAAATAGACTTTCCTTTGCTTCATTGTTTACTTTTGCAATTTAAAGACCCCGGGGAAAACACCCAGTTGCCTATATGGTAGCCAGGCGGAAAATGTAGCGTAAGGGAAGGTTTTATTTTGCTTTTTTTTTTGCTCTAATGAATTATTTTGTTTGATCCTTTATTGAAAATGTGCAAGTACCACAAAAATTATCCTGTATTTGTAATTCAAAAATGATTGCATATACGTAGGACTAGAAATACATACCTTCTCTTATGTGAAACTGTTAAGTTCAGAGAAAAAGTTCACAAAGGCCAGGGGTAAATGAGGAGGCCAGTCCTCAGGTGAGCCCAAGTTCTCACTTCCCTTCCAGCTCTGAAGTTTACAGACACAGGCTATATGCCCCCTTGTCAGATATTACACCCTAGGGATTCTTTATCAAATGTGGGTTGAACTAACTGGGCCCTTGAGTCCCTTCCAACTCTGAATTTCTGGTAATTCATGCCTGGGACATTTCATGGAATCATAAACTATTAGAGCTAGGACTGTGAGAAATCATCCGGTCTATCAATGCCTTAATTTTTTACAGATAATGAATCTATCTGAACCCCGGAGGGGCCAAGTGAACACAAGACAGTTGCAGAGTCCTGATTAGAACCCAGATGTCCTCAATTCCCAGGGTAGCCTTCCTTCCACTCTCCCAAGCTGATGTTTAGCACCAACGCTTCTGTTTCCTACCTTGTTAAAAGTAAAACTTTACCTGCCTACCTGGAGGATGACTTAAACTTCAACCAGAAATGCTAGCTAGAGGAAGGTACATCAGAGGTCAAAGATAGGAAGGCACTGTGTAGACTAAATATCCGTAACCCTGCTTTTTGTAGTAGCAAAGAACTGGAAACAGTAGGTACCCATCTCTGAAGTTGTATGATAGAATACTGAAAATGGAGTCAGGAGGACCTGAGTTCGAATCCTACCTCACTTACTTACTAGCTGTGTGACACTAGGCAAGTCATTTAACCTCTCTCTGCCTAAGTTTCTTCATTGTAAAACAAGGATAATACAGCACCTACCTCCGAGGGCTGTTTGGAGGCTGAAATGAGTTCACAACTGTCAAGCACTTACCATGGTATTTGGCACAGACTAAGTACTATATAAATGTTTGCTACAATAATATGAGTATCAATTATAAAATCATCAATTATATATTCATATAATTCATTCATAAACAATGGGTTATGTTCATTATATTTATTCAATTAGTTTTTATTTCCCAGAATTGTGAAGATCCATTAAGAGAGTATTCCTAAAGCTCTTTGCAAGCCTTAAAGTGCTAGATAAATGTCAGCTACTATTACTAATTGGGGAATGACTGAAAACATTGTGCATATGCATTTTAATATTATTTCACAGTAAAATATTAAGAATTCAAAGAAATATTAGAACACTTTTATGAACTGATTCATAGTTCAGTAAATAGAAGCAGAAAAACATTACCCATAATGGCACCAATGTAAATAAAACAAATACACCCAAAAATGAAATGATGATCAAGCCTGCCCCCGCAAAGAACACAAGAAAATATACTTCCTTTTTTGCACAAGTTGGTGGGGGCGGTTTATGGACATGTAAGACTACATACACTGTTGATATGTTGATTTGCTTTGCTGACTTGCTTTCTCTCCCTTTGTCATTTTGTTGGTGATGGAGATGTTTTGTTTTTGTGTTTTGTGTTTTTTACAGGGGTTGATTCATTGGAGAGAGAAGCAGAAAGCGCTCTACTTGGAAGTGAAGGGGATGTAAAAACAAGATAAAAAAATCACTAAAACTTCAAAATGAAAAAGACCCAACAAAAAAGAGCTGAGTGGCTCTCTCTTCCATACAAGAGTCAGCTAAGTGGGACAGTGGCTAGGAAGAAAGATCCAAGTTCAAATCCTACTCAATCACTTAACCTCTCTTGACCTCAGTTTATTCATTAGTGAAAAGATGGAGTTGGACTGGATGTTCTTCAAGAGTTCTTCTGTCTGTCAATCTATTATCTTACAATCCTCTCTGCCTCAATTTACATGTGCCCCATGGAAGATGTAAATGGAAAAAACCATTCATCCTAAGACAAAAGAACAGAAAAGAGGGGGAGATTGATCTAGGACCACAAAGCATCTCAAATCATCTGCAATTTTAAAATTAAAAAAAACTAACAACAATGAATTCTTCAATTTCTCACACTCCTCTTATTTCTTAGGATTGGTTATTATTTATTTTTTATTTTCCCTGGAGGATGCAAGTAAGAGGACTATTCATTGCACTAGAAACCTGAGCTCTGTGTGTGTGTGTGTGTGTGTGTGTGTGTGTGTGTGTGTGTGTGTGTGTACAGGGTGTCCCAGAGCCTAGTATATGGAACACCTTGTGTGTCATCAGCATGTAAATGCCCTATTTTTAGGCTTCCCAGATTGCGCAAGCAAGACAGCAGATGTCCTCACATCCTAGAGTGCAGACCCTCACCCCCTCACCCCACCCTGATGTGGCTAAGGCACCCCCTGTCAAGCTATACCTTGATTCCAAAATAAGCTCCCCAAAGCAATTAATTCCATCCTGAGGGATGAAGATTGGGGGGAGTTGAATGGGCTGAGTGAGGAGATGCCACAGGTTTTGAGCTGATCCAAGCAGATCTGTGGCTGTCAGGCATTGAGGGAGGCATTGGTGTCCCAGGGTGACCCACTGCCAAGTCCAAGAGTCCAAGAGGCCTCCATAGGTTAGAGTGACGCAGGTTGGTGAGATGACTCCTGTTGTTGGGGGAGATGAAGTCGTGGGCAGAGGACATAATGTTCGGGCTGAGCTCAGAGCTTACAACACATAGCCTGGCAGAGGCGGCAGGCAGCTCAAATCCAAAGGTCACTTGCATGTGGATGGAGAGGCTAGGGCAGGAGAGACAAAAGCAAAGTCAGTCCATCCTGGAAGTACAGGTTGCACCAAGTCTGGAGGGAAAGGGAGAGTGACTCAATGCTGTCAGTCCCACACAGGCCAGGCTGAAGGTGGGCCAGGGTCACACAAAACAAACAGAGCAGTTACGTACGCACTATCTCTTGGAAGGGCCTAGAAGAGCCAAGGTGATTATTTTTTTTCTTTCTGCCTTTTGTTTACATCTCCAGGTCTACAGAAATGTGAGGAGGGGCTGGTACAGCGAGTCCTAACCAGGCATGCATGAGTCTAAAGCCTCATGTCCTGATGACACCAGGTGAGCAATGCTTTTCACATGACCTCTGAGGTCCACCTGCAACACATGTAAGCCAAGGCAAGACTTTGCTTGGAAAACAAAACAAAACCCCCCAAAAGCTGGTCTGCTGTTACCCCACTTAGCCTGGATGAAGCCAAGCTGAACAGGGCTTTTGCAACCCGGGCTGGTGAGAACTGGAAAAGGGCCATCCATTTGTTGGCCCCTGAAATGCACTTGAACCTTCCACCTTTGCAGCAGACAGGCTGATTAGACAGACACCCACACTGCTTGGCACATGATTCCGGAGTCTCTCCTTTGGGCTAGGATACGTCAGCAGGATGTTATCTTCTGGCACACTCAACAGGCAGATTTTCTCAGAGATATGCATGCTAATGCTTTAATGCAGCCCTATCTCCTCCTTAGCCTTATCTTAGAAAAGAAAGAACATCACTCAGGGATCTGGTGCAGGCTACAGGCTGTTTGCAGGGCTGGGTTTTTTATTTTTATTTTTTTCTCCTCTCTCCAGGATCCATTTTCCCAAAGAACTATAGAGCTGCCTTGGACAGAACCTTAGAGGCCTTTTAGCCCATCTTCCTTCCATTTTATGGCCCAGTAGGCTCATATCGATAGTAAGTGGCCTCCAGAACCTGGACTCTTTCATTTTTCCACTTTGTCAAACTCCATCCCTTTTTTTTGAGATCCCAGGGTCTGTGTCAATGCATTTAGCCAATTTAATTTGTACAATCAATTCCACCTTCTGTTCCATTAGACAAACCTTTATTTAGTACATACTAGGTATAAGCCATTGTGCAAAGACCCTCAAAGCACTAGCCCAAGCAAATTCAACTAACTTGTGGGAGATGGGTGTGCCTATGAATGTACCAGCAGAAGTGAGCTTCCATGATGTGTAGCTATTTTAGTGTTTTGTTTTTAAAACCACTGGCAGGGCATCTGTCTCTGATTCAACGTAGTCCAGTGACAAGAGGACTGGACAGAACTTTCTGGAGCCACAAGACCTGGGTTTAGGTCTGAGCTTTTCCACTTGCTGGAGGCACTATCTTGTTCAAGCATCAAGGATATTGTAAGCATCAACGAGATCTTTCATAATATTATGTTGTTCATAATCATAAAAGTTTATAGAAATGTAAACTAATGGCAGCCTTACATGAAAGGTGATATGGAGTAGTGGATATAGTGCTAGATTCAAATCTTCCCTCCCAAACATACCGACTCAGAGATCCAGACAAGTGAGAACCTCTCAGTGTGCCACGCAACTCTCTCCAGGACTCCTAGTTCAGTCAGTCAATAAGCATTTATTAAGCACCTACTATGTACCAGGCATTGTAGTAAACACTAGGGATACACAGAGAGGTGAGAAAGTCCCACACCTTAAGGAGAGAAGATGTCAATGTGTATTGATAAAGGGAGTTCCCTATATCAAGGAAGTTCAAGATCTAGTCTCTATGTTGTATGTTTCAGACTTTAAACTGATTGAAGTAAGGGTCTGGGCTATTTAATTTGTCCTGTATAGTGCCCATCCTTTACCTGTATAGCAGGTAAATACTCTTGGAAGAAAGGAAACAAGCATTTATTAAGTACCTTCTATGTGCCAGGAATTGTTCTAAGCACTTTACAAATATTGTTTCATCTGATCCTCACCATAACCCAGGGAGGTCAGATGCTAATATTCTCCCTATTTTTAGATGAGGAAACTGAGGCAGACAGAAGTCAAGTGATTTGCTCAGAATCACATAGCTAGTAAGTGCTTGTGAGCCAATTTGAACTCAGGACTTCCCAACTCTAGATCGAACTCTCTATCCATTGAATAATGACAAGAAATAAAATGAGTAGAACATATTCTTTCTTTCTGTGCTCTGGGTAGAGACCAATCCTTGCAAAGGCTCTTAGGAAGAAAATGTTCTATGAGGGGACAGAGCAGACACCTAGGGAAACAAAAGCAGTCCAAATTAAGACACTTGGATAATTTCAATGAGAAGCTCTTTCATATCCTATAAATTCCATTCCAAAGACTCAATATTTTCTCCCACTTTGGAAATTTTTGAGCAGAGGCTGAGGGTGTACATCAACTTGGAGGGGTTAAAATATGTATTTTTATCTTCATTTATAATTCCTTTGTAATCTTATTTTATGCATTAAAAAACACTGTTCTTATAGTACACTGAACTTATAATCAGGAAGACCTGAGTGCAAATTCAGTCTCAGATGTTTAAGTGACTTTGGGCAATTTACTTAACCTCTCTGCCTCAGTTTCCTTTTTGTTAAAATGGGAACAAAAATACTACCTACCTTAGAAGGCTGTCTGGAAGGTCAAAAGAGATAATATGCAAAGTACCTAGCAAACCTTAAAGTACTATAGAAATTCTAGTTATTATTATGTGGAAATGTTCATTTTCCTTGGCATTTGTTGTTTAGAATAAAAGTCTTCTTTAAGAATTCTTCTGGGAAAAAAAAAAACTGAGCCTGGGTCTGTCTATTATCTGAGAACCAGTCTATTTAAATTAAGAAAAGTATATTACAAAAGCCTCGTCACCAAGTGACAAGTGTTTGGTATGTTTTTGCCACAAGAATGCAACAATTCATGTACTAAGATCCTGAGCAAGTCATTTAATCTGTCTGTGCCTCAGTATCCTCATACTGAAAATGAGGGGTTGGACCCGATGGCCTTTAAGATCGCTTCCATTTCTTAATCTATGATTCTATGGGGAGTGGGGAAGGAGGGAGCAAGGAGGGAGTGGAGAATCTGTGCCAGCTTCTGGATTCAGAGATCACTTAAAGTGCTGAAGTCAGTATCAGCAGGGGCAGATTTCAAGTCTTGCCAAAGAAAAGGACAGATTTCAGGCAGTTCTCCCCTTTCTGAATTCCAAGGAAACAAATTGAAGAAACATGTTGCAGCTTAGCCAATCTGCACTCCCATCATCTTATTTGCTGGGATGATAGGCATTTCACCTATAAACCTAGTCAGCAACTTGGAGCCTGTGAGCCAAACTTTTATTTTTAACTCTGGTTCACTGAACTGGCACCAAATACTTAGAAAGACCTTTGTAAAACTCTCTCAATCCACACCAAATTGAATCCAGTTTTTTTGGACTTACTGTTTAACTTCATTTGCTGCAGTTCCTGCTTCTGTTTAAAGGTAACTGACTGCTGATTTACTCAGAATCATCCCTCCACAGCAATGCAGTGTCCAGAAATGTACCACTGTGTCTAATCACTTTAAAGGTACACTCTTGCTTTACTGGCAGGTCAGGCATGATGCCATGGGGAAGTTAATGGGACTGGCATTTCAATGGCTGGTGCACAATTCAGAATAAATGGTAGGATGACTACTTATTTGGGTCTGGACCCCAGAATACAAAGAGCTGTCTGCTTATCCTCTGAAGGCTAATGGTAGCTTGGTATGGCCTAGCCAACAGACAACTCAGCACAAGTTTTCTTCAAACCAGCTTTTGGTCCCTTTGATTTGGATCCACTCATGTTTCCTCAGTTTTAAGTATGGTAGTTATTCCAGGAATATAAAATTTAAGGCTGAAATTGAAGGAATTCCCATTAACTGGGGAATGCAGAAGCAAACTGTTATATATTGTGATGGAACGCTACTGTGCTGTAAGAAATGATGAGAAGGTTGATTTTGGAAAAAATATGGAAATATTTGCAAGAAAAAATGAGTGAAATGAACAAAACCAAGAGAACATTGTTTATGGTAACAGCAATATTGTTAGAAGAATAACTGTGAATGACTAAGTCATTTTGGGTATTATAAATACTTAATCAGTTTCAAAAGACCTATGAAAGAAGATACTATCCACCTCCAGAGAAAAGACTGATATATAGAAGTGTGTTGTTCTATATGTGTTATGGAAGTGTGTTATAGAAGTCATCTGGCTTCACATGCATATCTGTGTCAAATATTGGCCTTCTCAAGTGCAGGTTTGGGAGTAAGGAAGACATTTTGAAACTCAAAATGTAACAAAAATTTTAAAAATCAAAAGATTAAAGTCTAATGTCCAATATATTTGTGTGTGGTTAACTGTTGAGAAGTCCATAAACTTGTAAAATTTCCCTTTAATTATTTTAATGCACCTATCAATTTAGTAGCAAAAATAAACAAAACACCTAAATTCTGGTTATATACTAAGATTGTTAGAGAGGATTAAAAGTTGCACTGCAGTTGAAGTCAGTTGATCTGGTTTCAAATCTCAGTTCTTCTGTGTGCTGTCTATGATTTGGAAAAAGGTCTGTGGACCTTTTGAGGCTTCGGTTACCTTCTCTACAAAAATTAGAGTATTTCAGCTCTCTAAGGTTTCTTCTAATACTTAAATCCTGATTCTTTCCCGCAGTCAAAGTAGTTGAGTGAGGAATGCTTTTTAGAAGGAAAGGTAATAGCATAAAGAAATCCAGGGAAAGCAGTGCTACAGTTTCAGTTCAGCAATTTTTCAGTCCTGTTTGACTCTTCCTGATCCCATTTGGGGTTTTCTTGTCAAAGTGGTTCGCCATGAGGGAATTGGCTGAGAATGTTGCCCAGGGTCACACAGGTAGTGAGTGTCTGAAGCCAGATTTGAACTCAGGAAGATAAGTCTTCCTGACTCCAGACCTGGTATGCTCTCCACTGCACCACCT
>CM053771.1:82081121-82101374 GCA_028658325.1 Potorous gilbertii | reverse complement strand
GCTAATTCTGCTTTTGAAAGCATTCTTCTCCTCATTGGCTTTTTGAACCTCCTTTGCCAATTGAGTTAGACTATTTTTCAAGGTGTTATTTTCTTCAGCATTTTTTTGGGTCTCCTTTGGCAAGGTACTGACCTGCTTTTCATGCTTTTCTTGCATCTCTCTCATTTCTCTTCCCAGTTTTTCCTCCACCTCTCTCACTTGATTTTCAAAATCCTTTTTGAGCTCTTCCATGGCCTGAGCCCGTTGGATATCTATTTCAGATGTTTGGGATACAGAAGACTTGACTCCTATGCCTTTACCTGATGGTAAGCATTGTTCCTCCTCCTCAGAAAGGAAAGGCTTGGCTCTGCACCCGGCACAACCAATGTTTCCATGAGCCTTTCAGGTCCCTGTGGGCTGGAAATCTCCTCCACTCTGTTGTTCTCCACTTCTGCTGCTCCAGAATTTGTTGAGAATCCCTCTCTACAGGTATTTTATGGGCTGTGGGGAGGACCCTGTGATGTGTCTTTCCAGTCCACCATCTGGCTCTGCCCACCACCCCTTCCTCCCAGCCCACCGCCCCCCTTCCCCCCACCCCCCTTCCCTGTTACTTCTTAAACAGGCCTATTCAACAAATGGTCATTGCCTCATCATAAGTGAGTACCTGAATAAATCGTGGCCTAACAGGCCAAGGTTTCCCAGTGCATTCTGAGTTATCTTCAGTCATCTTGATGAATATCTGGTCACTGGATTCAGATGACTCTGGAGGAGAAGTGAGGCTGGTGACCTTTCACAGCTCTCCCTCACTCAAAACAAACTCATGTGCAAGTCATGTCATCACTTCTCTGATGGCATGGCTTTCTTCAGCAACAGACAAACACAACCATGTACCCTCTATGTTTGTGTATATATGTATATGTGTATAGTGTGTGTGTATATATATATGTATGTGTATATATATATACACACATATATACACACATTATATACATATATACACATACACACATGTACATATATATACCTACACATATATAATATACACATATATATGTACCCATACATACCTACATATATAATATATATATTCCCTCTAACTACCCTAATATTGAAAAAAGTCTTATGAGTTACAAATAACATCTTTCCATGTGGGAATGTAAACAGTTCAACTTTAATGAGTTCCTTAAGGCTTCTCTTTCTTGTTTACTTTTTCATGTTTCTCTTGATTCTTGTATTTGAAAGTCAAATTTTCTATTCAGCTCTGGTCTTTTCAACAATAATGTTTAAAAGTCCTCCATTTCATTGAAATTCTATTTTTTCACTGAAGTATTATATTCCATTTTGCTAGGTAAGTGATTCTTCATTTTAATACCATCTCCTTTGATCTCTGGAATATCATATTTCAAGCCCTTCAATCTCTTAGTGTAGAAGCTGCTAAATCCTGTGTTATCCTGATTGTATTTCCACAATACTTGAATTGTTTCTTTCTGGTTGCTTGTAATATTTTCTCCTTGACCTGGGAACTCTGGAATTTGGCTACAATATTCCTAGGAGTTTTCCTTTTGGGGTCTCTTTCAGGAGGTGATTAGTGAATTCTTTCCATTTCTATTTTACCCCCTGGTTCTAGAATATCAGGGCAGTTATCCTTGATAATTTCTTGGAAGATGATGTCTAAGTTCTTTTTTTATCATGGTTTTCAGGTAGACCAACAATGTTTAAATTATCTCTCCTAGATCTGTTTTCCAGGGCAGTTGCTTTCCAGTGAGATATTTCACATTGTCTTCTATTTTTTTCAATCTTTTGGTTTTGTCTTACAACTTCTTGATTTCTCATAAAGTCATTAGCTTTCATCTGCTCCATTGTAATTTTTAAAGAACTATTTTTTCAGTGAGGTTTTGAACCTCTTTTTCCATTTGGCTAATTCTGCTTTTTAAAGTATTCTTCTCCTCATTGGCTTTTTGGCCCTCTTCTACCATTTGGGTTAGTCTATTTTTAAAGGTGTTATTTTCTTCAGTATTTTTTGGGGGGGCTCCTTTAGACAGTTATTGACTCGCTTTTTTTGATTTTCTTGCATTGCTCTCATTTCTCTTCCCAATTTTTCCTCCACCTCTCTTACTTGATTTTCAAAATCCTTTTTGAGCTCTTCCTGAGATCAATGACCATTGCATTTTTTTTTCGAGGTTTTGGATGTAGAAGCCTTGACTTTTACGTCTTCCTCTGATGGTATGCTTTGTTCTTCCTCATCTGAAAAGAAGGAAGAAAATACTTTTTCACCAAAAAAGTAACCTTCTATAGTCTTATTTTTTCCCCTTTTTTGGGCATTTTCCCAGTCAGTTACTTGACTTTTGAGTCTTTTGTCAAGTGAAGGGTATACTCTAGGGATTTATAAGTTCTCAGTTCCTCCAAAGTGGCACAATGAAGGGAGAAGAATTTACTCCTCTCCTGGTCTGTGATCTGGTCTGGGAGCAACCACTAGCTTTTCTGCCCAAGATCTGCAAGTAGGATTCCCTCTCCAGAACCTCCACCAGCTCCACCATGCCAGTGCTCCTCTTCACCCCAGAACCACCACTCAGGACTGAGACCCAGTTTGGCTACTCAATTCCCCCAGGGTCTTTAGGTGGAGGGCTCCAAAAATGGCCACTGCTGCCACAGTGGCTACCATTGCCCTGGGGTCAGGCCTGGGACCAGACCCTACTCCCTTCTTACCTAGATGGAAGAGCTTTCTCACTGACATTTGAAACTGTCTTTGGCGTTTGTGGGGTTGAGAAATCTGGGAACCACAGCTGCTGCCTGTGATTCTGCACCCTGAAGCCTGCTTTAGTCCCGTCGATGTCCCATGGCCAAGGCTGGGCTGTGTTCTACTCTGAGCCTGGTGTGATAGACCTTTTCTCTCATCTTTCCAGGATGGCTTGTGCTGGAAATCTCTTTCACTCTGTTGTTTGTGGCTTCTGCTCATCTAGAATTTGTTTAAAACCATTTTTACAGGTATTTATGGGTTATGGGGGAGAGCTACAGCAGGTCCATCTTTCTACTCTGCCATTTTGTCTCTGCTCCTCTGAATAAATATTTCTTTATTAAAGAAATTTGCTGTAAAAATTTTTTTCACGGTTATGATTACTATGTACTCCCTTCCATTCTAGTTCCTCCCTGTGCATCCTCCTTTCACTTTCCTTTCACCCTGTCCTTTCTCTAAAGTATGTTGCTTCTGACTTTTATATTCCCCAATTCACCCTCCTTTTTGTCAGCCACCCACCTTTTCTTATCTCCACTCCTATCTTTCCTCTACGGTAAGATAGATTTTTACACCCAACTGAGTGTGTGTGTTACTCACTCTTTGAGCCAATTCCTTAAAAAAAAATCATACCGAACTGGGAATAGAATTTAATGAAATACAGTACACACGCAGTATAAGAATAGCCGTACTTTTAAAGTCAAATTTTGAGCCAGTTACGATGAGAGTAAGGTCCGCTTCCATTTCCCCAGAGCCCTCTTCACTGTTAAATCTCTTTTATACTTGTTTTATGTCAGATATTACCCTGTGCTTCCTCTTCTTTTCCACTTCTCCCAGTGCATTATTTTTTCTCACGCCTTAATTTTATTTTTTTAGATAATCACCTCATCATACTGAACTCACACTGAATCATCCTGAACCCCCTGTCTATGTATTCTCCTAATTGTCCTAATAATGAGAAAGATTTTTTAGGAGTTACAATCATTTTCCCATGTAGGAATGTAAGCAATTTAACGTTGAATCCCTTATGATTTCTCTTCTTGTTAACCTTTCTATGCTTCTCTTGAGTCTTGTATTTCAAGTCAAGTTTTCTATTCAGCTCTTGTCTTTTCATCAGGAATGTTTGAAATTCCTTTTTTTCGCTGAATATTCATTCTCCCCCCTGGAGGATTATACTCAGTTTTGCTGGGTAGGTGATTTTTGGTTATAATCCTAGTTCTTTTGCCTTCCAAAATATCATATTCCAAGTTCTCTGATCCTTTAATGTAGAAACTGCTAACTCTTTTGTTATTCTGACTATGATTCCGTGATATTTGAATAGTTTCTTTTTAGATGCTTGAAACATTTTCTCCTTGACCTGCCAACTGTTGATTTCTAAATAATGCTTTGTGTAGATATTCCTTTGGGGACCTCTAGGCAGTGGTTGGTGCTCTGTAAGAGGCCCATTGGATGAATGTGCTTCTCTGCTGAGAAGCTGTTTTGCCTACCCTGGGCCCCTGGTGATTAGGTTTCATCTTCTCTCTCTCTCTCTTTCTGTTTGTCTACACACACACACACATACATATCTACACACAATAACACACATACTCACTCTGGAATTTAGGAGAGTTTTCATTTGTGGATTTCATTCAGTAAGTGAATGGCAGATTCTTTCAACTTCCACTTTACCCTCTGGTTCTAGTTTTCCTGATGTCTATGCTCTTTTTTTAATCATGGTTTTCAGGTAGCCAATAATTCTTAAATTATCTCTTCTTGATCTATTTTCTAAGTCAATTGTTTTTCCAATGAGATATTTCACATTGTCTTCTATTTTTTAATTCTTTTGATTTTGCTTTATTGTTTCTTTGTGTTTCATAGAGTTATTAGCTTCCTCTTGCCCAATTTTAATTTTTAAGCAATTATTTTCTTCAGTGAACTTTTTGTACATCCTTTTCCGTTTGGCCAGCTCAATTTTAGGAGTTCTTCTCTTCAGTGATTTTTTGCACATCTTTTTCCATTTGGTCAATTCTGCTTTTCAAAGCTAAGATTTTTGCATCATTTTTATTTGCCATTTGACCTATTCTGTTTTTAAAGTGTTTTCTTCAACATGTTTTTGCCTCCTTTACCAAGCTATTGACCTTTTTTATGTTTTGCATCACTCACATTTCTATTCCAAATTTTTTCTCTACCTCTTCTACTTGATTTTAAAAATCCTTTTGGAGCTCCTTCATCTCCTGAAAATCAAATATTTTTCTTGGAGGCTTTGAGTACAGGAGTTTTGACTTTGTTATCTTTTCCTGAGTTTGTATTTTAATCTTTCTTGTCACTATAATAACTTTCTATAGTCAGAACATTTTTCTGTTGTTTGCTGACTTTCCAGCCCATCTACTGGTTTTTAACTCCATGCTCAAGAGAGGCTCTACTTCCACAATGGAGAGGATAATGTCCCAAGCTCTGGGGGTTTTGTGCAGCTGTTTTTAGAGGTAATTCTGAAAACTGGTTAAGTTTTCAGTTCTTCCAAGGTTGTATGATCTAGGGAGAGGTGTGTTTACTCCTATTCTATGCTCTGGTCAGTGAGCTACCACAAGCACTCTTTTCTGTGCTGAAACTGTGATCAGGGTCTCTTATCCTCTGTAGCTGCAAGTTCTGGTATAATAGGTTCCTGCTTGCCCTGAGACTGAGACCTAAATCCAAGTTTAGAGAATGCAACAGAATTCTGCCCCTGGTACCAGCAACACACCTCTATAATCTCTTTCTGATCAGTTGTCTGACCTCCTAGCCATCTGTGGTCTTGAAACCACCCCTGCCGCAATTGATTCAATTGCCCCCAGGCCTACTCCTGATTTGCTGAGGCATGAACTGAACTGAACTGAACCGTGCTCCACCCTCACCCTGATACAACAGACCTTTTCTATCCACCTTCTAAGTTGTCTTGTGCTGGAAAATTGTTTCATTCCATCCTTTTGTGGGTTCTGCTGTTGTAGAATTTGTTTTGAGGCATTATTTAAAGGTGTTTGGAGAGATTTGGGGGAGAGCTCAAGTGAGTCCCTGCCTTTTCTCTACCATCTTGACTCTGCCTCTATACTTCCCAACTTTTGTTGTTCCCAGAGGAACAACAGGGACAATTCCTGGGACAATTCAAGAAAATCCTCAGGGCAAGGTTTGATCTGTGAAGTGTAAACACCTCCAGGCTGGGTTCCTTTTTAACAACAAATTTCAAGCCCTGGGGTTAGTTGGTTTGAGAGGCTGCCTCAACCCCAGTCACAGGAACTTTTACCTCCAGGATAGTGGGGGTTTGTGGGCATTTGAGCCAAGGAATGCCAGACCCAGCTGTGCTGCTAAGAGCATGAGAAGGAACCAGCACGCACAAGGTGAGTACAGAAGCAGCAGGGCCAGAAAGCCTCTGGCTGCGGGCTCTTAGAGAAGGCTGGAGATTAGGCTTTGGCTCCGTACAAGAGGGGAGAAATGAAGACTTGGAGCAAGAGGTGCCATTTCCCTTATCCCAGGGATAGAGGAGATTACAAAAATTAAACTATTACCACACAAAATGCACAGGCAAAGGAGAAAGAATCCAACCATACAAAGCTATTATGGTAATAGAAATGACAGGAGTTCATTTTCTGAGCAGAATATTGAAGAAACCCCCAGAGAGTAATGTCAAATGGTCACTTGCCCAGAAAAGAATTTATAGAAGATCTTTAAAAAGACTTTAAAGATCAAATGACAGAAATGGAGGAAAGTTTTTTTTAAAAAAAGTAAGAATAATACAAGAAAAACAAGAAAGTTATAAAAGGAAAGTCAACTGATTAGAAAAGGAAATCTAGAATCTTATGGAAGAAAATGACACCTTGAAAATTAGAGTTGGGCAAAGTGAAGCCTGTGAAATCATAAGAGATCAAGAAATAATTAACCAAAACACAAATAATGAAAGAATAGAAGAGAAAGTGAAAAATCTTATAAGAAAGACAGCATATTTAGAGAATATATCAAGAAGAGAAAATATAAAAATAATTGGACTAACTGAAAGTTATGATAAAAAAAAGAATCTTGATATACAATTATACAAGAAATAATTTAAAAAATTTGTGCTGAAGCATTGGAACAAGGCGGGGAAAGTAGAAATAGAAAAAAACTATTAATCATCACTTAAAAAAGACCCCAAGAGGAAAACTCATAGGAACATCATAGTCAAATTTTGAAATCCCCAGCTGAAGGACAAAATATTAAAAGCATTAAGATTAAAACAATTTAAATACAATGGAGCTACAGTTATAATTACACAAGACTTAGCAGCGGAGACATTAAAGGACCACACATCTTGGAACACAATATGTTGAAGAGTGAAAGAACTAGACTTCTGGCCAGAAGTATTATACCCTGCAAAGTTAGGTGTTATTCAGAATGAAAAAGAAAAAAATGGACATTTGATAAACTCTCAGATATTTAAGACTTTGGTAACAAAAATCCTGAACTTAATAGAGGATTCAGTGTACAAGAACAAAGAGAAATATAAGGTATATACCAAAAGCTGATTATAAGGGATTCATAAAGACAGATTGGTTACCTTTTATATATGTAAAATGTATGTCTAAGACTCATTAATAATTGGGTAGCTCATAACAAAGATTGGGGTAGACCTGACTATGATAAAAGTAAAGCTATTTAGGAATAGCTAAAAAGAGTAATTATTTTATACAAATGATGTGCAAGAGAAAGAATTGATACAGAGGAATTAGATGGGGTAGAAGGTCTAGTAGTTCTGGTAACCTACTTTCATCAGGAATGGCTTTAAGAGGGAAAAATCCATAAAATTTAGAAAAAAATATAAAAATCTCCTAAATTCATAGAAAAAAATGGTAGGGCCATAGGGAGAGGGAAGAGGATGAAGGAAGGATATTTAGAGGGGAGGGTGAGAGAATAGGTAAAAGGCGGGTAATAGAAGGGTGTTTGGATTTATGGGAATAAGAGGCTAGGGATGGATCCTTGGAGAGGGGTAGGGAAGTAATAGGAGGGCAAGGTAGTAGGTAGAAGTTAAGTAGAGGAGTCAGGAGGGATGGGAAACAAGAGACATGCACAAACATAAAAACCAAAGATCAGGTATAGAATAGGTTTAGGAAAATATATGTCTACATATGTATGCATATACGTATATGTGTATGTATATATCTATAGCTATAGAGAAACATATCTAAACTTCATTGCAGCCTTCTGGGATGTTGGGGGAAGGAGAAAAAAGAACAAAATTTTAAAAATGCACAGCAGAGAACAAAAGAACTCACAAGGAAGCAAAGAAAAGATGGATAATTTTCATCACAACAAGTATTATTTATCATATAGGCTCTCTTGAAATGAAAATATGCCATTTCATAATTTGAATCTTTCATATGTTATGCTGTGCACATGACATTTTTTTTCTTTTTAACTTTTTATTTGAGTTCCAATACTTAAGGTTATGGTACATTTTTGATTTTTTTTTCTCTCTGTTTTGTATTTGTGTTCTGGCATTTGAGTGTAAATGAAAAAAAAAAGAAATAAAGTTGTGGATCAGTAGAATAGATTAGGTACACAAGACTCAATAGTAAATGACCATAGTAATCTAGTGTTTGATAAACCCAAAGACCCCAGCTTTGGGGACAAAACTAGGGACACTCTTTGACAAAACTGCTGGAAAATAATATGGTAGAAATTAGGCATAAACCAACATCTCATACTGTGCATCAAGCTAAGACCAAAATAGGCACATAATTTTGAAATATTGAAATAAAATTAAGAGAGTAAAGAATAGTTTACATGTCAGATCTATGGGGAAGGGAAGAATTTTTGACCAAACAAAAGAAAGAGAGCTTCAAAAGATGTAAAATGGACAATTTTGATTATATTAAGTTAAAAAGGTTTTGCATAAACAAAACCAATGCAACCGAGATTAGAAAGAAAGCACAAGGCTAGGAAACAATTTTTTTTACCGTGTTTCTGAAAATGGCCTCATTTATCAAATATATAGATAAATGAGTCAAATTTATGAGAATACAAGTCATTCCCCAATTGATAAATGTTCAAATGATATGAACAAGCAGTTTTCAGATGAAGAAATTGAAGCTATTTATAGCCATATAAAAAATGCTCTAAATCATTGTTGATAAAAGAAATATAAATTAAAACAATTCTAGGGTATCACCTCAAACCTACCAGATTGGCTAATATGACAGAAAAGAACAATAATAAATGTTGGAGGGGGTGTGGAAAAATTGGGACACCAATGCATTGTTGGTGGTGGTGTGAACTAATCCAACCATTCTGGAGAGCAATTTGCAATGATGCCCAAAGGGCTATCAAACTTTCATCACATGCCTATGTCCATGTCCCAAAAGAGATTTTTTTTAAAAGGAGGGGATAAGAGTTCCTATCTGTATAAAAATATTTATGGCAACTCTTTTTGTGGTGGCCAAGAACTGGAAATTGAGGGAATGCCCATCAGTTGAGGAATGGCTGAACAAGTTATTATGTATTATAATGAAATTATATCATGTCAATTATATCATGGATAATATTGGAATATTACTATGCTAAAAGAAATAATGAGCAGGTGGATTTCAGAAAAACTTGGAAAGACTTGTATGAACTGATACAACATGAAGTCAGGAGAACATTATACACACTCACAGCAATATTATACAATGATCAACTGTGAATGATTTATTCTCAGCAATATAGTGATCCAAGACATTTCTAAAAGGCTACTTATGAAAAATGATATCTACCTCCAAAGAAAGAACTGATGGAGTCTGAATATGGATGGAGGCAGACTATTTTTCACTTTCTGTATTTGTTTTGTTTTGTTTTGTTTTTCCCTTTGGGTCTATGTCTTCTTTTACATCATGACAAATATGGTAACATAGTTTGCATGATTGAACATATATAAGCTATATTGGAAGAAGTGAAGAAGGGAGAAAGAAAATTTGGAACTCAAAAATCTTTAGAAATTAATGTTTAAAAATGTCTTTACATGTAACTGGGGGAAAATAAAATATTATGTAAAAAAGAAATTGGCATTAAATATTCTAGAAATTAACTTTTATTCCCATAGATATACCTGAAAATTTTGCTAATATCAAACTATTTTGTTTTCATTACTTTTATAACTGGCACATGCTATTCATATATATATATATACATATATATATGTATATATTTTGTCATGAGTAAAGATTTTTTTAAAAAATGCTTATGATTTTAGAATCCCTAAAGAGCATAGGAGGTGATGAATACTAGATGTAGACTGAGACATTCATTTTTATCATGGTCAAAATGGGAATTTGTTTTTCTTGATGATGTATTTTTGTAACAAAGACTTTGTTTCTCTCTTTTCTTTCTTCCATAGAAGTGTATGTGGGGGGGATTTAAGGGTAAGGAAAATAGGGATAGAGTAGGAGAGAGAAAGAAAGAAAATATGGAAGGAAGAAAGAAAGACGAGAAGGAAGGAAAGGAGGGTGCATCTTTTTAATGGAGATAAAATAACAGAAGAAAGGTCAGAAATGACAAACAAGCAGAATAGTTTTGAAAGATATAAGTTGATGTTATATCATATTTTAAAAGAAAAGGAAGCTAGGACAATGGTCCTAGCATTCCCAAAGTTAAACAGTGAATCAAGGGGAAGGAGGGAGGGAAGAGGGGGATCTAAGGAGCAGAACTCAACTCTAATTTCTAATTCATCTTTCAGTTTGAAAATAATATTTTAAAAGTATTGAACAGCAAAACAGCAAAAAACAATATCTAGAGGAAATTTCTGGTATTTTTGGTTCAATGTAGTTGGAGGCTTCCATGAGTCTAATTGGGAAAACCTCTTTTATTTAAATGACTCTTAGATATGCCAGTTAAAAGGTCACTTAGGTCTCTAGACAGTTGTCATAGCTATAGAATTCTGTTGGCCACTGCCTGACTATGCAGGGGTTGAATACAAGAAGTTCTGCAGTCTTAGTTCGAACCGTGGAAATTATTACTGCTAAAATGTAGAGACCTTTTGTTCATACCTGTTTTTCCATTTGAAGTCTTCTGCAAATTCCCTGTCTCTCATAATGCCTTTGTAAGGAGACTATGATCAAAGCAATGACTAACCATGATCCAAAGGATTGATGCTTAAGAATGCAGTCTACCACCTGATGAAAAATGAATTGCTACTTCTTCAAATTTCACAAGTATTAGCAAGAACCAATGGTCCTAGCATTCCCAAAGTTAGACAGTGAATCAAGGGGAAGGAGGGAGGGAAGAGGGGGATCTAAGGAGCAGAACTCAACTCTAATTTCTAATTCATCTTTGAGTTTGAAAATAATATTTTAAAAGTATTGAGGTTAAATTCATTAATTACATAAATAAAACAAGTATTTCTTACTGAAACAACACAAATAGTTTAAGATTCTCTTTTTTCCTGGGTTTTTTTTTGTGCTTATGTTTCAATTATATTTTCTACCTGTAATGTTAGTAGAATAGGAAGATCTTGCTTGCCTATTAAGAGGCCAAATACATCAAGCCTGTGGTCAGATGGAGTCTGGGTCACATGGATCTCAGACTGGGAGGAGCATGCTGGAGGGGAGAGAGATAGAGATAGAGATAGAGATAGAGAGAGAGAGAGAGAGAGAGAGAGAGAGAAGCAAGCTGTGAGTGGGCAGAAACAGGGATTTGTCTAGGGGAACTTGTTTTTGTGGGGAGGTCTGACACCAAGAAGATTTAAGATGTTGGTACTCCCTGGATTAGTGATAAGTACTTTGTATGTCCAAAATAAATATTTAAGTTTTTCCTTTGGGAAAGAGTTATTTATATTTTGCAAATTTACCCTGGAAATATGCATGCATATTCATAGTGGCTGCCATGGGCATCGCATTGGCATTTCACTATCTAAAAGCAAAATGAAAAAATGACAACCCAAATTTATCTAGTAATACAAAACTTATTATTTTCATATTTATTGTCACAGTTAAGATAAAAAAACTTTTAACTTTTTGTTTAGAACAGTTTGCAAAAATGCTACTATAGGATATGTTTTCATTTATTAAAGTTGCAAAGTGTGTAGCACAGTGGCTAGAGTACTGACCCTGAAGGTAGGAAGACCTGAGTTTAAATATGACCTCCAACACTTACTAACTTTTAACCCTAGACATGTCACTTAACCCTTTTTACCTCAGTTTCTTATCTATAAAATGAGCTGGAGAAGTAAATGGGAAACTACTCTAGTATCTTTGCCAAGAAAACCCCAAATAGGATCACAGAGTCAAACAAAAAAGTGAATAAAGAATTTTGTAGAGCAACATGGTGAGATTTATTGCCATTGATTTAAATATCATAAAATGATAGAGTTTAGGAAGCTCAAAAGTGCCTTTCAGATGAAATCTGACATCTTCAACCTTTGGTTCAACTAACTCATTCCCAGTCACTTTCCTAACCTGCTTTTAAATAACTGTGAACGATTCCTTACACGCCCTGCTGTGAAATCATAATTTGTCTGAACTTGTCCAATTTCTTTCATAAACACAATTATCAGTATAAATAGAAGCACAGTATGTAGGAACAATGAGCTAATCCTCTTATTATATAGAGCCCTTCATTAGGGTAGTGTGACCATTTCAGAGCCTTGGAACAAACAAAAAATATAGCCAGTTTTTTTCCAGGGTCTCAGAGGAAAGGAATGAAAAATATGCCCTCTGAGGAAAGGCTAACATAATTTGGATTATTTTGTTTAAAGAAAAGAATGAAGGGAAACCTTATACAGCCAGATTACAGAGAGAGACATAATATAGGTAATGATAGTCAGCGCTAGTTTTTCTCCCAATGAATACAACTTAGGAGGAAAATGGCAGCCTTGGAAGAAAGTAAAATAGTTCTTGAGGATGTGTGATGAAAAAAATACTCCCCTCCCTGCTGTAGGAAGGTCAGAAATCTACCGACATCGTCTCTGGACTGGCACGTTAATGCTTAGCTCTTTGTCACAAGGTGTCTCCCTGAGAGAGTCATTTACCAACATTCCACTGCTTCTAGTCTTTCGGTTCTAAGACTTATTCAGGTTCCTCACTTCAAGTAGAACAAGGAGAAGAAAGATCAGAGCCTTAAGTATTCCATGACTCCAGTGAAAGTACTTTGAGAATTAAATTAGAGAGTGCTTTGTCAATGCAATTGGCTGTCTCATCAGTATTATATTTAAAAAATTTGACAATAGGAGTCAATACTCTTGTAAATGATGCTTCATCTGAGATGGCTTAGGGAAGGCAGTTTGGTATACTGGAGAAAAGAAAGATCCATGACTGGTCAATAGGAAGCCTGGTTCCTAGTCTTAGCCCCTCTATTGCCCCAGTTTGAGACCTCAGGGAGGTCACTTCCCCACTCTAGGACTCATGTTTCTCATATATAAATAAATATTCTTTAATAAGGTCCTAAAGTCTATGATTTTTTGGAGAAGAGGGGAATAAAGTTGGATTATTTGAGATACAGTAAAATCACATTACCCTGGAGCAATCTAAATGACTTACTCTATAGAGTCCAAAGTGGTCTCAATTTCTTTCCTTTTCCAATTCCTAGTGTTCCCCTTTCTCTTCCCCCCATTTTTTCTTAAGTATGAAAAAATGGGAAGATAATCCTTTGTTCCCTAGGGTACAATATGGAGAACATGGTAAGGTCCTCTTTTAGAAAAATTCTTCTTTTGGAGGAGTATGGAAATTTACGGAAGTCTTGAAAAGAGTCCTGAATTTGGAGTCACAGAATCTAGAATCAAATCTCATTTCTTATAAAGATTTACTACTTATGTGACTTTGAGCAATATATTTTACTTCTCCCAATTTCCTCTTCTGTAAAATAAAGGAGCTCTAAAATATCTTCTAGCCCTAAATCTATGATCCAAACATGTATTATATCTGCTCCTTCAACCTAAATCTAAATACTGAATACCATTTGCCCTTGTTGATTTTTTCAATAAAGCTATTAATATGTATCCAGCCAACTGTGTTCTTTATCTTTAATGCTATCTTTCATTGTTCAGAGTCCAAAGCATTGCACTGTAAAACACTAGGTAAGAACAGGCTGTAATCCATAAAGTATCGAATACTGTTGTGTTACGTAAATGGTATCATAATACCAAAATGGCTGTTGTCCTGGATACCTCCCCACTCTGGGTATGTGTTAGGAAGATGAAATGTGTTCACTGAATTGAACAATGCAAAAGGTATCTGTCTAACACATGCTATTAGTTCAATGCTTACAAAGAAATAGCCAACTGATTTCTTAGTAGTATTTGTATTTAAGATGTGCTAGCCAGAATGTTTTCAGTAGTTATTACTTCCGGGGATTCATGTAGGTATTTATGGAGAAAGACACTGAGAAATAGAGCAATTCAGAACAAGATCACATAATAATTAATGAACGTGCCGTTTCCACCTTTGTATTCCCTTCACCATCTAGAAGAATCCCATATGAATTGATGAGATGCCCAATATATGTTTGTTGAGTTGAAGAATTGAATTACATTCAACAAATATTTATTAAGCTTTAATTGAACTAGAGTAAAACCAAGAATAAAATTATTATTGACTTGCTAAGTCATATTGTCTCATATTTTGGCATGGCTTAATTTTAATAAACACCTTACTTCAAGGAAAAAAAGTCTTTAAATGACTCAAGCCACTTACCTTTTCTTAGTTACATTTTGTGGTTTGTGGTGTTTGAAGACTGTTTTTATTCTTTGTTTGTTGGGTAGCCTTGAGGAGACATTGCTAATGCCTCTACTCTGTCTCTGACCTTGATGCTTCAGGCATGAATTCCGTTGTCCAATAAGCTCAGCCTAGGACCTCTAAGTCATCTGTTTAAACACAGAAATCTTGTAACCCACACTCCCCATTGTTCATGTTCTACACTTCTCTATTAGCTGTGGCTTTGGGTTTGGCAAATAGCAGGGAACCTACTCATGTCTTTACTTGTATTTGCAACAGCATTTGGCCATAGCAAATGACAAGGCTCATCAAGAATAGTATTTCTCCACCTTCTGTAGCACAGTTTCTAGAGTTATAATTCCAGTTCTTGCTCAAACTAATGACTCAGGTCCCCAGAATGAGGGTTTTCTGAGGGTGAGGGGTAAAGGTTGGAAACTAGAGTTCTAGTACTGTATAGCTCATGAGGCCCACTGGTATTTTTTCCCCAATAACTAATTTTTTTTAATTTAATCAATTTTTAAATTTTTTTAAAATTTCCCCAGTAACTGTTATTCAAATCTGTATCTGTCAGAGTAAATTAACTTTGAAAAATGAGCATTTATAATGGTGGTATCATTGGTCTAAGCATTTCCTCCAAAATTTGTGACACCCTTTTCTCTTAGTACATGGAGGGTCCAGGGGAAAATGGGTTCAAGTTTAGAGAACCCACATAGTATAAATTCTGGAAGTCTTTTTGATAGAACTTTCGATATACTCCCCTTGGATATGGTATAGATTTTCTTCAGGGCTTCTTGTAGAGCCTTGAATCTGCCTTTCCTCATTGTATCTATCCTGGGTTCCTGACATGCACACTATATCAGTTGTTCTGAGGATATGGCTAAGATTCAAATACTTATGAAAAATCCATATCCTCTGACCCACTGAAACTCATAAGTTCTTCCTCTGGCCTTGCTTGGAGCGACTCTCTCCTGGATCACCACTCACTTGAATGTCTTTTTTTAAAATAAGTTAATTTACATATTTTTAGTTTTCAACGCTCATTTCCATAAGTTTTGAATTTTCTCTCCTTCCCTCTCTTTCCTCCCCCCACAAGAGGGCATGCAATCTGATACATACTCTGCATATACATTCCTGTTATACACACTTTCACATTAGTAATGTTGTATGGAAGAATTAAAATGAGTAGGAGGAGCCATTAGAAACAAAACAAAACCAAAAAATGAAAATAATAGACTTCACTCTGTATTCAAACTCCGTAATTCTTTCTCTGAGTGTGGATAGCATTTTCCATCATGAGTCTTTTGAAATTGCTTTAGGTCCTTGTATTGCTGAGAAGGGCTAAGTGTATCAAAGTGACTCATCACACACTGTGGCTATTACTGTGTACAATATTCTCCTGCTTCTGCTCATTTCACTCAGCATCAGTTTATATAAGAAGTCTTCCTGTTCGTTGCTTCTCATAGCACAATAGTATTCCATTACATTCATATACCCCAACTTCAGTCATTCCCCAATTGATGGGCATCCCCTTGATTTCCAGTTCTTGGCCACCACAAAAAGAGCTGCTATAAATATTTTTGTGAATGTGAATCCTTTTCCCATTTTTATGATCTGAGATACAGCCCTAGATCACTTCAATGTCTTATGTTAAGAATTAACTTCTGATTTTATACAAGCCCCAAGCACATGACTAAGTCCTTCAACTAAGTGGAATAGCCTTCCTGTTAGCTTCAGCTCATCCAATAACTTTCAAGAACTTCTCACAATTAGTCTGTCTTTGACTGAGACTTGTTCTCCTTTGGTTAAAGCATAAAGGCACATCATATTATAACTAACCTTATTCAGGGTAGTATAATTTATTGACTGACTCAATGACCTTCACTCTCATCATCACCTATAGCCTCAATAGCAATACCAAGAAAATGAGGCACAGAAGAAGAAAATTTTTAGATGGAAATGGTTAAATTGGAAAAGCAATGAACATAACCACAAAAAGCACTAATGCTTTCTTTCAACCCTTAAAAATGGAAAAAGAAGGGCTTGTGTGTGGTTAAATGAGTTGGGTGATATGAAAGGAATATCCTGCTTTTGTAAATCAGAATAATTTTTCCTTGAAAGATGACAAAAACTTCCCTCAGATGATTTTTCTGGGAGGCTAAAGTTTAAGTCATGCCTTACTTGATATAGCTTCATGATAGGCTCTGGCAAAATTGATGTGGCTTCCTGATTACAGAACATTAAAAAAGAAAAGGCACACCCTTGTAGAATTGGGACTATCCAGACTTGGCAGATGTCCTAAGATCACTCAAATTGACATACCTCACCCTGCTGACCTGACCAGTTTCTATATGGAGATGGGTAGGCTATGTCTGCCTAAGCTGGTATATCTTCATTGAATATCCTTTCTATTCCATAGCTCAGTAAACACATTTGTATTGAGTGTTGAATTTTATCAGTTGTTAAATTAATCATTAAATGACCTATGGATGCTTCATTTCATTCCAACACTACAATCTGAATTAACTGGCTATTAGTCTGAGTCAGTGGGGAGTGGAGGGAGTGTTGGAACTGTATAAAGTTGGTTTGCCTACCTCAGTGAAGAGTTTGGAACCACTGCCACTCATGCCATCTGTAACATAAAATCAAAGGTGGCTATCTCATGACACTAGGCTAGACCAATGACAACAAAGGGGAACATATCTTTTAGCTGTTCTCAAGATGCTGACACTTGGTGAAAAGTCAGCTCTATTCATGTAAAATCTTTTAAACACATGTGTCCATTTTCAAACATGCAAGATTTTTGAAAATTTTTTCTAATTCAATGAAGCTGTACATGTCCATCACAGAATGGCCATCCTCTTTCACCTTCACCTATCATGAAATTTCAGGTAAAAAAGAAAAGAGACTCTTCTAACCACAGAAGACTGAAGATCTCTGGTATCAGGGATCATGAAGTTTCATCTCCTTGTTTTGAAATATTGACAAGCACATCACCTCAAAGGAGGCTTCTGCCATTCCAGGTGTTTTGTACTCATCAAGAATGACTGCCCAAATAAGTCTTGTAAGTCTTCAATGGCTAAAATAAGCTAGGTGATACAATGGATATAGTGCCAGGGCTGAAGTCAGAAAGACATCACTCAAGTGGCCATACCTCACCCTACTGACCTGACAAATCTAGCCTCAGATACTTACTACCTATGTAACCCTGAACAAGGCCACTTTGCTTTGGTTTCCTCATCTATAAAATGAGTTGGAGAATGAAATGACAAACTACTTCAGTATCTTTGCCAAAAAAAACCCAGTGGGGTCACAAAGAGTCAGGTATGACTGAACAACAAAAACAGAAGAAATAACTGATTCAAGAATTATGAGAACTGTGAAGTATTATTTGGGGGTGGAATAAATTGATGAACATAATTTTAATAGAAACAAATGGGGTTAATATTATGTTACTGTTAACTATGATTATGTTACTTATGTTTCTTACAGATCAGTGAGAAATCTGAAGATACATTGCAATGCAGTTCTAAGCATTGACATGGCTGAAAACAAAAGTTATCTTTTTTGAAGGCTGCAATATGTATTTAAATGCTGGTAATTTCACTGGACCGAATAATTGAATGTGGCTTTATGAAGCACCAAGAGGTGAATTTTACAGCAGTGTATTTTCATTTTCATAGAACATTCTTTTCATTTTTAGTTCTAATTCAAATCAAGATAATCATGTCCACTGATTGAGATTTATGCATGTGAAAGTTTGCTCTGGTGGGCATTAGGTTTGAAATGAGTAGGCTTATTAATGTAATCTTAGCAATGCATGAACATGGAATGTTTCTTATATGAAATTGTCTATGCAGGTTAGTAGGGCCTAGTGGAGGTCAAAATTGAACTAATGGATGAAGGCTATACTTATTACTATTGCTATTATAAAATAATGGATACATTATAAAAAGTTTTCATCCTGTCTGATGGAGTTCAGATAGAAACAGTCACGGAACAAGTCATTATCCTGCTCTGTTATAGATACATAAATATGTATCTATATATATACATGCATATAAAATCTATGTATGTGTGTACATGTATATACATGCATGTATATATTATATTTTCATATTTTATGTGTTATATATGTACTATATATACCTGTATATGTGTGTGTATATATATATATATATTCTATTTATATGTTTTTGACTATGGCACAGGTATATAGAATGAGTGCTTTTTGTTATTGAATAAGATTGTTGGAATCTAAGGTCACTTCTTATAGACTCTTTGTAAACAACTCTGAACCAATTCCAATAGCAGATGAGATGATATGTTATCTCTTGTTCTCACATAGGTTTGAGTTCTTCTGCTAGGTTTCTGTACTTGTAAAGTTTTTCTTTCAGAGAATAGATTTAAAGTCAGAATGGAGCCTTAGAGGCCACCCAGGCCAACCTCTCACTCTAGAGATGACTTATATGAGGCAGAGGGAGGTTAAATGGTTTGTCAAGAGTCAAATAGCTAGTAAGTATATGAAGCCGGAATTTAATCCTATTCTTCCTGATTCTGAATCCAAGGTTCTACCTACTACATCGTGCTGCCTCTTGTAAGTAGTGGATAGGGTAATATCTGTCAAAAACATTATTCTTCCCTTGTTTTATAGATCAGTGATATGTCCTGGTGGGTACTGAGATCAATTTCATCTGTAAAAATGTTCTAGTGCCTATATAGCTATAGTCTCATTGTCACTATTATTAGAAATTATAACAGTCTTATTACATTCTCATCTTTTTTGATGAAATTCAGATTGAAATAGTCCAAGAGCAAGTCATTGTAGTGCTCTTGTACATTTGATGTGGTCTGTTGCACAGGTAAATAAAATGGCTACTTTTTGGTAATTAAATAAGAGCATTCATCTTCTGTTGACTCACTGCAAGTATTTTGGGGACAATTTCAGGAGCGGAACGTATGACAGGGAGGACATGTCTTATCCTGTGCCTATATGATTTGAATCTCCTCTGCTAGATTTCTATATTTCAAAAGCATTTCATTTCATATGGTTTGGAGATGATTTGATCTATTAGAATCTTTCAAAAAACATCATTTTTAAGTTTTAATGCATCGATGTTGTGTCCCAACAATTGTGGACTACAATAACCGCAATTATCCCTGCTAACATTCGTGTACTGTTTTTGCCATAATAATATGGTTCTAGAATGCATTAGAAACCTCTTTACTTACTTTACTCTTAGACTTCACACACTGAAAGCATCCTCCATCCTTGCAGCCCTATCTTCTGATTGGCTGGTTACTCCTAGAACTTCCACTTTTAAGGGTAAGGCCCAGCCCAGCAATGTCTTCATTCCCCTCCGGGCTGCACTCCTGAGACTCTCCTAGACTTTCTCTATATAATGACACATGGGGAAGATGGGGGCACGGAAGAGGATTGCAGTTCTATTGCTCTGACGCAGGGCAAGATCCTGGATTCAATTCAAGGATGTGGAATGAGGACAGGTATGCAGGAAGGCAATTTCAGCTCAACAGGGCAGACTAGGAGTAGGCCAGCAATTCTATCTTTCTGAACCCAGAGCATGATTATGGTTTCAGTCTACAAGCAAATGACTTGGGAGGGCTACAGATCTCTAACTCTTCACCTGCAAAGGTTTTGCAAACCATAAAGTTCTATATAAATTTGGTCTTGCTATGCCACCACTTAGAGAGAGTGAAACCCTTCCTTACCGCAATTCTCAGTTGGCAATCTTTTGGTAAGCTCTTTCACATCTGACAATGAGTTGGGTGTTTTTCATTTTTGAAGCCTCAACACAATCAATGCCTTACTCATAGTAGGTACTTCATAAATCCTTGCTAGTTGATGTGTTCAACTACTAC
>CM053771.1:82055121-82080621 GCA_028658325.1 Potorous gilbertii | reverse complement strand
AGGAGGTTCAAAAAGCCAATGAGGAGAAGAATGCTTTCAAAAGCAGAATTAGCCAAATGGAAAAGGAATTCCAAAAGCTCACTGAAGAAAATAGTTCTTTAAAAATTAGAATGGAACAGATGGAGGCTAATGACTTTCTGAGAAACCAAGAAATCACAAAACAAAACCAAAAGAATGACAAAATGGAAGATAATGTGAAATATCTCATGGGAAAAACAACTGACCTGAAAAATAGATCCAGGAGAGAAAATTTAAAAATTATGGGACTACCTGAAAGCCATGATCAAAAAAAAGAGCCTAGACATCATCTTTCATGAAATTATCAAGGAAAACTACCCTGATATTCTAGAACCAGAGAGTAAATTAAATACTGAAAGAATCCACCAATCACCACTGGAAAGAGATCCAAAAAGAGAAACTCCTAGAAACATTATGACCAAATTCCAGAGTTCCCTGGTCAAAGAGAAAATATTAGGCAGGGGCCCATTGGTGTCCTAGCTTCAAAGTGTGGTAGGTTTAAGGTTTTGGGAAAGAAAAGACAGGACGGGACAAGACAGTGCAAGAAAGGCAAGGCAAGGCAAGAAAACTAGCCAGTAAAACCCAAATCAATTGGGCATCTTTTGGTTATCCAAATTTACCTTCCTTTGGAGAGGAGAAGGAAGGGGAGGGGGAGATAGACAAGAGTAGGAAGTGAGTTACCCAGCTATCTGGGTCCCCATTCAGCCAGCTGCATCTACTCACAGGATTTTGTTTGTCCTTTGCTGCTAAAGAAGACAACGCCATCAGAGAAATGATGACACGACTTACATGTGACTTTGTTTGAGTGAGGGAGGACTGTGCAAGATTACCGGCCTCACTTCTCCTCCAGAGCCATCTGAATCCAGTGACCAGATATTCATCAGGATGACTGGAGATAACCCAGGATACATTGGGAGACCTTGGGCCCTTTAGCCCAAGAGGGCACATGGTGACTTGAATATGAAGGGAGAATACCTAAAAAAATAAAATTTCCTGTTGAATGGAATGTACTAGTAGTAAGAGAAAGGGAGAGGTAGAATGTAGCAAATCATCTCACATAAAAGAGGAAAGAAAGAGCTTCTATGGTGGAGGGGAAGATGGGAGAGATGAAAGGAAACAATTGAGCCTTACTCTCATGGGATTTGGCTTAAGGAGGGAATAACACCCACTCAACTGGATGTGGAAATCTATTTGACCTTGCAGGAAGGCAAGGGGAAGGGCATAGGAGAAGGAAGATAATAGATGGAACAGCAAATTGGGGAAAGGGATAATCAGAAGCAGACACCATTGTGGGAGGACAGGTCAAGGGAGAGAATGGAATAAAGTGAGGGCAGGATAGGACTGAGGGAAATGTGATTAGTCTTTTTCAACATAACCGTTATGGAGTATAATCACTACCATCACTCATTATCACACATGTATGACCTATTTTGAATTGCTTGTTTTCTCAATGAGGGTGAGTGGGGAGGGAGGGAGAGAATATGGAACTCAAAGCGTTAAGAATGAATGTTAAAAATTGTTTTAGCGTGCAACAGGAAATTAAGTTATACAGGCATTGGAGTATAGAAATCTATTTTGCCCTACAAGAAACTAGAAGGGAAGGGGGGATGGAAGAAGGGTGGGTAATAGAAGGGATGACAGGCTGGAGGAAGGGAGGTGGGGAGACATGGAGAGAAAATTTTGAATTCAAATTCTTGTGGAAGTGAATGTTAAGAACTGGAAAATAAATTATATATTAAAAAAAGACAAGAGAAAGAAATATATATTCAAATACATAGAAAACAGTCAAATTTATAGAAAAGACAGCCATTCCTCAATTGGTAAATATGGTATGAACAGGTTATTGTTGTTGTTTGTCTTTTTTTCTTGAAGAAGACCCCAATAACATCAGGAGGGTGATATCTAGACTTGTGAGTGAATTGGACTTAAATGAGCAGGGCTGTGCAAAGTCAACAGCCTCACTCTCTCCTCCAGAGTCACAGGCATCCAGTGGCAAGACTAGATCAAGACAATTGATAATACCTTCAGATACAGTGGGAGACCTTGGCCTTCCCAAGCTCAGGCCTTTCCCAGGTCTCAGTTTGTCTGAAGCAATGTCCATTCAGTAATTAAAGGCTAGGTAGAATTGAGGCAAAAAATGGTTTAGTTTACCTAGAATCAATCTAGGAGGGGAAGATCCTCAGAATTTCTTATCAGAACAGAAATAATTGCTATTTCTACAAAACTATCTATAGTCATAAGGAAAAAAAATTCTCTAATCACTATTGATTAGAAAAATGCAAATTAAAACAACTCTGAATGACCACTCCATACCTATCAGATTGGCTAATATGACAGAAAATACTGGAGGAGGTAGGGGAAAATTAAGACACTAATGCACTGCTGATGAGGTTACGTACTGATTCAAACATTCTGGAGAGGAATTTGGAACTATGCCCAAAAGAAAATAAAATGATGATGCCCTTTAACTGAGCAATACTACTATTAAGTCTGAATCCCAAAGAGATAAAAAATACAAAGGAGAAGAACCCATAAGTACAAAAATATTTATAGCAGTGCTTCTATTAGTGGCAAAGAATTAAAAATTGAGATGTCCATCATTTGGGGAATGGCTGAATAAGTTGTTGTACATGATTGTGATGGAATACTATTATGCTATAAGAAATGGTGAGCAGCATACTCTTAGAAAAACTAGATTTATATGAACTGATGCAAAGTGAAATGAGTGTAACCAGGAGAACATTGTACACAATAACAGCAATATTGTATGAGATCAACTGTGAATAATTTAGCTATTCTCAGCAACATAATGGTCCTAGACAATTCTGAAAAACATATGATGGAAGGTGCTGTCCATCTTTAGAGAATGAACAGGTAGAGTGTGAATGCAGATTGAAGCATACCGTTTCTTTATTTTTCTTGCTTGTTTTGTTTCCTGTTTTCTTTCATAGCACGATATACATGGAAATGTGTTTTGCATGACTGTACAAGTATATCCTATGTCAAATGACTCACCTTCTCAGTGAGGGGAGAAGAATAAGGAGGGAGGGAGAGAATTTGGAACTCAAAATATGAAAAAGTCTGTTAAAATCGTTTTTACATGTAATTGAGGGAAATAAAATATTAAATAAAAAATGAATTTGGAAGTAGTTTCAAAATAATTTTTAAAACATAGAATGATTGTTATTTGGATTTTTTGTAGAAGCATTCATTGTTGGGTGCATTCTGAAGTCTGATATAGATAGATTTATTATAGATGGAAGCAGTAACATGAGCATTAATGTCAGAAACACATGCATAAGCTTCCCTCTTCTATTCTGTTTAATATAGTTTGGTCCAAATTGGAAGCCTCTCTACAAGTAGTCAGGAGCTCCTAGTCTTTCAGATCTGTTACCTCTGATTTCTATTATTAAGAAATAGTAAATAGTGAAATTATATTATAATTTTAAGAGGTAGATTTCTTCTAAGAACAATTTGGAACAAAAAGTTTTAAGATCAAGTAAGAATTGTCTTCAGGCAGTTGGCACTTTTCCACAAATTAAATTTTTGAAGATGAGAGAAGAGGCATTGACCTCATTATTTTAATGCCCACAGTTTCACTATAACATAATGATGAGATCCTGTAATCCTTACACTGAAAGGAACCAGTAGATATGCCAGATGTCAGAGCCATAAGTCTATAACTAGAAATTTCTATACCTAGGGCAAATACAGTAGGATATTGTAGTTAAGGGGAAAGGTTAGAGAAGATGGTGATACTCTTTTTTCTTCTTTTTGAATCCTAGTGACCCGCAGTTGTGAACTGTCCATATAAAAACTCCTTTCCAATGATATCATTCCATGATCTTTCATTTTCATCCAACTCAGACCTATCCCTCTAGAGTCCTTATCCTTTTCTGATCTCTTTTTCTATTGGGTCTTCTGAAATTCTGGTTATATTTTTAATGAGCTTTCCTGTGCCTTAGATCTCTTTCTTTCCCTTCTTTAAGATTCTTGTTCTCTGGTTCTTTTCAAAAGTTACAACATTCCTAGCCACATTTCCCAGTATGGGTTGTAGCCTCTCTCATGGTCCCTTGACACACTGGACTAGGAGGAATAGGAGTAAGAATATGCTTTTTACTCTTCCTTGAAATTTACACATCCTATCCTCACTACCATCACTCAGCAACGTTTTCCTTGACAATTCACTCTGTTGATGTCTTATCCGGGTCATAATATGATGATAGTTGACACAGGTTTGCAAAACACTCTACATAAGTTATCTCCTTTTAGCTTCACAATGTCCCACTAAGCTAAGTGGTGCTGGTATTATGATTCCCATTTTACAGCTGAAGACACTGAGGATGAGAATGGTTAGATGACTTGCCCATTTACACGCAGTGTGTCACCCAATATAGTTGGGATTTGGAGGTATGTAATCTTGACTTTAATTCTCCCTGTCTTCTCAAGATGATCAATTCCTCTATCACAGATTTCCTCTTCAACCCCTGCTCTCATTCTTGGACCAGACATTATTTTCCCTTAAAATGATCTACTGTGACCCTGAACTTTTTCCTTTCTACTCATTAGTGTGAAAGGAAAAGGGAAAGGGGGCATTTAGGAAAGGCTCTGTTGAGGCTGCATGACTGTGGTGTTCTCTCATCTCTGTTCTTTCCTGTCTATATTTTAATGGTGCATCTCTTGTTGTCCTCCATTCTCAATGAGGAGCAACGACATTGGGAGGGTGATGTCTTGACTTGCAAGGGAATTGGCTTTAAGTGAGGCAGAGCTGTGCACAGTCATTAGCTTCATTCTCTACTCCAGAGTCATAGGAAAGACATGGCAAGACAAAAGTCAGGAGGACTGCTGATGGGAGGGTGGGATCTTTGTAAACTGAGGTCTTTCCCAGGTCTCAGTTTGTCTGAGGCAATGCCCATTCGGTAATTAAAGGCTAAGTAAGACTTGAGGCATTGGTGGATGCATTGGTGTATCTATCCTTAGGGGAAGGCAGTCAGAGGAGCAGATGGGAAGTTTGTGTTCCCTTCAAAGTGTCTCATCTGTCTGTGGCATTGTTACTGCAGAATTTGGACATAGTCAACATAAGAGTAATCTATGATGACTCTACTTTCAGGTTCAGGAGAAGCTGCATATGTTACATCTTATGTGATGCAAATCCCTCTCTTACCAGGGTGCTGCCACTAGGGAAAAAGAGAGAGCAGGACACCAAATGTGTAATTTGGATATTTGAACATCAGATGCTGCCAATGTGCCGTGGCACTGTCTCTATTTAGTAACTAGACCTTTTATTTCCTATATATTAGATGAGCAAAGACTTTTTTTTCCTGTTCCGTTCCAGAACCAATTGAAACCCCTTGACCTTATGTTGGCAAAGTGAAGTAAGAAGATAGATAGATACTAGTAATCCTTGAACATACAAAACATCTCGGCTGCTTACATACTCCACAGAGTCTCTCCTGATTCTCTTAAATTCCCATCTTTCTGGACTATACTTGACAAGTCGTTTTTATGCTTGTGGTCTGACATTTCTTGAGGTTTCATCCCCATTTCCCCCCCTCCTACACCAATGCACTGATTCCTAATGAAAGATCTTGGTTTAGAGTTGATGGAGCCTCTTTCCTTTCTTTTTCCTATTACTTATCACCTGTGTTCTTCTAGCCTTTAAAGTAGACCTCCTAAAAAGAGAGTGTTTCTGACACCTATTCCTCTACTATAATCTCTATATAGTGGGCCTGGGACAACATATACCCCTGGAAGTAAAATTAGAAGTTCGGAAATTCTATGGAACTAGTGGCAGAAATAAGTGTGTGAGGAAATGAGTAAATCTCTGGTTAAAAATGAGATTCACAGGCTCTAGATCAGAATCTAAGCAACTCTTCCAAAGACAAACTTCTTGTGGAAATTAATCACAAATGGAGACATCAGTAGCTTTGGAATTCAACTCTTCATATTTTGTTATATAATCTACACCTGGAATGCTAGAATATTGCTTCCCTCCTCTTGTTTCATTTCCCTTCTCTCCTTTTTCCACTCCCCTCCATTTTCACTTTGTTTATAAAACAAGCAACAGCTTCATAGACTGAAGGTCACTGAACAAGTCTGCTGTTGGCAAAGCAGTACAGGACACCCACATACTATTCCAAGTAGCAAAAACATTCACCTTGTATGTAGACAATCTTTGTTGGCGGAACTTGGAATTGGTCTAGCAGATCTGGGAAATGATTTGGAACTATACCCAAGAAGTTATAAAGCTTTGACCCAGTGATACCATTACAAAGGATCAGAAACAGAGAGTAAAGAAACACATGCATGAAAATACTTATGACATACAGTCATTATTGCAGCTATCATCCTTCCCTCGTGCCTCTACTGGCTAAGACTCAGCAATCAAACTGTCTTTTCTTGTATGCTTCTCTGTTAAGTAGTTCTTAAAGAAGGGAAAAGATCTTTATTTTGGGCCAATGTTTCCTTTTGTTTCTATAACACAATCAGCTCTGAATGATGTATGAACATGCATCTGGTCTCTGCTTGACAACCTCTAATGGTAGAGATCCCACTACCTCAAGGCATTCTATATTTGAACAGCTTCAGTCTTTGGCTTGAAGTGAATTCATCATAAAATTCATTCATTCAGTCCTAGGAGATTCTATTTCACATCTCAGAAAAATGTGCCAAAATGACCACAGCATACTCTGTTGTTGGTAGCAGTCAACAAATCACTGCCTCCCTATTCCTCATTTGGGAGTTACCAATTCCATTCCTGATTCTTTCTCTTTCTGTTCATTACTGATGATTTCTCTCACCTGTGTATTCATATTATGTTTTCCCCTGCAGTTTCCTCCTGTTTGGAGAAGACCTTTAATATTTTTCACTCAGCTCCATATGTCCAGCCCCTCCTTTCTTCACTTTGTAACATTCTTTAAAATCTCTAATGTCCTGAGACAGGTTAGGATTCCCCTCTGCCTCTTCAGATTCCTTTTTCTTCCTTATTTTTTGCTTTGAAACTCTCCACTATTTTAAAAAGGAATATTTCATTTCTTCAGTAATCCTCAAGAATGAGGAAGCCTTTCTCATGTCCTTTTCCCTTCTCTACTGGAAGGAGATCAGTCTAAACTTTGAATTTGTGCTTTTTGTAAGGCTCTTTAACTCCTGTTATTACATATTATATAAATGTATTATAATGTATAATATGTAATATTATATATTATTGTATCTCAACATAGATCATAAGTTGAGATGTTCCTAGGGTCATGTCATTATAAATTTGATGCTAGATGGGACTTTAGATGCTAGATGTCCAAACTTCATTTATAGAAGAAGAAATTAAAGCCCAGAATGTTTAAGTGACTTGCTCCTATCAAACAGATACTAAGTAAAATCAATATTTGAATTCAGGACTTTTGTCTCCAATAAAAGGAAGGGCAGTAGATAGAGAGCTAGGCCTGGATTCAGAAAGATTCTGAGTTCAAATCTGGCCCCACTTATTTATTAGCTGAGTGACCTTGGACAAGTCATTTAACCTGTTTGCCTCAATCTCCTCAACTGTAAAATGGGGAAAACAATAATAGCACAAGTTCCCATGGTTGTTGTGAGAATCAAATTATATAATATTTGTAAAGCATCATGCCTGGTATACAGTAGGGTCTTAATAAATGCTTTTTTCCTTCCAACTCCACTGTTCTTTCTACTACACCACATTGACTTTAATGGTCAGACTAGTCTACTGTATCTTGTCCTATAGTTGCTTGATCATGAAATCTATAGCATGAGCTGCAAGTAGGTTCTGACCAATAATTGAGTAGTATAAGATTTTTGAATTATTATTTTAATTGAGAATAACACTAAATTAAATCACTATCATATGCTTGACCAGTAGGTTCCAGTGTTAGGTTGAGCTTAAAATATATTTCCGTGACATCTAGCGTAAGTGGTAGTCAATATAATAACATTTTATAATGAATTTTTTTATGATTTGTATGACATTTTTTATTACAAGATTTAAAAACACTTTGACCCTAGCTATGCCTTAAGGATAAACTTTGGTGTTCTGGTTTATTTCTAACTTCCACAAACATTTCATAGGATAGATTCAATGGTAGCTACGTTTATACTGTAAAAATGAAGGATTATGCCCAAGGTCATAGCAATGTAGTAGAAAAAACAATGTTCTCAAAGATTCTAATGTTGTTGATCTGGATCTATCATTTATATTTTGTGACCTTGGATGTGTCATTCCCCTTCTCTCAGACTTAGTTTCTTCATCTGTAAAACAAAGGAGTTGGATGAGAAGACTTTTAATTCCTTCCAATGTTGGATATTAAGGCATGAAGTTAATCAAAGTGCCATGGACTAAATGATCTATGAATTAATGTTCCCTAATGTTTAGTCTAGTGATCTCTCTGCCAACAGAAACTACCACTGCAGATTATGATGTGAATCCAAATAGATCCAAAAATGATGATATGCTTTTAAAAATTATAAAGCAAAAGTGCTTTTTTCATTCCTTTCCTAATACCTACCAAATTACCTACCTATGTGTGTTTGTGGGGATTGTGATTCTTCTGAGGTTTTGTGGAAGAATTCCAGTAAAACCTTATCATCTGGCAAAGTTCAAAACTTTTTAGAACTTGTAAGGCAATTTAAATTTGCTAAAATGATTTTGTTAAGGTAGAAATATTTCATCTCAGCTTTGTTGTTTTTTTTTTTTTTTAGTAATGTTTATTAGTAGAAAAAACTGAGAAATGTTCAGGGTCATATCTACATATCAAATGAGATAATTTATGCAAATTGTTTTGTAAACCTTAAAGTCCTATATATGTGTTAATTCTTATTATAATCCAGCTAAGGTTGACATGATCTGGATGGGTCTGGTTTTGAAGTGTAAGGCAAGGAGCTAATTAAACTATTTTAGAAATAGGTAGGGCTATAATCTTGTCCATAAAGTCAGGTTAAATTTCATCTTAGTAGCCTGGGTCCATAATCAAGTCTACTATAAGTTTTTGATCCTGACTCTTAGTAACACATCAGTTACTCTTTCTAGCTTTGTGTCACATGAAAAATTTCAAAAGCATTTATCAGAATTGCAGAAGAAAAAGATGAATTTGAAGTCAGGAAGCCTACATTTAAATCCCTTTTTAAGGATTTTGTTGTTACTCAATCATTGTCTGACTCTCTATGACCCCATCTTGGGTTTTCTTGGCAAGATACAGGAGTGGTTGACCATTTCTTTCTCTAGCTCATTTTACAGATGACAAAACTGAGGCAATAGGGTTAAGTGACTTGCACAGGGTCACAGAGCTGGAAAGTGTCCAAGGCCAGATTTGAACTCAGAAAGATGAGTCTTTCTGATTCCAACTCCAGTGTTCTATCCACTGTGCCACATAACTGCCCACATGCAAAGCCTAGCTAGCCTTGCTGTTAGTGACTTCATGTGTGACTTTAAGCATCACCCTTAACTTCTCTCACTTTCCCCATCCATAACATGAGAGGACAAGATTGTCTCTGAAGACCCTTTGCTCTCAAGTTGATTCTATAACCCTAAATTGAACAGTACATAGGACAAATTCTTTGGGGGTGGGAGTTTGGTGGGAATTCCACTGGATACCTTCCTTTCCTGATTCTTCTGAGTACCCTGCCCCTCCCTTTCTCCTTCCCCAATGGCTCTTTTATATTTGTTCTACATTTACCAGCGAATATGTTCTATTTCTTAGTAGAATCTAAGATCCTTGAGAGCAAGGACTATGTCTTTTTTTCTTTGTTTTTATTCCCAGTACCTAACACAATTCCTGTCACATAATAAGTACTTGGAAAAAATACTTGTTGATTGATTAATTGGTAATGAAACTGATCCTGGAGGGACTAGTGATTGGATCCAGCCATTCAACCAGTCTCTACTGCCATCTCTGGCTTGAGAAGGAAAAGCAAAGAAGACTTTGCAGGTTATAGCTCCATTATGGTTAGATAGCTTGGCATCCAGTTGAGTGAATACCTGTTTGTGCTGGTCTGTATAGCTCAGGGAAAGCCACTTAGATAAGTTTTGTAGTTCCATTACTTAAAGAGAACTGCTATTCACAAAAGAGCTAAAATTCCTTAAATGCTCTTTTAAGGGCAATTGAAGGAGCTTATTAAGGCTCTGTTCCAATCCAAAAGAAAAGAGGTTTTCCCTAACTGTAGGGTGGGTTATCCTAAGCACATGACTTTTTCTTTCTCATTTGTTTCCATGCCCATTTCCTATAATTGTGTGCACCTTCTTTGAGCACATTGGAGTAATGAGATTGTGTGATATGAGTTTATGTTATAATGTATTTTTTTATGTATGATTTGTTCCGATATATATAACAAAATACAATAGAAACACAATATATAACAAAGTACAATATAAAATGGTTATATTTAAGCTCCAAAAATTCATTATTATGAGCAATTGCTTGTGTAGACAGAAAACTCATCAAATTGAGAACTGAAGAACTAGAGTAGTGAACAGAGGAAGTATATTTCCCTTCATTGGGATAACCTCTAGGACTTTTATATATGCGGAGTAACTAGAAAAAACAGGAAAGAGAGAATGAGAAAGGGAAGGAAGTAAGGATAAGAGGGCAAGAGTAAATGAGGGAGAGAAGACTGAAGATACTTGAGTATAATTGAGTATAACTCAATTTATAGAATGCAACACTTCTTGGGAAAAGCACAAATGATGGACTCCAGCAGGGTTTGGATGTGAAGCACCTGAAAAGAGAGGAAGTGAAGTGAGAAATTCTTACTTGAAGAGTTAATCCAGTGAAATATTTATACCAACACCTTTGAGACTGCTTTATTATTTGGGGGTCACTTGAATAGAGATGATACTGGTCATCTTTTGAATTAGGAGTTACAGAGACAAGGGACATAGGGGAGGCCAGAGTAGGGGATGAATCAAATGCAGTTCCTTTCTCTCCACTCAGATGGTATTGTCTTCCTGAGTCCCTATTTTGTAATCAGGAGGGACCGCAGGATTTAGAAATGGAAAAGACCTTAGAAGTTTACTAATCCAACCCCCTCATTTTACAGATGAGGAAATTGAAGCCTAGAGGTTACTAATCAAAGGGCACTGATTAGATTTGAGAGGTAAGAGGAAAGTCAAGGACGACTCTACATTAATCAACAAGCCTATCCCCTCTTTATTTTTTTTCTTGCCCCCAATATAACTTAAAAAAATTTTCTTATATCTATTGCATTCTTCCCTTCCCACCCCCAAAGTTTCTCTGTGTTCTGAGTTTGGGCTTTTCCAATTGTTTTAGAAGAATGCCACTTTTAAAATTTATTCTGTTACATTTCTCCAATTTCTTTTTGTGGGGGTGGGGTGAGGGGATATGTACTCTTAAAATCTGAGCTCAGGGAGATATATGTTAAAGGCAAAAAAAGTAATTCTTTTAAATATTGAAGAAAAGAATATGGTCAAATAAAGCATAGAAATGTTGCTAAGAATCAGAAAAATGTAGAGGATGATGAAGACACTTATTTTGGCTCTATTTTCTCTTGGATTCTTGGAATACAGAGGATAAAACTATAAGTATTAATAGGGAAATGAAAACCAAGATACCTGTGGAGATGGGAAGATAGCGCCTAACTCCCCTTGATAAATATAAATCCCTTAGAATTCCCATTCTAGGATATTGAAGAGACTGGAAAATGTGATTGCTGAGCAGGTGAAGTTTTTCCAGTTTTCAAAACAAAAAATAAAATCTAGTGAATTCTACAAACTGTAAACCAATGAGCTTGACTTCAATTCCTTGTGAAAAACTAGATCCATAAACAATCTAAAATGTTCAGAATCAACGTCCACAAGTCCCTAGGGAAGTTAATTCACTCACATTCCTGTCATCTATAGCTGCCATTTTGCTAGTAACTGAATGAGTGTAAACTTATCTAATGATCTCTCTCTAGCTTCAAGGTCACATCCCTTCCAGCCATCTGTGTGAATTCTTGTCTTAGTCACCACAATCAAATTAATTCTACAAGTTGCTTCTGGAAAGGGTGTGTCAACTGCCTCATGAATCAACTTTATGACTCTTCCACATCCCCATCCCCTAAGTATATTATCACACCCATAGAATCTAATTCTTTAAGAGTAAAGACTCACTTTTTTTTTCACTTAGCATGGTGAAATACCTGGCACATAGTAAAATGCTTAATAATTGCATTTTCACTTATTCATTCACTTATTCACTCACCTTATCACTCCATTTACGTGTCTAAATATTGCCTATCTTTCAAGGCTGAGCTCAAATACCACCTGTTTCATGGAATCTTCCCTGATTCTTCTGACTAAAAGTGATCTTGTCTTCCGAAATTTCATAGGATTTTACTTAGACTGATGTAATCATCATTCTGGAAAAGTTTGCCAGTTTCCAGTTGCCTAGGTTGGGAAGAGAGGAAGCTATTGAGGGATTCGAACTGAAAGGTGTAGTTTTTCTGAGATAGCATGAATGTTTAAAAATCTCTCAGGAGAGGAATGGGTAGGAGAGAAAGAGAGAGAGAGAGAGAGACACAGAGAGAGAGAGAGAGAGAGAGAGAGAGAGAGAGAGAGAGAGAGAGACAGAGAGAGACAGAGAGAGAGAGAGAGACAGAGAGACAGACAGAGACAGACAGAGAGAGAGACAGAGAGAGAGAGACAGAGAAACTGAGAGAGACAGAGAGAGAGACAGTGGCAGAGTCAGAGACAGAGAGAGAGATAGTGACAGAGACAGAGACAGAGAGAGAGAGAGCAACAGAGACACAGAGACAGAAAGAGTTATAGAGCAAAAGACAGACCAATAGGAAATAGTGGAACCTCACTGAACAGTAGCAGGAGTTGGGTCAATCTCCCTAGTCCCAACCCTAGACTTAATGAGCTGAGTTTGAAAAAAAATCAGATGCAGATGCATCTGTAATTAAAAAAAAGGAGAAAGAAAAAATAGAGTTGAGCTGCAGCAGAGATGGAAGAAAATAAGGAAGGTCATTGGCTCCTATAGGTATCTTGGAACAGTAGACTGACTGAAGCCATAAATTATGCCAAGTTCTTCAGGGATTATGAGAAATTCAAAGAAAAGTTCTGCTTTTTACACAACTTCTCAACTACAGTGTCTTTCTGTTAACAGACATTGTAAGATACACTGCTCACTCATTTACTCAATCATTTCTGGTAAACCAAATTTTACCTCAACCCTGCAGAGGCCCAGGAGTAGGTGGGGATAAATATAAACGTAAATTATGGAAGAGAGCCTAAATTTTAGAAATTATGCTAACTGGGGGCTCTGAGCAATTTCAATTGTACTTCTAGCATTTTGTTTAATATAAGCTCTGTAAAGTTGTAAAGGAGGATACCATTATGGACTAGAGGGCTCATCTTATTGCCTGTAGGATGAAATATGTTCTAATCATTGTAAAGATATGTGACTGGTTAAATCTCGGGATAATGGGGATAGGGAGGAAAAGGCACTGACTGATGGTGCTCTTTATAGCAATATCCACGTGTACTAACATTGCACATCTTTTATGTAGTAATTACATTGCTTTAAAAAAATTATATTTATTTATCCTCTTTACTAGATTGTAAAGTCTTTAAGGGGAGATATCATCTCCATGTTCCCTTCAGTATTAAGCATAATTAAAAAAAAAAAGAAAAAACATTTTGTTAAGTGTTTGACATACGCAAAGTGACTAGAGATGCCTAATATAAAACAAGGAGTTTGGAGTCTAATGGGGATGGGAATGAGGGTATACAGTATGTACTCCATTAGGTGAAACCAAGTATAGATGATGTAATTTGAAGTAATTTCAAGAGGAAGAGAGCACTACCAAGTGGGCATCATATAGGATCTGACAATTGAACTCTATTTTGAGGGAAATTATATATTCCCAAAAGTGTAGGTGAGGTGGAAATGCATTCCTGACAATGATGAGGTGATGGGACCTGGACCCTGAATTTTCCCAGGCATTTCAGCAGCCCAATCCCTGGCATTTTTTTGACCTGAGTCATCTGGTCCTTTCTAGACCACCTAGATACTCAATAATACTTTTAATTGCCCTTTAACTGTGGCTCTTCAACCACTTAACTCCTTTCATTGTCTGCACCTGGACCACATGGGCTACTCACCATTACTTAATCCCATCTAGACCCTTTCTGTAGCCCCTGAACCATCCCAGGCTATTTACCACTTCTTTCTCCCATCCAGATCTTTTCACTGACTCATTTTCCCCTCCTTTTGTATGTAAGTATCAGTCCTATCCTCATGAAATGTGGAGATTCTTAGAATCTATCCTTCTGCTATTGACATTACAATAAACTTCGCTACTTTTTGACTGAAGGAAAGCTTGAGTGAATTAATTCTTTCCAGGCCGGCACCTCTGTACCCTTACATTTTGGAGTTCCCAGCACCCCAGTGTGTAAAATATGAAAACAGAAAATGGAGTGTTGCATACAGGAAAAAGTTAGTCTGGATGGAATGCAGAGTACCTTGTACAATGTACAGCCTTAAGACCATGAATTTATAATTTCAGACTGATTTCTCCCTTATGACATGATTGCTTCTTTCCTCTTCTCCACTCCCCAAGCCAATGTATGCTCAAAAAATGCAGTCCAGTTTTAATATCACTTGAAGGAAAAACATAATAAACCCATTGAAAGAAAAGCATCCAATTAATGTGTTCCAAAGAAAAATATAAGTGATTTGAGATAAGCCATCAACTTGGATCATCTATGCTGCTCATTGACACAGAGAACTGAGAGTTGATCATATGTGTGTGCATGAATGTATATACATATCCATCTATAGTGATGGCTGTGTCCAAGATTAAGGACTCTAACAGCTAGGGCTTTTATTCCTTCTTTCTATGCTGCTAAGATAACAATCTGGTTCATTCCTCAGCTCCAAGTGCACAACTCCTTTCATAGCCCTGTAATTAGTTACTCTGGTTGAGCTTCATAAGACTGGTCCTTAGCATACAGGCAGCCAGTATGAACTGGGCTGATACACAAGTTCTGATAAGATTCACCACGTTGGAAAGATTTTGTGTTTTTCTGGTCTAGTTCTAGAACCCTCTGTAAACTTTGAATTATAATGAGACTGAATCAGAAGAGGATTCATTACTGGATTTTAACACATATTTTTAAGTAAATCAACCCCCATTTCCACCTAAATTAGAGAAAGAGTCAAAGACATCTATCTGAAGAGACAGTTTTTCCCTCTTGTAATTTTTTGTCCCCCAGCGAATGGTACAGGCCAAGTAGAGTTGCAGAAGGACTGCCAAGGCCCCTTTTCCTGATATGCACATGACTTTTTCTAGCTGGGAGGGAGGGAGTATTTCTTATCATTCCATTTTCCTTCCATGAGAATGGAGAGTGTACACCTGAGACTCTCCCTTGGATACAGTTCAGCTGGCTCGGGTTCATTCTAGATAAAACAGAGTGATGCTAATCCATTGGAGCCAAGTGCATTTGATAAGGAGCACAGTTACTGCCTCCTCTGCCTCTACTGAGTGAACCTGTCCACAGTTTAATGAAGAGGTGTCTAAACTTGAGGCCTGAAGAATCTATCATAGCCCTTGTATTTCCTGACAGCCTAGCTCTAGGGACATGGGAGGAATGAGCTGGAAGCAGCCACTTTCTGAGACCTCTGGCCTGTGTCAATAGCCAGTCTTCCTGCTGCAGAACACTTAACACTTTGGGGGCTGTGCTATCCTGGTTGTCTCAGTAAGAGTTTTTTGGTTAAAAGTCAAGATTCCATTTCACTTTGGCCAGGAGCGAAGAATAAAAATGACTTTCCATAGCTGTCCATCAAAGACAAAGACAAAAGAGCACATCCTCACTTCACCATGAAATGCTTGCTACAATAATCTGCTTGCTTTGCAGTTCCTTCCCTCAGTGGTACAGTCTATAGTTGAAAACTATATCTGCTTCTTACATTTTCAGCAGTTCTTCCAGAGTTTCTGAGATCAGTTTGTTCTCATTTAGTCATGTCCAACTCTTCATGACCTAGTTGGGATTTTCTTGGCAGAGATACTGGAGTGATTTTGCTATTTCCTTCTCCAGTTCATTTTACAGATGAGGAAACTGAGGCAAACAGAGTTAAGTGACTTGCCCAAGGTCACAGAGATAATGAATGTCTGAGGTTAGATTTGACCTAACTGCCCTTCTGAGACGATAGGATCATGGATTTAGAGATAGAGGGAACTTATCAAGTCCATCCTTCTCATTTTACAGATGATGAAAATGAGACATAGAAAGGTTATTCAGGGCCACATAGCAAATGAGTGTCAGAGGTGAGATTTGAATACAGGTCTTCCTGACTCCAAGTCTAACGTCCCATCCACTGCAGCATGCTGCCTGCTCATAAAATTTTTACTCATTACTCATACTGTAGATCATATCGTGATTATGTTTTATTATGTTCTATTACATTTCCATGGTAAAATATTTTATAATAGAAAGAGTTATGGGACCCTCTGTTTGAACTTCAGTGATACCTTTTGCCAGATGTGTATCTTTTGAGAAGTCCTAAGTTCTCTGACTTCATTTTCCTCATCTGTAAAATGGGGGAAGTAATTCTAATACTACCTAATATCTCACAGGGCAATTGTGACAAAAGCTGTTTGTAATCTGTAGATAGTTTGATATTCAAAAATCTCAAATTTTAGTAATGGAAATTTTTTTATGGCCTACACAGATCATAATTCTTTCACAATTCAATACATGTTATTTTAGAGTTTCTGTGGCCAAAAGAAAAAGCTTTACCCAGTAGATAAGTCTCTCTGAACTTAGCTAAGGCAGCCTTGTGAATTTCACAGTGGTATCCTAGAGGCGGGCTCATATTAGGTCCAGCTCTATGAGCAACTACCTATTGAAAATCAGCAAATATTACAAATTAGGGTATGAATTATTGCTTTTTTATTGTCTAGGCTTTTAAAATAGATGGGGAAAATGCTAACAATGCAGATTAAACTTAAAGCTGTGTCTTGTGTAAATTTTCCCTTTGAAGAACTGATTGTTAAACATTTAATAGCGTACCCTTCCATATACTTCTTATGAGGTTCAAAATTTAAACTTTTTTCAGCTTGGCTGAAACTTTTAGAATTCAGACTCAAGGAGGTAGGAACCTTCTAGAGTTTGTGCTCTACTGGCATAGTCTTCAAGTGCTGGACATGGAGTTAGTTAAGAAGCCCTGGGTTCAAATGTCACCTTAGATATTTACTAAGACAAGAGATAGAAGGCAGCTAGGTGGATCAGTGATAGAGTGCTGAGCTTGTAGTCAGGAAAACCTGAGTTCAAATCCAGCCTCAGACACTTACTAGCTATGTAATCTTGGGCAAGTCACTTAACTTCTATTTGCCTTAATCCACTTGAGAAGGAAATAGCAAATCATTCTAGTATGTTTGACAAGGAAACACCATATACAGTACTGGCATGACATGTTCCACAGCATCACGAAGAATCAGACAAGAGTGAAAGAATGAACAAACATAAAACAAAAGACAAAATTTTATCCAAACCTTCAGTGCTTTACTAAGTCTGAACCAAAAGAATTAACCAGCAACAACCCCCCAAATAAGATGTTTTTATTCTATTTCCCATTTCAGGCTTCTCCATAATCCTGATGCTTTTAACTCTATTTTCTTTCTCTTCTACATTTCCCTTTTCTTTACCTCTTGTTTTATATGTTTATTTTATTTTTATGAGCAACAATTATTAAGCTAATAACAATAACATATGAAGAAACTGAGCTTATATGATATGTCCAGGATTGCATAGCTTTCCCTTCTCTTAGGAATTCATAAGTCAGAACACCCTCCTTGTTATCCCTCCCTAAAAAAGTGGCAGTAATAGAGGCAATTCCCACTGGAAATAGAAAGATTGTGATTCACTCATAGGTATTAGAATCTGCCCAATTGTCAGACTTGTTAAGATAGACTGTAGGGTGATTAAAATCCCAGAAACTATCCTGTACCTTTAAAAAGTGAATTCAGCACATATATATTTCATCTGATTCTGATTGCTATTAATCATGGGTCCTCTGCTGCCCTTTATTCTCTGCTTGGTTATGATCTGCTAACCTAGACTTCTTTTCATAAATTTGGCTCTCATCTTTCTGGATTTTGGACTTTCCTTCTCTTTTCCTTTGTTTTGTGTAACTTGGGCTAGTTTCTCCATAAAAAGTCAAGTCAACTTGTGACTTGAGACTCACTTAGTCAAGGGAGCTGGTCTTCAAATTGTTAACTTGGTTTCCTAGTTGCCTAGAGTAGAAAAGGTTAAGTTTATGAGAAATCAGTACTTGTTAGACTCTGTGGAATCCCCACGGCAGTATGTATTTCTAAATGGGTATAATACTGTTCTTTTTCTGCTACTGTGACAGATGTGGAAGAAAAAAGGAACTGTATGTACCTGAATAACATTATATTCTTTTTGAATCTCCCTTTTTAATCTTATGTGAAAATCTTTTTGTTTTTATTGGATGTTATATGGTTCATGAGTGTTTTATTGCATTTCAGTCTTGAACCTGCACAATTGGAATAACCTAAGTTGGCCTGGCCTGGAACATAGGGTGAGATTTCTCCTAGTTACTAAGAATGGCTCAATTTTGCTATCATATTCTCTGCCACACTGGAAATTAGCCCTCAAACTGCTATAAACCTCTACCAAGATGAAAGTATCTCATCAGTAAAGTTTTCTTTTTATAGTTCTCTGTTGTCCTGAATGGGTCTTAACTACTAAGACTTTCTTCTGTCAGGCTCTCACTGTCTCCATTACCATCTTATCCCTTTTGGCATATGAGGGTCTGCTACATCTTATCCTCTATTTAATGTTTTTTTTAAATAAAGGGGAAGAGTACATAGGGAGCTGGCCTAAAAGCCTAGAAACTTTGGACTCAGGTTCACTGGCTGGGGGACCATGGGCAAGGCATTCAACTGCTCAGTGCTCTAGACAAATCTCTAAGACTATAAATTGCAGGAAAGGTGCAAATTTACATTGCTAGAAGGAATTTCATTATCTTTGAGTTTCATAAACCATTGAAATAAAAGATCCAGTCCCTATCTCTATCCCTGTTTAGTATTAACCAGAAATAATGGCATGTATCTATAGAAGTGGCAAGAGCTAATGTGATACACATTTATTTAGTTGAATCAAGCCCCACAAGGGATAGGAAGAATTCCAGAGACACCTAACACAATGAAATAAATGAGCAACTCTGATGGAAAATTAAATTGGATGTACAACTCACAAGTGACAAGAGAAACCTTTCTGAATGAACAATTTAAGCTAGTCAGACACAATGATAGTTTCTGAATTGCTTTCAAGCTCTCAGGAAACAAATTTAGGCATCATGGTGGACACCTTAATGAATATGTCCCTCTGCCTAAAGGGTATTGATAAATAGGGTATTCAACAAATAAGACATGCATCTGAGTTATGAAGCAAGAATGGCTGAGAAAAAATATTGTGCCATTATGGAAATTGATCATACACAGACCATTTCAGCACAAGATTCTATTTCAGACATCAGAGTAAGAACTAGATAAGAACAAGAATGGGAAAGGTTTGATTGGACCCAAGCAAAAGGCCGATGAGGACAGGAACAAGGTGGCAGGAGGGAAGTTTGTATATGTAGAGGACCTAATTCTCTTACCACTCATTTCAGAGGTTGCTGAATGCTATAGAGCCATTAGCATAATCATCATCAACATCATCTTCATCAGAAAGTATTTCTTAGGAGCCTCTGTTGTCTAGTACCATGCTAGGCATTATTCAGAGATGGCTATCCTTTGCACTAATACTTTTAGGATGGACTCTAATGAAATATCTAAATAGGTAAAAGGAAGATGTTTAAAAGACTAAAAGAAGTAAGGAAATACAGAATTGAGCCATAAATATCCATTTTAAATGCATGTGAAGTCTAAGTATAATCTGTAGTCACCACAGTTGCTCTCCTATTGAAGTTTTGATGGACCCCTGGAAATGCTAATGTCACATTGACTTATTTAAGATAATAAGACCATGAACCAGAAGAGATCTTAGAAATCTTCTAATCCAATCTCATCTCTCTCTCTCTCTCTGTCTCTATCCCTCCCTCCCTTTTTTTTAACCCCAGAGGCAAATAAAACCTAACAAATCTGAAAGACTTATCTAAGGTCACACAGTGTGTAAATGGAAAAGTGGAATTCATAGGCTTATAGATTTAGATCCAGAAATTACCTTAGAGACCACCTAGGGTAACTCATTTATTTTTGTGTGTAAGGACAGTGTAAAAGTTTGAGCAAATCAATTACCCCCACTCAACCCAAAGTTAATATAAGGCAATGCCCCATAAACAGGTGGGAGTATGTCTCTATTGAATCAAATCAAACAAAGCATTCCAACTAAGACCGAAAATACCTAGATAAATTTTGGTGTCTCTGATGAGTCACTGGATAACTAGAAGGGATGTTGCATAGGAATAATGCTTGGAATAGATAAGGAAATAAGACTCTACTATAAAATTTCAAACTAGTTGGGACCTGAGAGAGATTTAGAGTCTTGTGAATATCTGGCAACTCAGAGGTAAGAGAGCTGCCTTCAAGAAGGAGTTGCTCATAGGAAGAGGAAAGCACCCTGAGTGTGGGCTTCAGCCTCTTTCCCATCTGTTTCCACCCTACCTTGTCTGGGGGAGGATTTTTTTTTTAACTTTAGAGAGCCTGAAGGTTTTCCATTTTTTCATCAGTAGTATCCCTGAAATAGCTGATGGCAGTGTCTGAGCCAAGGGCAGATTGAGTGAAGATGTGTCCTCAAGAAGCCCAGGAAAGAAGCTAGACCATGAAACTTCTTGTGTATCCACTGAAGGAGAAAAATGGACTTCTAGTAACAAGAAACTATGAGTTACCTCTTTGCCATATATACTCTCTAAGCTTGAGCCCACTAATGGTACTAAATACTCTTTTTAAACAAGCTTGTTAAGTGTAGCTGACTGATTCCTAATCTTGGCAGGAAGCACACTGTGGGGGATTCTCAACATAGCATTAGAGAGACAGCTCTCAAAAACTCCAGAGCTAAACTTGAGAGGGGTGCAGCAGTTGTTCTCTAAGGACCCAAAGTGAGTACATGTTTGGGTTGGGATAGTCACTTCCGAACATATACCACATGAAAATAAGAAGACTGAGGTTGTGAGAGGTTGTAATTTGCCCACAGTTACAGAAAAAGGGAAGACGAAGGAAAGCTATGAAGCCAGCACTTCTGATTCCAAGGCCCATTGTATAATCTTTCTACAACACCATGTTCCCCTTTCATTCTCTATATGATTTGTCAGCCAATGAGTTAGCAAGTATTTATTAAGTGCCTACTGTGTGCCAGGCACTGTGATAAGTACACTGTATATATATATATATATATATATATATATATATATATATATATATATACAGTGTACTTATCACAGTGCCTGGCACACAGTATATATATATATACACACACAAGCTCTGAAGAAGCTCACAATCTAATGATGGAGACAACATGGAAAGAACTAGTTACAAACAATATAGAAGCATGATACATTGTGAGTGATCTCGGCACTGTCATAAGGGGATGGGGAAAACTCTATGTTGCTGAAGGTAGAGTTTTAGCTGAGGCTTGAGACTGAACTTTGGTGTAAATTCACTTGTTATTGTTCAGTTATATCTGATTCTTTATGACCCCATGGACCACAGTAGACCAGGCCCTCTTATCCTCTACCATTTCTCCCCAAGTCTCTCCATACTCACGTTCATTAATTCCATGGAACTCTCTATCCATCTCATCTTCTACTGTCCCCTTCTCCTCTTGCCTTCAATCTTTCCCCACATCAGGGTCTTTTCCAACAAGTCCTGTCTTTTCATTATGTGGGCATAGGATTTAAGCTTTAGCTTCAGTATTCAAATTTCCAATAAATAGTTGGAATTAATTTCCTTAAATATTGACTGATTTGATCTTCTTGTTGCCCAAAGGACTCTCAAATGTCTTCTCCAGTGCCACAAGTGAAAAGTATTGATTCTGCAGTGCTCAGCTTTCCTGATAATGCAGTTCTCACAGCCATGTCTTGCGATTGGGAAAACCATAGCTTTGACTCTACAGGGTCAGTTGCTACTACCCTTTTGGTGAAGGAGAGAAGGCAGGATACAGTATAATTGAAGTGAAGGATGATAAAAGATAAGTCAGGGGGGGACAGAGAAGCTAGTTGCTCTCATCTAATCAATCCCTGGAGGCCTCCTAGAAGAGGTAGGAATTCGGCAGTAATTTGAAGGATAGAAGAGAATTTGCTTCCTCAGTGACAGGGAAAAGGATATTCTAGAAATAGCATCATGTGGAAGAAGAACCAAAGGTGAGAGTGATATAACTGCACAAGAAGGTCATGCACTATTTCAAATGGAGTGGAACAGTGCAAGAGTTGGGGAGATTTAAGACCTTGGGTTTGGTGGTGGGAGGAATCCAGAGATTTAAGATTAAACTGCAAGAAAGAAAGCTCTTCAGATTCCTCAGCATCACCATTGTAATTTTAGGATTACTCAATTGAAATTCATATTGGATTTCTTTAATGTATTGCATCTAATTAATTATCTATTGGTTGAAGTCTTAATTACTTGCTATTCATTTCCAATTTCATGAAGGGGCTTCACAATCCAAAATAGCTTGACATAGTTTGGGGAGTTAAGAAAACTAAAGAAGGCTGCGAGGATAAGAGAAGACTAAGGCCTATGATCATACAGTGATAAAGGAGAAAAAGAAGATATTGTAAAGGAAGAAGTAAAAGAATATGTCATTAGATTAAGTATGGACGTTGAAGGCCAAGTATGAATAGAAGTCTACTTGATTGTGGGTGAGGTGGGAATCTTCATTTGGAATTTTAGGGTATTGGTGGTTCTGATTTGGGATGGGAAATTTAGCCAGAGCAGAGTTATATCTAGTCTAAAGGGTGCTTCTCCTCCCTCCACAACTTTCTATATGCACTTAAGTAAGGGTGAATATCAGGACTGAGTCTTGAAAAATCTGGGAACATTTTTTAAATGAAGAAAAAGAAGGTGAGAAGGAAGGAAACAAGGAAGAGAGGAAGGAAAGGAGGAGGGAACAGAGGGGTGGAGAAGATTTTTTGCCTATTTGTTTTTTGGAGTTTTTCTCTGGTCAGAATATAGAATGCTGCTGAAAAATACACATACACATATAGAAAGAGGGAGAGAGAAAGAGGAAGGGGGAGAGAGATAGACAGAGAAAGAGAAAGATGAGAGAGAAAGAGATGAGAGACAGAGAGAGAGAGAAAGAGAAAGAGGAAGAGAGAAAGAGAAAGAGGAGAGAAAGAGAGGGAGACAAAAAGAGAGAGAAAGAAAGAGAGAGAAAGTGGGAGAGAAAGAGAGGAGAGTAAGAGAGAGAGAGAGAGAGAGAGAGAGAGAGAGAGAGAGAGAGTTTTCTTAAAACACTTCCCCTGTATTCCTTCTGGGAGCGCAAGGTGAAAAACAAAGATGGGTGAGATAGGTACCTGGAGAATAGTGATGACTTCTAGAATAAATTAATATGTTATTCACAAATGTATCAGAAAATCTAACTGGATGCTTTTAATCCATAGCTTTAGGTCCAAAGAAGCCTTCCAATGAATTAAGTTTATGTAACATCTAATCGAGCATCTCTATATTCAAAGTATGAAGCCAATTGCTGTGGGGAGAGAGAGTTGAGTAAGACACTCTGTTCAAATTCAGCAAATTTAAATCCATTGTATGAATGTGAGTGGTCAGGTATACAAGTAGCAAGAAGAAGGTGAAATGTTGCAGAGAAAAAGAACAGATTCAGGGTGGGGGAGGAGGGGGTTCATGGGAGAAATGAAATCATTTCTTGTAGGGGGCATCACAAGTCTTCAAGAAGTAGATGGCACTCTGTGCACTGAAGGATGGAGAGGATTTTTGCAAGGGTGTGCTGGGGAAGGAGGAAGGGAGCATTCTTTTGACATGACAATAAAATCAATTAGGGCATTACAGCTCATATTTTTCAGAGCAGAGCAAAGAGGGCATTCATCAGTCAGGGTCACTTTTCATAGCGATGCCCTCCTGCTGATTGTCCAGCACAGTTAGAACCTGACAACCTTCCAAGGTCATTGTAAGGCCTTTTTATGTAGGTCTCGAGTAGAGCATGTGAGGGAATTCCCACTAGCTGATTAAATATTTGTGTATTTTATCATTTTCCTGCAGCTAATGGCTTTTGGCAATTGGGATATTTTCATAACTCTTATAAGTAAATATCATAGAATCAGTCACAGAAATAACATTGACCTACAGGTCCCAGACCTGAGAGAAATTAGACTGGACCAGAAAAAAAAACCTAGCTATGGGAAATTTTCAATAAGGAAATAAAAGAAAGAGAAGAATTAGGAGATGAAAGAAACATAAAAGAAAGAAAAGAGTTGAAAACTCTACAGACAAAATGCAGGATGAACAAACTACAAAAAGGTAGAAATAAATTGCTTTTTAGCCCAATTTAACTACTCCAGATCTGAGTTTGGGCCCTTTTCTTAGGGTAATGATAGCATATTATCCTACCACATTTCAATCATAAATATCATGTTCTAGGCAAGGTCATGCTATCTTTGCAAAGCATAATGCAAATAGTCCCATGATTCTGATTTAATTCAAATCAATCAATATCTATCAGACACCTACTATGTAGATAAGAAACCTCAGAGATCCTCTGGTCTTACCTTCTCATTTTACAGAGGAGGCAACTGAGGCCAGGGAGGTAGAGTAATTTGTCCAAAGTGGCCAAGGTCATAAAGATCATTTCTCCAGGTCCTTTGACTCCAGAACAAGTGTACTTCCAGCTGTGCAAAGTAAATGAAGGATGTGCAAATTTAGAGTATCCACCCCAAATATCCACACAGACTCTGCCCAACCTGTGGTAGAGCATTGCGAGCTCGTGTTGGTCTGATCAGCCACAGTCAGACATATTGACACTTCACTTTATCATGGTGATGTCATTTTGGTCCTCTTTGAGAATGAAGGACAACAACCAACCAACTTCCAACTATACTTTGCTGCTTCTTTGGAAGAACTAATGATTCCAAGATGAAGACCTAAAGAATCGGTGGGTCCTGGCCATGGATAACAAACTGCAAAATCACACATGATATGGGGGATGAACTGCTAAGTTTGGGAAATACCAAATACACCAGTTTGGATGGAATTATGAAGGACAGTAATGTGAAATTAGGAAAGAAAAGAACTGCATAGATTGTACATGAAGATATTTACTGATGCTTTTGCTTTTATATTCTAGCCCAACCCCAACTTGACCCCTGGCCCCCCTGACCATCCCATGCCAACCAAGATCTCTGTAGCTTTTCCAAGAAAATAACCTTCTATGGTCTTAGTTTTTTTCCCTTTTCTGGGCATTTTCCCAGCCAGTTACTTGACTTCTGAGAGTTCTCTCCACCCCTGGCCTACATCCGCCCAGCTAGTGCTTGGGGTCTGAGATTCAAATGCTGCTCCCCA
>CM053771.1:81980882-82048507 GCA_028658325.1 Potorous gilbertii | reverse complement strand
ACTAGAATAAATTTTAGTTCTCATCTTCCTTTTGTCAGGCTTTTGAGTCTTAATCATATCTTGGAGTCATACTTTACTGAACTAACCAAGTTTTTTCATTCTGGTTAAATCAGTTGCAAATATTTCAACAAGACCTCCTGAGACAGTAATATTCATCCATTGTTTAGTTCTACATTGGGATGTAGCCAGTAGACATAAAGCCAGCATGGAAGTAGTTAAGAATCTCAGGTTGAAAATATTATCTCAATTAACTTTGGTTTTCCATAAACTGAATAATTTGTTTTTATTGTTTTTCTATTGTAACCATGCTAAGGAAAGCCAAGGCAACTTAGCTGTGGGGGTGACAATGATTAACAATCATTCAAGCCTGAACCAGCTTTTCTCTTACTATGATGCTTCTTTTAGCCAGAAAATAAAAACAGGGAGCAGATAGACTTATTGACCAAAGTTTGTTAGTCCAACCCATCATATTATTGTTGCAAAATACTTTGTCTTGGAAGGAGAACTAGATAGTGAGCTAGGTGAGATCTCTTGATAGCAGAATAAAATGGGAGGGGGGTAGCTATTATGTTGTCTTTGGTAGCTTTCCTTCCTCTTTCTTTCTCTGAGTTGTGTGGATTCCTGGGGAAGTTTTGTGTACTGGGCTGGGCTGTAATCTTTCACAATCTTAGGTCCAAAATTACTAAAGGATTGGTTTTGGTAATATGACTAAGTGAGTGGTCACGATTAAGCCAAACCTTCCTTCATTGCTTCAAAACAGCAAATGCACCAAATAAAGCAAATAAAAAGCAATTTTACAAAAAGGGAATGGAAAAATCCTCACAGGGAAAACCATTTAAAAAAAAATGAAAAGAATAAGTAAGAATATGAGTAGAGAAAATAACTCAGGAGAAAAATAAACATTGTGGGATAAATGAAAACAAGTCTTTAAAAAGCAAGAAGAGTACAATAGCTGAAAGACACCAAGAAGGAAAATTGCCTTAAGGTTGTCTGAAGTGATAACCTTTAGTTTAGTTAATAAGCTCAATAAGAAAAATTAAGGTAGACATGGCATCTACAGCATAAATCAATGAATGTAGGTTTAAAGAAAGACAACCATGGGAATAGTAAACTTAAAACAACTAATGGAAAAACGTTATAAAATCAGTGACTCCTCTGAGGAATAAAATGGTACAAATAGAAGATAATTTACAAAAGTCACAGATTTAATTATAAAATTAAAATTTCACAATACAGTACAACAACAAAGTTTTGAGATCCAGATAAATGAAGATAACTGAGCTACAGGACTAAGTTCTACAATATAACTTGATAATTCTTGATCTTCTAGAAACAGACTAAATGCCAAATTTCAGGAAATCCTATAAGAACATCTAGAAATATTGAAAACAGAAGGAAAATTAAAAATTGATAGAAGTCATAGGATATCTTTTAACTATCTTGGAACTTGGTGCAATTAAAAGTGTATTTAATTTAGAATCAAGGATTAGGATTTATATCCTGATGCTGCCACTGATTATTCATGTGATCTCAGGCAAGTCACAACATCTGGGCTTCCATTTTCACATCCATAAATTGAAAGGATTAGTCTAGATGAACTCTAAGGTTACTTTCAACTCTAGACCTGTTATTCTGGTCATGAGATTCCATATAATCAGAAACAAAGATAGCATTTTTCCAGTAGCTAGGAATAAGCAAGCCACAGATGTAAAATCACTCATTTCAATCATACAGGACTTCTAATTGAGGACAGAAAGGGAAAGTTTGAAATGTGTTATACCAACAAGCATGTGGAAGTGACTTTTTGACCAGTATTTCTGATCCAGCAAAAAAAGAGCATATTCCTTTAACACAAACAAAGAATTTCTTAAAACAAAGAAAAAAATGAAAGAAAAATTCAGTTCTGAGCAAGACGTATGACATTCAAACTAACCATGAAATAGACCCATAGCAATGTAAATAAGACTTTGAAGTCAGGAATCAACTAAAAAACTAGCTGAAATAATTAACAACTTTAGCAAAGAAGGAGGAAAGAAGGAAGGAAGCAGGGAAGGTAAGGAGGAGGGGTGAGTTCTGTTCTAGACATGCTGAACTTGATATATACATGTGGCATCTAGGTGGAGATGGCCAGAAGGCAGTTGGTGATACAGAATTGAAGCTCAGGAGAGATGTAGAGGCTGTATATGCAGATTTGGGAGTCATCTGCATAGAGGTAATAGTTGGAACTAAAAAGGTGAGACAGAGAGTGAGAGAGAGAGAGAAAAAGAAAGAGAGACAGACAGACAGAGAGAGAGAAGAGAAAGAATGAAGAGTGGTGGGGGCAGGAGCAGGGGGTAGGGGCATAAAGTGGGAAGGGGAGGAGAATGGAATGAGAGAATACAAATAGAGGCGTTGACCTTGGCCAACAGAATGATCCCTTCTGCATCAGACACTGGAACAACATAGAAGAGAATGGGAGATATCAACAGTTTTTGAGATACAGAGGAGGGTTGAAGAAAAATCTCACAGTGGAAAAATCTCTATTTTCTCAGGTCATAGGTAAGGCAAGTTCTTCATCTGGGAAGCTAGAGGGAGACTATAGAGTGAAAAGTTTAAAGAGAGAAGAGAAATTTTGGAATAGTCTCTGTTGAGAGCATAATAAAGAATCAATTAGGGAAAAATAAAAGGGATGAATGTTCTATTGCGATGAGGGCCCAGTTGAGTCATCTCAGTTAAGGGACTTCCTCCAGCACCATCCACCAGTAGATGCATTCTAATACTTCATATTCTTCTATGTGTATGTATGGGGTGTTTAGGGAGGACTAACACCTCTGATGTAAGGATTTGCTGAGCCATTTTCCAGGCTGCTCATCCATCTTTGGTGTCCATCTTCACTCAGCTCTCACCTGTGGCTCCAAGAAGCTGTAGCATGTGCAGCTACCACACCACAGTGAAACCTTCTCAGCAGATAGGCTAACCTATCAGTGAGTTAGGGGGATACCTACCCCAATTATGTGAAGACTTTTCCAGGCAGAATGGGTGATTGAGAACAGTTTGTTCCAATGGCCATGGAGGTAGCTGAAACATGAAGGTGCTGTGGAGTGGTTAGAGCTTGATCAGACTTAGAAGATGCCAAGGCCATTCACTATATCCTGGGCCATCACTAGTTGTCCTGACTTTTGTCCTGCTACTGGACTTTAATGACTCTGGAAGAGAGAGTGAAATAGATGTCTTTGTGCAACTCTACCTCACTTGATTCCAATTCATGAGTGAGTCAAGACGTCTCCCTATGATGTCATTGGTCCTCTTTGAAATGAAAGACAAACAAAAGTGGACTTCTTTATGTTTCTAAGTATTTTTCTTGTTAAAATAACAGCATGAGAGGCTCTGTGGAACTGACGATGATGATCAATTACCCAATGAGTGTCAGATCTAGAGTACTTAAAGTGCTAGGTTAATATCAAACATTGTTATGACATAAGGGATATAGAATAGAGAGAAATCACTGTGGATTGAAAACATTTCATAAGGAAAAAATGGTAGGATCTGGTTAAATGGAAAGGAAGAAAAACAATATCCTCGTTTGGCAGAATGAGATGGGGAAATAATGTAGAAAAGTTCAAAATGAGTTATTGTTTTTTGGTTTGGGAGCTTTGAGAGGGAAGGTAGATACAGAATGAATTGACCACATTGGTGGGACAGAGTAGATGAGGAAAAACATGAGAGATATCTAGGGTGGAGATAGACCATGGTAGATGATGATGTTAGCATAGCTCTAGGCATTAAGCAAAGCAAATGGGCCTGCCCCCCAAAACTTATACTTAATGCAAATGACATCAACTTGGATATAATCAAACAGGTATGGATACATTCCAGAAAGGAGATAATTATCCATAGATTAAATTCAGCTTAAAAAAATATGTATCCCTAAGCACTATTTCTTAGAAAATGACTCTCTCATGCTCAAGGGATGACATAAAATACCTATGCCTTCCATCTAAAATAACTATTATATATTTCATAGCTTTGTTGGGGGAGAAATAAAACATTTATTAAATATACTGAGTTCCCTGAATAATACTATTAAAAAGCTTTTTCAGAATGCAAAGGATTGTAACCAGATAATAAAATGGAAATGGTAATACTGGTAATTTTGTTGCTATTCAGTTGTTTCAGTCATATCTGACTCTTCATGAACCCATTTGGACTTCTCTTGACAGTGGTTTGACAGTTTCTTTTCCAGCTCATTTTACATCTGAGGAAACTGAGGCAAACAGAGTTAAGTAACTTGCCCAGCTAATAAGTGTCTGAGGTTAATTTGAATGCACAAAGAAGAATCTTCTTGACTTCAGACCTCACATCCTATCTACATTGCACCACTTAGCTACCCAAATACTAGCAATAGTGGTGGTGAATAAGCCAGAAATTTAGTAGAAGTATGGAATCACAGGCAAAAATTGTCTGAGGACTTGAAAGTGTCCTTGAGGTTCCCTGAGACTCCTGTTTAATTCTTAGTTTCTTATTACTAATTTGGAATTAAAACAATATGATGAGAGAACACATTTTTGTTCAAAGTGGCCAAAAAAAAATGAATTACAGTCCTCATGGCATATCTGGTATTTGTCACAGGATTTATAACTTCAGTTCAGTATGATAATCCAGAAAGAAAGAGAAAAAAAAAGACCAGGTGACTTGGGTGCAATTACTGTATTCAACAATGAATCAGACCATAGCCAAGTTTTTGCTGAATTTAGCAAACTTTATCTCAACATTTAGGTGACAGTTCTTACTTACTTACTTATCCCTAAAGGAAAGATTTTGATTTAGGAAAAGACAAGCTAACAATAAACTTGTATAGACTTTTAGCCTTACAATATGGGAAGGTTTTGTTGCCTTAATTATTCAAATGTACATTAAGTTCTGGAAGAAAATGGTATTGGATTTTAAATATAGTATTGTGTGAACCATTCTCCTGTAGGAAGTAAGAGATCAGTCAGTAGGACTATCCAAAAATATCAGAATCCTTTACAAATTATAGATGATTCATAATGAATATATGATTCTATCTATCATACACTTGTGTATTAGTTTGTATGAAAGCGGTGATAGGGGAGGATGCAGTACATAAGGAAGACTATATGGGAATTTAAGCAGTAATAAATCTATTTTAGGATAGAATGGATTCAACAGAACAAACTGATCAAAAAATATGTAAAATAACTTGGATCTAAAAAACTCAAATATCAGAAATGTTTAGATTTAAAGACATGAAAATCTGGAGCCCTATGCATCTTCTAGAACCAGGTCAGACATAGAGTCAATGAGAGCTGAGTAGAGTATGACATATATTCGGTGTCCAGTAAGCCCTAACCACAACCCAGAAGTTTGGGCATGAGACTAGCAACTAAAACTTCCCTTAAACTCCTATTTCTAGTTCAATAATCTTTGCCCACAAATAATCATTCAAAAGTAGGGTCCTTATGTTTTTTGTGTTATTAATTTACTGGGATACCTTGTAATACACTCATGCCATGAAAACATTCCATGTTTGGTACCCAGTTCCCTTATATACAATTTCTATTCTTTGGGTTGGGAAATCTCTGGAGTCAAACTCCTCAGTCAAGCAGTTGAATAACTTGAAATTGAAGTACCACCTCTAATCATTTTATTAACTTTAGCACAGAAGGCACAAACGGGTTAATAATAAATGTTTATCAGTGCCTCCTCTGTGTAAGGACCTCTCCATAGTCCTACTCTGATGTTTTGTTGCAGTGTGGAGATAGATACTTTTGGCTTCTCAAAGTCATCGTCACAGGAACATAAGCCCTGGTAGGTTCTACTGTGCTAGAAAGGGGGAAGAAAATAAGCATTTACATAGCACCGAGCTATCTACGTCAAGGCACTGTGCTAAGCACTTTCACAAATACCTCATTTGATCATCAAAACAACCTTGAGGCGTAAGTGATGTTATAATCCCCATTTTGCAGTTGAAGAAACTAAGACAAATAGAGGTTAAGTGACTTGCCCAGGATCACAAAGAAAATAAGGTTTCAAGGATGATCTAGCAAGACTATATCTGTTATCTATAAACAAGCCTAGTTCATTACAGAGAAACTTATCACAAATCAGCTGGTCAATTGAGGGTGAATTCTTTGAGTACAGCAACTCTTAAGGCAAAAAAAGATGCAAAATTGCCTACAGTTTTGTGTGGTCTCCTTGCATGCAGAGAGGTAGCAAATTATCAGGAAGGAGGAAAAGGGTTCTAAGAAACACAGCTTTTAGCATTTAAGAATATTACCTTGCTATCTTTACTGTTAATGTGAGATCTTGGTGTGGTGACTAATAATAGACAGACTAACATGGAAAATAAGTTGAATAAATCTTAGCATTCTCATAATATATGAAACTAGGAGAAATGGAAGAGGAGTTCACATTCTCTTTGGAAAAGCAAACCAAAAAGTTGACTGAATAGGATTATGTTTGTCCAAAGGAAATAAGAAATATCATTTCATGGGGCATCTGGTCATCTCACATTGCAGAGGAAAAAAATTTGAAAAAACCCATCATGAATAGGTTGAGAACTGTTTCAAGGAGCTCAATAGAACTCTTTTTATTAATTCAATATACATGTTTAATAATTAGTGACTTCCATGTAAGGGTGGACATAGGGAGAATTAAAAAAATAGGTTTGAAAACAATTCAGGAATAAGAAATGAATAATTTCAATAGTTTGAAAACTGCAGAGTTTATATGCATATTTCCATTAAGAAATCTGGAGGCATTGAATATGGCAAAATCTAAATAAATAAAAATGAATTTGATCATAGTAGACTGAAAACAATTAATTAACAAAGTAGAAGTCATCTCCAAATCGGCTATCTGATCATCAAGTTTTGGGAGCAAAAATCAAAATCAATACCAAAATAAAAGAAAGAATAAAAAAGAAGACACAGCATACAAGTGAGATAAGTTGACATATTGAAGTGAGTTGTTGATGGAAAATGGACAAAAGAATGGACATTGAAACAGATTATCCTCATTTCCTAGGGACATTTGACAAATATAAATTAATCATCACCAAAAGAAAAAAAAAGCCTAGAAACCACCTTAACCAGTAAATAGTCTCTTTGCAAAGAGCAGAGATATAGCAGACAAGACAAATACTGGTTCAGAATAAAAATTTGTAAGATCTTATTCAATTTACTTCCATTCAAAATAGCTATTTTAAACACCATGATGTGCAAGGTACTCAATCAGGTGCTGAGAATGCAAAAACAAATAAGAAATTGTGCCTATAATCAAGGAGCTCACATCATATTGAGGAATATAATAAAATAAGGAACCTTTTTCATGTATCTTTAACCCAATTTGCTGGCATACATGTGTGTCATAGTTCATCCTTTGTCTTTGAAGACCAGTGACAGCACAATGTGATACTTTGACTTGTGCATGAATTGGATTTAAGTGAGGCAAAGTTACACAACGTAGTCAGCCTCACTCTCTCTTCCAGGGCCATCAAAGTCCTGTGACAAGACAAAATTCAGCATGATGAGTGATGGCCCGGAATGTAATAGATAGCCTTGGCATCTTTGATGTCTAACCAAGCTCTGAGAACTCCACAGCATTTACTTCAGCTACCTTCATGGCCACTAGAACAAATTGTTCTCATTTGCCCATTCCAAAGGTGGAACTCTTTACGTATTTGGGGTAGACATCCCCTAATTCACATATGGGTTTAAAGACTGTCAATTACTCTCAATCTGGTTTAACCCATCTGCCAGTGTGGATGCTGCATATGCTACAGGTTCTTGGAGCTCACTTGGAGGTGAGAGTCGGGTAAAGGTGGACACCAAAGGTGGATGATCAGAACTTACACCAGATGTAATAGTCCTCCCTGAATACTCTATGCACCCCTGTCATACATATAATACCCCTGTGGCATACATCTCTTACCCTTGGGATTCCAGAACAATTACTGCAGTTTTAAGGCAGTCTATCAGCAAGTGCCCATGCCTATCTACTGACAAGATTTTGTGGAAATGGAAAGAATATATATGATGAATCTATCTAAGAAAGAGGTCTATGGTTTTCTTGCCTGCTTTCCTCCAAAATCAGCTGATTTTTTGTGATCTATCAACCAGGGATCAATTAATTCACTCAACATTTATAGAGTAAAGCTCTTCTGGGCTGCTAGAGGGAGAGAGATAGAGGGTCACTAAGACAGGGGAAGATATATGAAAATTCTCTGGTTTCCTGATGCATGTGTTCTTGACTGTGAAGGCAGAAGGGAAATACCAGACTTGATATACATCATTGGTCTGTATTAATATATGTAATTAAGAGGGGAAAAAAGGCAGGTCTATAACACCAGTTTTTCTACACACTGTGTTGATTTGGGTTTCACAAGTAAAGAAGGTTGGCTCCATTTCCCCATAATTGTAATAGGCCCTGCAGGTATGCCTCATGATGTCTGGCTCCTTTTTCTTAGAACTGAAAGTGTCCAACAACTATATTCTCCCTTTTCCCATGAAGTCAAATGGTTTCTTTTCTTCCAGAGTTCCTTACACAATCAGTGCGAGTCCTCACATGTGAAAAGCTCCTCTACTACGAATAGGAGGATGACAGCTCAGCCCTTGGGGTCCAAGACTGAAGGTTTGAGAGTAACATCACCCATGGAGTCTGTGGCATAGCCAAAAATAGAACTTAAACCCCTGGCATTTAGTCTGTTGATCTAACCACCAGACCACATTTTCTCCTTTAATTTCTACTCTGCCCTCCCCATAATCATCAATACTTTGCTGTGTTTATAACACATGGCATGATTTAGAAAGCTGGACATAAAATCCTCTGTTGGAGGAGGCAGTGAGTTAAACTATTGTCACAGATGCACTTAAAATAAAATTGTTTTGCATCTCCTTTTCCATCCACATTTGCATGACCTAACAACCTCCCACCAGGACTTCATGATGGTGGAGACCTCTAAGTAGAAGCATCTAAGCAGCAAGGTACAGGAAAAAGAGGGCAGCTAGATGGTGCTGTGGATAGAGTGGCAGGCCTGGAGTCAGGAAGGTCTGAGTTCAAATGTGGCCTCAGATACTGACTAGCTGTGTGACCCTGGGCAAGTCACCAACCCCTATTTACCTCAGGTTCCTCATCTATAAAATGAACTAGAGAAGGAAATGGAAAACCACTCCAGTATCTTTGCCAAGAAAACCCCAAATGGGGTCATGAAGTGTCAGACATAACAACCACAACAGGCCAAAGAACACCAGACCTGTATACAAATGCAGACTCTCTTGCTTACTATGAATGACCTGAGGGAAATCACTTCCCTCCTCTTTCTGGGCCTCAGTCTCCCCAAATATAAAATGAGGGAGTTAGACTAGATAATCTACACATTTTCTCCTAGCTCTAAATACATGCTTCTATTATCCTAAAATTACCATTTCACAAGTGAATGGTAATGCATTTTACCTTGAGGTCAAGCATTTCGTATCCAGAATTGTAATTCAACAACCTCATCAATGTTTTTTAGAATGGACAGAAATGAGAACATAATTAAGTATGAAAAGAAGAAAATTATGAATTTACATCTTGTCTGATAAACACCCTATAAGTTGTGTGACCTACTAAAAACCTAGTTCTCTCTGAAAATGAATGAATAAATGAATGAATGAAATAGAATTAAACATTATACTAAGTGCTGGAGACAGGTCCCACCCTTAAGGAGCTCACATTCTAATAAAAGGAAGTGATACATGTAGAAGGATCCAGCTCCAAGTCAGAGGGATGACCTAGTGGTCCTCAAGGTAAGGACCACTGCAATGGTCCTGCAGTAAGGCATATGGCAATGCATCATCATTAGTATCATTTACATTGAGAAAAATTGTATCCACTTCTCAAGTTAAACCACTTAACAATGCCAAGGACTTACATGTCAAGACCATTCTTTGCTGGCCTCTGTATGAATTGTTCTTATTGCTCTACAGAGGCCAGGTTGTAAGCAGAGATCTAAGGCTGAAGTGCTGCTATGTGTGGAGTTCTTGAACTCCAGGTGTTGGATTGTCTCCCCCAGAATCTGAGGGGAGATGATAGTTGAGATGGTGGTGATGGTTTGATTTGTCCAGAAGTAAAACTAATTACAGAAAATATTATTACCTCAAGCTTCCTGTAATTAATGAAAATAATACAGTGCTGCATGAACTTTTATTTTTTATCATACCTTTTTTTTTAAAATAAAGCAGCACACTTGAAAACATAAATCATTCCACTCTGGGTTCACTCCTCCAATTTACATTATGACCAGTGGGTTTAGTCCCCAGAATATCTCCGTAAACTATTTTCAGGTTTCTAGGAGTAACTCTGTGTCTCTGTATGTGTGTGTGTGTGTGGGGGGGGGTGTTAGGGGAGGGGCAGCTATCCTCTGAACAAGAGCTCAAAAAACCCTAGCAATGTGTTTCCCCTTAATCATCGCCAGCAGATTCAATATTTTAAGAAAGACATTTATTCAAAAGGCACAGTAAAAACAGTGGTTATAAAGCCTTCCAAAAAAGACTTCCAGGAGCTATGAATTACCATTTTGTCAACTGTGCTTTCTAAGATTGAGCCCACTTCTCCCTGAACACTGTAAGTACTGATGGGAGAACATATCACAGATTTTGGAAGGCAGGTTGATTTTTGTACCAACTCTTTCTACTGTATCAGCTAAGTAAATACTTCTTTCTAAAAGCTAAATTGTGTAGTTGATTAAATGATATTTAATTGACAATCATGGTGGGAATCACAGTGCTGGGGTCTCATGAATTATGGCATTAGAATTCTATACCCATAATCCTTCAGGATTATGGCTAGAACCATGATGGGAAGATGTAACTAACCAGCTCTATTAAAGACCTGATGTGTAAGGTAACTTCTTAAAATTTCCTTTAAATTTTATTAATTTATTTTTAACATTCTTTTATTTTTAATTTCAAGTTCCAAATTCTCTTCCTTCTTTCCTCCATCTCCCTCCCATTGAGAAGGCCTGCAATACGATACTGATTAGGCATCTGGAGTCATGTAAAATATATTTCCACATTAGCCATATTGGGAAAAAAAGCAAGAAAAATAAAGTGAAAAAAAGAGGATAATTTAATCTACACTTAGAATTCATTAGTTCTCTCTCTGGAGGTTGGCAGCATTTTTTTATCATGAGTCCTGAGCAGGGTGTATCTTGAATAAAGTAGCTAAGTCTTTCAGAGTTGATCTATATTACAATATTGCTATTGTATTGTATACAATGTTCTCCTGGTTCTGCTCACTTTACCTTGCATCAGTTCATATAAAACTTCCCAGGTTTTACTGAAACCCTCCTGTTCATCATTTCTAATAATATTATTCCATCATACCCATATACCATAACTTGTTAAACTGTTCTTCAATTCTTTAACACCACAAAAAGAGCTGGTATAAATATTTTGTACACATAAATCACTTTCCCTTTTCTTTGATCTCTTTGAGATACAGACATAGTTGTAGTTCCAAATTGTTTTCCAGAATGGTTGGACCAGTTCACAAGTCCATCAATACAGTAGTAAACTTATTTTTCTACATCCCCTCCAGTATTTATAATTTTCCTTTTCTGTCATGTTACCCAATTTGATAGTTGTGAGGTGGTGCCTCAGAGTTGTTTTAATTTTCATTTCTCTAACCAATAGTTATTTAGGTTTTAGAGCATTTTTCATGTGATTATTGATATATTTTTTCTTTTGAAAACTTCCTGTTTCTATTCTTTGACTATTTATCAATTGTAGAATGACTTCTATTTTTATGGATTTGACTTGGTTCCCTATATATTTGAGAAGTGAGGTTTTTATCAGAGAAACTTGCTGTACAACTTGTCCCCATCTCAATTTTCTGCTTTCCTTCTAATTTTGGCTGCATTACCTTTGTGCAAAAAGTTTTTAATTTAACATAATCAAAATTATTCATTTTACTCCCTGTGATTCTCTCTACTATTTGGTCCCAAATTCTTTCCTGATCCATGGGAACTGACATTCTCCATGTTTCCCTAATTTACTTACAATATCACCTTTTATGTCTAAACTATGTATCCATTTTGATATTATTTTGGCATAACATGTGAGATATAACCTCAAAATACTGCTGCTCAGGGGCCCTTATCCCTTGTGACCCAAAGTGTTCCTCTCCAACCTGGAACCATGACCCAGAGGTGGGTATGGGTAATAGAGTTGCCGAACAACACCCAGTCTTGCATAGGGGTCCTCTGTAATTTCTCTCTGGTCAATTGCCTGATCCTAGTGCTGTCACTGCCTGTAAGACCCACAGCTGGTATTACCACCACATACACTTTGGGCCAGCCCTGAGCTCAATGTCACAGACCTATCCTCCCATATCTTGGGTTGGAAAAAATGTCTCACTCCAAACTTTGTTGGTTCTGCCACTCCAGAATTTGATTGGAGGCATTATTTTAAAGTTGTGTGCCAGAGTTCAGCTGTAGCGATTCCTCCATTGTGCCATTTTGGATCTGTGGGTGAGAGTCCAGGGACCTGATCGATAAGTGGGAATGGGAGTAAGAGTCGAGATGAGGACCCCTAGAAACTTATACTTGTCCTAGATTTCAAATAAGAGAACCTGGATGCTGGTCATGTCACTTGTTAGCTGCTTAATCTTGAGCAAGTCACTTCTTTTTGAGTCTCCTCATTTGTGAAATGATAGGATTAGACTAGATGCTCTGTAAGGTCTCTTTTAGCTCTTAATCTATGATCCTATGATATTTTCCTTACATATAATGTAAGATCCTTGAGGGTGAGAACTGTCTTCCTTCTGTCTTCATATCCCAGGGCAGAGTGCCTGGCACCTAGGAAGCTGAATAAATGTGTGCTGTTTGAATTTGCCTCCCTAATATGGAGCCTTTTTTTAGGAAAGAAGAACGGGGTATTGGGAAGAAAAGAATTCAACATGTAAGAAAAATTCCTTGTTGGCAAATGATATTGCCAGTGATTGGAAGGGACACATAAAAATTCAGCTATTTAATACCCATTTAATTCTTCCAGTTCCCTTAAAAAAAGTGAAAAAAGCCCCATCACCTCGCCTACTTCTGACACTGTGGCTGAAGCTGCCTGAGGATTTTCTGGTTGATTGGCCACTCTGTGTTTGTCCTTCTCCATGGGCTACAGCCTCTATTGACTTTTCCTTTCCCTAATGACTGAAATAGGTCACAGCAAATTTCCACCTGGGAAAAAGCAAAAGCCATTTCATCATGGTGTCGTCACTGAAAGCCCTGGTTGTTATTTGCTTATTAGGGTGTTTTCTGCAATAACCCCCCATCCGGCGGTGGGCTTTTGTACAGTCATTACCAACTCAGGCATTCCAGATTGGTGTTGCATTATTTGATTAATTGGGGCTTTGTTAACAAGTACAGGCCTCCTACTAGAAAGGAAAGAAAATCAAGGCAAATCATCAGAAATGGACCATGGCATTTTCCTACAGAGATCAACAACAATTACCAAACCATTTGTTTCCAAGGCCAAGTTTTCTTCTTTCTCTTTCTCTCACCCACTCCACCCTTTCTCTCCCATCTTTTTTTTTTATTAATCTAAAATCTAAAGCAAGGTACATTGATTTACAGGAAATTGCTCCCTTACACACTAATTCATCATTTACAAATACTACTCCAGGAAGCCTGAGTGCTGAGCACCTTCTGTTGTTTGAGCCAAGTAAGTCATCAACCATGTCAGTATCTGTTTATAAACATTTTTTCCCCAATTCTGGGATTCAAAGTTCACAAAAATATTTGTTTTAAGTCTTTTCAAATGAGTGGCGTAAAATTCAGTCAGTAGGGCTCTTTTCCAAGAGAACCTGTATCTAGTTATTATATTTCTTAGAAAAACATTAGAGCAGCATAAAGAACCAATTAGGAGACTAGGAGCATTTTCCTAGGAAATGGCCCCGGTTTTTTCCTTGGCAAATTGGAAAAGAACAAGTATTTTCCCATCTTTCCTTTCATGTGAGAGGTTTGAAAAGTCCCCAGAATTTTCCCAATGCCACTCAGAGCTTACAGACAGCACCTTTTTATTCTCTGTATTTATTTGCAGGTTTTAAAATGTCCATGTGTCATGGAAGAAATGAGCCTTTGGTAACAGGTAGTAAAGTTGTCCAACAACCACTTTGCTAAGACCAAGCCAGCGCATTCTTGATTTAAGGGTGATGTGCTCACTGAAGGAAATTCAGAGCTTAAGCATCGCCAATCTTTGCTGTCAAACTTCACCATCACCAGTTCCAAACAGAGACCATTCTGCAATGAAGCCAAAACATTTTTCCATTTCTGTGTCCTCTGATCCAAAGCCTCAGTGCTTTGGAAAATTTCATTTCTTCATTTTGTGCAGGCGGCAAGGAAAGAAAACACAGATGTGGTAGTCTTTTCTAATTAGCACAGGATGTGTCTACCTGCAATACTGTAATCAGGTATTCAGTGTTGTTGGTTGGTGTTTTTTTAAGGAACATTAAAAAAGAAAAGTAGTAGGGAAGCAAGGGAACAGTCTTTCCAGTCTTCCTCAGTGACTTTCCATTTCATCAAGAAAAGCAAATCCGAGCATCAGAGTTTGAGTAATGCACAGTGGCTAAGTGCCTCCTTGGGAGACACAAATTATATAACTAGTAGTGAGGCTTGACAAGGCTTTGAAATTCTGGAAGAAGGGAAGACTATAAAGGGGAGAGGAGACTTTTTTTCATCAAAGATCCAGCTTGGTGATTTGGGGAATACATTTATCCTTGCTTCTGTGGTTTGATCAGTCACTGAGATGGAAAGAAAAAGTTTTCCAGTTGGTGCTACCAATACTGGAAACTTCATTTTCATTAATAATACTTTGAGAATAAGATCTGACCTTGCTTCATTCTCATATCAATAATTTACACTTTTGTGTTCCCTCACACAAGTAACTCACAACATTGAAGAATTAATGAAGCCTGGTAGGCAGTATCCTTGCCATTTATTTATTTGTTTAAGAAAAGATATTAAAAATGAAGTAGCAAGTCAAGACAAGTCAACAATCATTAATATGCATCTGCTGTGTGCCTATGACTAGTTGAATTGACCTATTCTGCCACCAGTTCTCAAATATATATTGTTAGAACTAGGTGGTACTGCAGGCTTGGAATCAGGAAGAGTCAAATTCCTGAATTCAAATCTGGCCTCACACTAGCTGTGTGAACCTGGGCAAGTCACTTAACCCTGATTGCCTCAGTTTCCTCATCTGTAAAATGATCTGGTGAAGGAAATGGCAAACTATTCTAGTATCTCTGCTGAGAAAACCACAAATGGGATCACAAAGAGTCAGACACAAATGAAACAACTCAACAACCACAGAACTATACTTTAAATTACCAATGAACCAGGTCTTATTACAGGAACACCTTCAATGTGTGATATCACTAGAATTAGGAAGAAGAGGAAATGTATATTTTTCTGAAATCCATTGTGATAATTTCTCAGGTTGATGGGCTCAGATACATTTTATTGTGACCTCTCCAAAATTTCATCTGAGTAGATCAGAGGATCATAGATTTATAGCTGAAAGTTGTTTTTTCCAAACCCCATCATCTTATCGATGAACAAACTGATGATTTTTTATCTAGAATCACACAGGTGGTGGAGCTGCCATTTAAAGCTAGATTCCTTACTTCAAATTTATCCCTTTTTTCAGTGTTTCCCAATGCCACATCCCAAGTCCAATTTCAAGTCAACTAGCTAAAATGTATCTCCATAGAACTTCTAAATAAACCAAATTAAAAAAAAATTGGCTTCTTCAACTTTTTGTTCATATTTTGCATTTAGTTGACCAGTCAATCGACTGAATAGACTGACCAGCAGCTACTCAAAGCTTTAGAAAAATAAGGAATGTGGACCAGTGGAAGTAATGGTCCAGTGGAAGTAATGTTGAACTTAGAATTATAGGATCTTAATTCTTGTCTCTACCATTTACTGCATGGATCTTGAGCTAGTCATCTGATTGGTTTGGGTCTCAGTTCCCTTATCTGTAAAATGGGGAATGGGAGGATTAGACTAGATGACTTTTTAATGTCATTTACAGCTCTAAATCTATGATCTTATGAATATCGATTTTGTCATTACATAATATATTTCTTTACCCTTTTTTCTCCATGCCCTTAAGGCTCCCTCACCCATATCACCAGCAGAAAACCCTGATTTTCTATTTTTCCTATTCTCCTTTCCTCATCTTTCTACAACTAAACTGTTTCTGTCATTGTTTCCTCTCAAAATTTAGTTTTTAGGAGATAAGGTTGTCTCTGGAATGGATTCCAGGCACCTTGTTATCTAATTTCCATATATAACAGCCTCCTCCATACATACAGACTCTTTACCTACTTCACACATCCCATACCATGTCAAATTCCTTATTTTAAATTCATTTTCTGTTCTCTCTGTACCCACTCCCCAGCTCCTTTTGTTTTGGCATTATTTAATTTCGCATTTCTCAAATACACTAATTTGGCACTTTCACTTTAGCCTGAAATACCACCTGTTTGTTCTATTTTTCCTTTCCAATCTTTTTTACTGTATCATTACTCTAATTCGAAAGTAGGTTATTTATTATTTCCACATTTCACATACAGAAAGTGAAGACAGCAAAGGAAAGAGATTAGCCTTTTAAGTGCCTGCTCTCTAGTAGGCACTGTGCTAAGTGATTTAAAAATATCTCATTTGATGATCTTCATATCAACTCTGGGAGGTAGGTGCTACAATTATTCTCATCTTAGTGGTTTCCCACTAAGTCTGAGACTGGATTTGAACTCAGTTCTTCTGACTTCAAGTCTAGCACTGCATCCACCATCCAATTTGAAGAGGCAGTTAGACCTCAGTCTAAAATGGCCAGGGTCTCCCGTTGCATCCTGGGTCATCTCCAGTCCTTCTGATGAACATCTGGCCACTGGATCCAGATGGCTCAGAAGGAGAAAGTGAGGTTGGTAACCTTGCACAGCCCTCTCTCACTCACATCAAAGTCAACTGCAAGTCAGGTCATCATCTTGATGTCATGGTCCTCTTTGAGAACAAAGGACAAACACAACAACTTGAAGAGGCAGTGTGGTACTATGGCACAGATGCTGGATTTGAAGTCGGAAAACCAGGGTTCAAATACTGACTTAGCCATTCACTATGTGTATATGACCTTGGGCAAGTCATTTCTCCTCTGTAGGACTTTTATTTCCTCATGTATTAAATGAAAGAGCTGGATTAAAGTGTCTAAGGTCCCTGCCAGCTCAAAATTATGATAAGTGAGTAAGAAAGAAGCAAATGATTAAAATTCTCCAGCTTTCATTCTGTTTGTTCAGAGCTACCTCCACAGTCAATACTCCAGGCATAACAGTTCAGAGTGGTGGTAATGATGACTATTCCTTGGAAGCTTGTAAGGATCTTTCCTTTCAACAGTTTTAGCTCTTCCACCATCCTTACCTAAAAACCCTATATTCTCAATTCCCTTTCCTCTGTTGCCTCTCCTGAAAGTCGAAAATGGGTTCCACTTGGAGCTGTTCCTTAATAGTTCTAGAATAGTTGCTTCTGAATGACATTCTGACCTCTTTCCTCAATGCTCCCTCCATTTTCCTCCCATCCCCAAGAGCCAAGCAGTCCACGGAATCATTTTTCACATGTACGCTGCTTCTTCATTTAACCTTTCTGTCAGTCAAGCACTAACAATCCATTTCAGGTAATAACAGAAAATTTTGACTGTGGAGATCAGCCACTACTCATCAGTAGCTACAAGAGCCTGCTGGGATTTTGCTCAGAAATCAATTCATTCAGATGTGACGTGCTGATTGAGATAATGAGCTGCAAGATGAAAATTAAGGAGGAGTTGCGCCGATTCCACTTCTTTCTCCCTAGAAAAAAAAGAAAAAAGAACAGAACACAAGCTCTTCACACATTCCTTGTTTAATTTTTTTCCCTACCTAAATTTGAGCTAAGCCACAGGCTAATGGCACATTTCTCGCAGTTGTGGCTCTTATGCTGAAAAGAATTTCCCTAGAAGAATACAAATCAATTATGTCTTACATGCATCTTAAAAGCCTCAGTGCCAACTGCTTTTTCTCCAAATCTCTTTTTATTGTATTCCTCATCACTCTCCTCCCCCTTTTCTTCCAAACCATTGACCTTAATGTATGCTTTTGTTTGGAGCAGGCAACTCGTGTTGAGTTTCTGAACCCTGGTCTTTGGCACACAGACATGTGCTCCACTCTCCATTGTTCCTTACAGAACCCAGGAGGCATCCTTACCACCTCATTCCATCGCCTCAACTGCAGAAGTGGCATTTCCACCCACATCATCCCAAACATATTCCCACAGCTCCTCCTCACAGCACAGAATAGTGAACGGGAGAAGAGAGGCAAGGAAGGTATGAAAGGTTTTCTTCCTCTGAAGCAATCACCATCTCTTAGGCAGAGAAACATAAGTGGAAATCCTAATCTTTTTGCTTTATCAATCATACAGTGGAAACGTTCAATTATAAGATTACAGGAGTGAAATGGAGACTTAAGATATGTATGTATGTACTGGTGTGTGGGTGTTAATAGGGAGAAAACCATTTCAGTAAATGGTTTCACAAAGCTATTTTGTGATTTCAGATTGTCCTCAAAAGATTTTTTTTAAGAAACCAAGATACCAAACACTTTCTTAATCTTTAATTGACTACATAACTTGCTTACTGAATTAGTTTTTATCTTAGAAGACAACTTTATATAAAGGTGTAGATCAATCAGATGCTTAATTCATAAACAGAATAAATGTACTATATGGTTTCTCCAAACACTATAGACATTGAGCAGGAAGGTAGGGAGTGGGAAGATGCACTTTGCTTTGTGTCATTGGCCTGACAGAAAGTCATTCAAAATGGGAGGAGTAATTCAAAATGGCAGAGTGAAGGAAACAAAGGAGTCAGTTTTCTAACAAATGCACAATGACAAGAATAAAAAAGAAGTAACAAAGGGAAGAAAAAGGAGATAAAACACACAAACAAGAAGATAAGAATTAACCAAATTTTAAAATAAGCAAAGACTGCCTATCTAATTTTTAAAACTACTATGATATAACCAAATCAGCCAAAACATCAGAAGGCATGGATGTGGAAAAAGGAATCACACAAAATATCTTGAAAGAAGTCCTGAAATGGATAGTTGATATCCATCCAAAGATATTTGTTTATTTATTTGTGGTACATGTACAATCACATTAGATATGTTTCTACATTAATCATATTGTGAAAGAAGAATAAGAACAAAAGGAGAAAACCATGAGAAAGAAAAAACAAAAAAAAAAGTAAAAATTGATATGCTTTTAGACTCCATGTTCTCTGGATGTCATCCAAAGATACTTAGCAAGAATTAGTAATGGCAAGAAAAATCATAATATAAAAAAAATGAATTTGGAGGAAATAACAATGAAAATTGCTAATACAGATTGTGAAACGGAAATCCTCAAAACATTCTTGAAAATTTGAAAATTTAACTAGGGCAGAAAATGGAATTGTACAAGGAGGAAATATAAGCTCAAAAAAAATCACTCAATTATACAAATTATTGGAAAACATAGAGACCCTAATGACAGCACCAGAAAATCATATATAACCCAGAAATCTTGGATTATCACATCCTTGAACATTCAGGAAGATGAAAGAATCAAAATACTGTATTCTAGGAAGTCTTCTAAGAAAATTCCCAAAATTGGTAAAAGGTTACTGTCAAAATATAAGTAGAATCCATAGGATCTTGATGAGGAAGACCCTAATATTTAACATGCTTACAAACCTTGGTTATATTCAAATAATGTAATGATAAAGAAAAATACAAGCTGGAAGAAGAAATGCAAATATCACTTACCAAGCACCAAAAGTTAAGACCACAGCTAACTTTTCAAAGAAGATAAAAGGTAATCAGAAACATTGGAAAATAACATATATAAAATGAAGACACAGGAGCCATAAACACCAAGTTACATACCCAGCAAGATAGTATATTCTAGGGAGGCAAGAGATAAATATTTGAGAAACAAAATGAGAAGATAAAATGTGCTTTAAAAGTTGCAAAGAAAAATTTTGATTTCCCCAATTGTGAAAACATAGAACATCCACCATCTCACATTCTAAAAATAAATAAGTTTATTAAGTTGGAGGTTTAAAAAAACCCAACCACCTTGAAATGTGTGTGTGTGTGTGTGTGTGTGTGTGTGTGTATGTATGTGTGTGTGAGAGAGAGAGAGAGAGACAGAGAGAGACAGAGAGAGAGAGAGAGAAATCAATGCTTCAAGTTTCTACTTCTCCCCTGTGCTTGTTCATCTGGAATGCATTCACCTCTTACCTTTCATTAGCCTTTGTTGACCTCCTTATTCTCTAAACTCTTATTTCATAGAATCATAGCAACTTAAAACTGGAAGGAAACTTAGGTAGAACCCATGTAACTCAATGTTCTCATTTTTACAGATAAAAAAAGATCTAAGCAAAATTCAGTGATTTGTTCAAGGTCATGCAGCTATTGAAATGCAATTGAGTTGGGACTGGAGTTCAGACTAGGTTTTTTTAAAACTATTATACCAGATCTATATCATATACTACACCATACTTCCTCAACCAATAAAAAGAGTTATACTCAATGCCTTTTACTAGAAATCCACCACAGATGACCCAAGAAGACAGAAAGGTCTCTGCCAGGGAGCAACCACATAGGCTAATTTTTCTTCTTATAAAGGTAATGAAATTGTCTTGAAGAAATAATTGATCCACAGGATTAAGTTTTCAATCTTTAGTAGCTTCCTAGTCACCAAAGGCATAAAAACCCAGCATAAAAGTAGACAAGTTTGATGGCTTGATGGACTTCTCATAATTGTATAAGACAATATACCCTTCAGATAAGGTATACCATTGTTCTGAGAACTGGCCTGGAATAGCCAGATCTAACCTGAATCAACTACTCTTAATTGCTTAGGAACTTGAATTAACTGATTCCCTTTATCTCCTTCTTCATTTTTTCTTCATTCCCTTCATGTCCTCAAAGAGGAGCTATCCTATCCTAAAGTATTTGAAGAGCTATTATGTGTAAGTGGGCAAAATCAGACTTAGTACATCTAATTCCAGAGTACATACCTAGGAACAATGGGTGGAAGTCGGAGAAAGTCAAGTTTCAGCTTAATTTAAGGAAAAACCTTCTAAATATTAGAGTTGTCCAAAGGTGAAATGGGTTGCTTTAGGACATAGTTGCTTCCCTCTCAATTAAGGTCTTCAAATGGACACTGGATGACCTTTATTTTCTATGGAGAGAATGGGAGAAAACAATCATTTTCAGCTATGGGTTAGATTAGGTGGTTTTAAAGTAGGTCCGTTCCAGTTCTGAGATCTTGTGACTTCTTACCTGGCTCAGTTACAGGCTCTCTGGACTAAATTTTCACCTTTAGTTGGGGATTCCCTCCCCAGAACCTCCATTTGATGAAGTACCACCATCAGCACTCTCCCTTTGACCTGATTAAGCTTCTGGTGTCCTGAAATACTTTTCCATTTCCAATTCAGTAGTCTTCTCACATTTAGAGATGCCTCTTCTCCTGTGGTTTCTTCCTTTAGTTGATGAGTTCCTTCCTAAAACCTCCATTTGATGAAGTCCCCACCAGCCATGCTCATACCTAACCCAGTTCAGCTTTTGACACTCCAAACTACATTTTCAATCCCTTTCAACTCCCTTTTATGTGTTTTCTACCCTAGAGAGGAAGACCTGAATTCAAATCCAGCCTGTGTGACCGTGGGCAAGTCACTTAATCTTTGCTTTAATCTGCTGGAGAAGGAAATGACAGACTATTCTAGTATCTTTTCCAAGAGAACCCCATAGACAGTATTGGCATGCTATGGTTCACATGGTTGGGAAGAGTCATACACAACTGTACAACTACCACTCCCACAGAATATAGGCTACTCAAGGGCAGGGACTAGCTTTCTTTCTTTTTGCTTGTAATTGTATTCCCAATGCTTGGTACTATGCCTCATACAATAAGTGTCTAACAAATTACTGGTCTATCTATCTGTTTATCTATCTATCCATCCATCCATCTATCTATCATCTGTCTATCTATCTGTCTATCTAGCTATTATCTATCTATCATCCTTCATGTTTGCAGAATTGATCTCATTGCTGTCATTTAAGATCAAGGTCTTTTTTATGACTGTCAACCCCAATCACCATCTATGTGGTGATTACACTCTGGGTCAACAGCCATCTAAAAAGTGAGGATTGAATTGTATCTTGTAGCTTTGATGTCCTATTTCGCATACACATCTGTCTTATCTCCCCAAGTGAGCCCTTTGAGGCCAGGAACCTATCTTTCTAACAGTGTTGAATATATAACAGGTGGTCAATAGGCATTTTTTGGTTAGTTAAAGAAGTTAGGAGGGCATTAACTTGGGTAGATCAGGAAAAGAAAACTTAAGAAAATGTAACAAGGATGTATTTTAAAGGTTCTGAGGGAAACAAAGGAAAGAACAAAGACACAACAGGAGCTCCAAATAGGGCTGGTCCCAGATCTTACCAAGAAACTAATTGGAGCTTTGTCATCAAGTTCTAAAGCCAGATGAGTTTCACTTAGTTTGATCTTTTACAAGCACAGCTTCTATTTGCAGTAGACTTGAATGTTTACATTGTTTTAGAGTTAAATGGATTAAAAGAAACCCACACACTTAAAAACAAATTAAAGTATGTTTTCATTCCTTTTTGTATTCATTTTCTGAGTTCTGATAGAAAAGTCTCCATTGTCCCAAGGAGACATGCAGACAGATTTCTCAAGTACTTAATGTTCCACTGTCTGTGTCAGCAATGTCATTGGCTCATGGCGGCAGCCGTAGTATCACTGAACCCATGACTTTGAAGGTCAGAAGAGAAGGGACTGATTTTGAAATATTATCTCTTAAACTAAAAATATCTCAGTAAAGCTAATGTACATTGTGGTTCAGAGCTTGGACAATTAAAAGTAAAATGTGTTTGGAAACATTTTCCATTCATTTTTAAGACTATCTGTCATCCGTATCCATGTTCCATGATATTTACACCCATAATCTTTTAAGCATATTGCCATTAACAGAATCTATATTGAAAAATTATTCTTAATTGATACTATAGCTTCTCTGTTTCTTCAGAAGGTGTCCTTATGCTAGCCACACACTAGGTAAAACAAAAGAAAACCTTCAGAGACAGAGGTACTGGGTAACTAGTAATCAATTTATTAAGTAGCTAAGCAGTACTCAAAGAAGTGGTGATCAGTGGTTTGTCTCAGTAACCAAAGATGCCAAAGGAGGCACTGAAATGCTTTAAATCCCTGCTGAAAGAGAACTGCCCAGGCAAGTAAAAGTCAATCCTGACTGCCGAACATTTAATAAGGAGGTGGGCTAGAAGTCTTCAACTCCTCCAGCTGAGAATGTGGCTTCATCATGAGATGCAGCTGCCTCAAGGCATCTGGGCAAGGGGAAGCAATTTCCATCTGGACCTCTCTAACTAGTTTTCTCCTTCATAAGCTAAATTGCCCTAAACTTTAATGAAGGAGACCTAGGACAGGGGCTTCCTCCTCCAGACTTGATTTTGTTTACACGCTAAACACAAATTAGACCTCTCAGTTGGGTGGGGTGCCACTAACTAATGAGCTAATAAGCTAACAAGCATCAGCCTTCAGAGCTAGGAGCAAATCACATCATCAGTCATGCCTTCAAAAGCTAACCTTTTCAGGAGATGAGTTTTAACATAAATAAGAGGGGAAAATGTGGATCACAAATTAATAATTATTTATATGATAATATAATATTAATTTCTCTCATTGGATAGAACATTTCTCAACTAAACCCAAAACACATGAGGAATTAAAAATCTTCGTTTTAATCCTTCTGTCTTCTGAAGCCAAACATAAATCAACAACAGGGAGAAAGATAATATATATTATAATATTATAATTATGTTATCTGGTAACATAATTATAATATATAATTATATGTAGACTTCTCAAGGAACTTTATAGTGAGCTAAATGATGGTACAAAGATGGATTTTAGAAAGATCACTGGACTTGGGTTCAAGTCCTTACTCTTGGTATTTCCTGTCAGTGTGAACTTGGATAAGTCAAAAGATCAAAAATTCTGAGAGCTAGAAGGGACCCCAGTGGGCCATATGAGCTATGTCCAAAGAGGAATCCTTTCCTCAGCATTATTCCCTTGAACAGCTCCATGGAAGTTTCAACATTACTTGCTAAAGCAACTCATTCTACTTTTGAACATTTCAAATTGTCAGAGAGGCTTTTCTCTACAATAACATGAAATCTGCCTCTGTGCAGCCCACTGCTTCTGCCTCTTTCCAATTGGACAATGAAGAATAAATCAACTCCCTTTTTCACATGACAGCCCTTTAAATAAGTAGGATTTGAAATCTCATAAAACCTTCAGGTATCTTGTCTCCATGAAGGTCTAGGAAATTACATAGTTAGAATATATATACACATGTATGTATTTATATATATAGATACAAAGAAGTATATATATGTATGCATGTGTATATGTGCATATATACACAATATAAGTATTTATATATAAATACACATATGTGTATATGTACATATAAACACACACACACACACCCCTCAAGGTCTTTTTAACTTTTGCTAGCTCATCTAATCCTCACTGCAACCCTTGGTGAGGGAGGTGGAAAGGAGGTGTTATTATTTTCTTTTTACAGATGAAGAAACTGAGATTTAGAATTTAAATACCCAGGAGGACACAGCTAGAAAGTTTCTGCGTCAGGATTCAAATATGGGTTTTCCCTGAGATCAAGTATAACTTTCTCTCCGGTATGCTACCTATGAAAGATCTAAATTCAAAGCATTTCAATTCAGTTAAATGTAACAATCATTAAGACAAAAAGCAGTGTGCAAGGTGTTGGCAATATAAAGACAAAATGAAAAAATTACCCTTGCCTTCCAGGAATGCACTTTTACTGAGAGGATATAGCATTTAAACAATAAACAAATGCAATTAATTTGAAGAAGATGAGAGCGCTAATATCTAAGGCAATTACAAGCAGCTTCCTAAAGGTGATGGAAACTGTATTGAGTCTTGAAGGAATCTAAGGTAGGGTGAGAACAAAGGGCATTCAAATGCATAAAAGGATGGAGAAAAGCAATGTAATGTCAGTATCAGGAAACAACAAATGGACCCGTGTGTCCAGGGTGGAGAATGCATAAAGGAGGCTTATGTGACAGAAGCCTAGAAAGGTAGGCTGATGCTCTACAGAAGGACTTTAAATGTCTTGATGGAGAAGTGCTTGTCTAACCACTCAGAATGCCTGTCCTTGAGTGACAATCTATACATTGTAATAACATCACTGACCCTCAGCTGTTGGTGATAAAGTTGAGGGAGGTCAAGCTGTACCTTCTCCTTTCAAGAGCAGTATTAATTGGATTGATGGTCCTGAAGGTGGTTCTGCTTATGTGCCTTATTCAAACACTCTCAGCATTCTCAGGTCTCTCTTTTCACTACCTCTCTATAGAGTACGGGCACAGAGGGGACAGCCCAAGGTGTCTCTGACACCTTGCTTGATAAAGTGTTTGAGCTCTCCTTCAATTTCTCCCTGCCTCTGTTTCTCCCAGTTCTTCAAGCTGTAGCAAGAATTTCCACTGTCCATGCACACATTGACCTTGGTTTAATGGGAACACAGGGAGACAGTTTTCTGGAGTTTTAGTAAGATGAGGACACAGCCACAACCCCTCCCAAACCACACCCTTGATCTGCATAGTAGCTGAATATCCTTCATTTCCTCAGTTCAAAGATGTTTAGTATCTCAGAAAAAGTACGTGTATATCTGGGCAGGGAAGACATAACAAAATGAAGAAAAATCAAAGGTTTGAAGATGTTTAGCCTAGAGAAAAGAAAAGTCGAGGGTAGAGACTGAGAGGAAGGGATGAGATCTTCATTCCATATAAGAATTTTTTAAAAACTCCTAAATTGGAGCTGTTTCAATGTAGAATGGGGGCAAGTGTGTGTGTGCATGTCCCATCACTGGAGATCTTCAAGCAGAAGCTGAGTGACCACTTTGAAGGTATATTTTAGAGAGGTTTCCTATTCAGATACACGTTGGAACTGATGACCTTGGAGGTCCTTGATGAGTCTAGAGTCCCAACATAGTGAAAAGAAGCACAGTGAAATTGGAAGACATGAATTCAAGTCCTACCACTGACGCTTCCTAGCTGTGATTGTGAAAAAGTCACTTAATATCTCTGCACTTCAGTGTCTCCATCAGAAAATGGGAATAATATTCTTTGACATATAAATGTGACTGGCAGTGAGGTGGCTGAGTGGCTAGAGCACTGGACCTGGAGTCAGGAAGACCTGAGTTCAAATCCAGACTCAGACTTACTAGCTGTGTGACCCCAGGCAAGTCATTTAATCTCTGGAGAAGGAAATGACAAATCACTCCAGTATTTTGCCAATGAAGACCCACAGTTGGTATGGATGTTTTATGGTTCACAGGGTCACAAAGAGTCAGACACAACTGAATGACTGAACAACAATAAATTATTACTTCTTATTCACTTAAAGGGCTGAGATTCCCTTCCTCACTTCCTAGTTGTCACCTTTGGCCTCCTCTCCCCCCATTCTCATTACCCATCTGGAGGACTTTATGCTTGTGACCCACCTGTTGGTACAAAGTAATAGGTACAAGTAGAGGAGGAGTAAAAGTGATAAAAGAGAGGGGGTGGGGGGAGGGGGGAGTGGAGGGTGCACTTGCTCCTCTCTCCAACCCAATCTCCACACAGCTGCCAAATAATCTTCTTAAAGCACCATGTCACTCTTTTGCTGGAAAGTCCTCAGTGGCTCCCTAGCTTCTGCTAGAATAAAGCATATAATTCTCCAGTTTAGCTTTAAAAACTTTTCACAATTTTCACAACCAATCACGCCTATTCAGGAGTGATGAACGTTCCTCCTCTTCCTACACTCTTTGCCATAGCCAGACTGGTCTGTTTGCTGCTTCCTGAATTTGGCATCCTTTTCTCTCCTATGTGCAATTTAAACAGCTTTTTTCATGTGCTTGGAATGCATTCCAATTGTTGAATTGAAAAGAAAGCCCAGCATTAGGTAGAGAGACCTTAGTTTAGGATTCAAGGGCAAACAGGTCCCTAGAAAACTTTCCTGGGGCCCAGGTACTGAGCAGTAAGAGTTAAGTACCGGGTGAAACAGATGGATCCACTTACTAGATTTGAACGCAAGGTATGTGGCTTGATTAGAGAGAAATGAGTCAAAGTCCAAGGCATAGCCAAGATCAAATAAAAGGTCAGAATAAGGCTGGCAGCAATAGTGGATCATTGTTTTATAGGTCTTCCCTATTTTAATCCCTTCATATCCAGACCTCTGGTTTTGCAGGGCCTACTTGACTAAAACTGTGAACCTCACTGAGGGAAAAATTAGGAATCCATGGTTTTTGGTAACCGTGGGGGAAACTGGGGGAAGTTTTTGACATCTAGAATTAACTGTGCAGTTTTTGTCATGTTCCCCCTCTATAGAAAGAGCCCTAAAAGGAAAGGATGCGTCTCAGCAAGTCTTAATTTTCAGAGCTCATAAAGCAAGAGCCTCCAGCCAGGGGCTGTAGTCTGCAGGCCTGGACTTTCATTGCTTGGGCAGGGAAGTGGAAAACTCAGTCCTCAGAATGCCCTCCTCTGTTCAGCACTTGTCATTTCAGCTAAGCAGAAATCAGGGAGTCTCATGCTGCTCCTCCACTAATTGTACCAACTCTGCCCCCTGCCTAGGTACGGAACAGTGGGAAACTCCTGGCTTTGACACAGAGGAGTCACAGACCTTGAGACTAGGAGGCAGATACTATAAATAACTGGCCTCAATGGGTGTTAAGCTCATCATAAATATCAGCAAGAGCATTCTAAAAATATTTCCTGCCAAATTCTTGAACCATTGCAGGGTTGATTTTACATTAAAAAAAAACCAAACAAACAGTGACGACCATATACTCAAGGATAGACTGTTGACATGTCAGGACTTTCTATCAGAAAACTTTTTTGAAAAATTTAAATCCCCCCATTTTTAGCTTTTGGCAGCTGTCCCTGTCATGCTTAGTCTCCTTTTCACTAGTTAACACTTCTCTATTTCTTCTGTTTTCTTTTCAGAGTAATATAGGAATGGGGCTTTTGTGGGCATTCTGACCAAGAGTGTTTGCCCATTTGTATATTATCTGAATACTACCCTGCTCCTCCAACAACTGAAATCATGGCTCTATGAAGGTTGCAATCAGAATAACTGAACGCAACTATAAATTACTATGCTGAGAGGAAAAACCTTAGCCTTATTTTTTTTAAACATGTGGAAGAAATAAGCAACAGAAGTATCATGAAGGAGGAGAAATACAAAATTGTAGAGATATGTTTAGGTGCCCGTATATAATTCTAATGAATCCTTTGGGTTTGTTGATTGTAAAAATATCTAAGGTTTATAAAGTGTTTTAAAATTTCCGAGATAATTTGTATATATTATCTCATTTGATCTCTACAGTTACCCTGGAAAGGAGATGTTATTATAGCCATTGTACTGATGAGGTGAATAAGGCATGGTTAAGTGACTTGCCTGTGGTCCTACAACTAGTAAGTGTCTCAGATAGGATTCAAACCCAAGTCTTCCTGACTCCGAGTCCAGCACTCTCTACTCTGCACTATACCTTTTGACTTGTGTGTAAATTGAATTTAGGTGAGGCAGAGTTGCACAAAGTCAGGCTTACTTCCTCTTCCAGTCATTGGAGCCCAGCGGCAAAAGACAAGTCAAGATGAATGATGATGCCCTTAGATACAGTAGATAATCTTGGCGTCTTCTGTGTCTGCCCAAGCTTTTTCAGAGCTCCACAGCACCTGCTTCCACCATCTTCATGGCCTATTAAAGCAAAATATTCACATCCAGTTCTGCCAGGAAAGTCTTCACATGCTTGGAGTAGACATCCCCTTCACTCATCCATCAATTTGAGGTCTGTCATTTACCCTTAACCTGCTTTAGCCCATCTGCCAAGATGGTTTTACTGGGACATGGTTACTGTACATACTACAAGTTCTTGGAGCCACAGGGGAGAGTTGAGCGACAGGTGGACAACAAAGGTGGATAAGAAGCTCTAAAAAGGGCTTGGCAAGCTTTCACACCAAAAATACTTGTCCTCTCTGAACATTCCTATACACCCAGAACCACATCATTCATACATGGAACTAACAGTTATAGCAAATGGAAGAATTCTGAATGCTGTAAGTTCACTTACCTTGACAGTACACTTTTCAGAGATGTTTACATTGATAATGAGGTTGGTGCACATGTTGCCAGAGCTAGCTCAGTGTTTGGGAGGATTAGACTGACTACCAAACTGAAGGTCTGCAGAGCCCTTGGGCTGACCTCGTTGTATGTCTATGAAACCTGGACAGTATATTAAGCACCAAGCCAGAAAATTCCTTTTGAATTGCAAAATTTCCATTTGAATTTTCTTAGGAAGATTCTGAAGATCACTTGCCAAGATAAGGTACCAGATACTGAAGTCCTTTCTTAAAGGAGAATGCTCAAAAAATGCCAAGCATTCAAAATCTACTGCAGAGAGTACAACTTTGATGGGCTGGCCACATAGTTTGAATACTAAAATTACATTTGCTTTAAAGACTATTTTAAGAAGAACTCATATAAGGCAAGTGCTCACATGGAGGTCAGAAGAAAAGATATAAAGATACTCTCCAGTTCTCTCTGAAGAACTATGGAATCAATTATGTGACATGGGAAACAGTGGCGCAGGATCATTCAGCATGGCATGCCCTCAGAAAAAAGTGTTGTGCTCTCTGAGCCAAGCAGAGGGGCAAGATCTCAAAAGAAATATGAGATATGTAAAATGAGTCATCTCCCTCCCAAATGGTCCTATGGATTATTTGTGCCCAACCTGTAGCAAAGCCTTCTGAGTTCACATTGGTCTGATCAGCCATAACTGAGTACATTATACCTTGACTCCAATATAGTGATGTCATATTGGTCCTCTTCAAGCACAAAGGACTAACAATGACACTACACTGATAGCCATCCATGTGTAAATAGAGGCATATAATCATTTTACTTTGTAAAGCTGTATGGTATGATGAATAGAACACCAGAATTGGTGACAGAAAAGACCTGGGTTCAAATATTCCTTAACATTTACTAACTACATAATCATGGTCAAATTGTATGTCTTTTATACAACCCAAGAAACATTCTAGGACTTGCCTCCAAAGTGCATTTCATGTGTGTCAAACAAGAGAGCTTTATTTGCTGATGGAATTACAGGTTCATTGGTATTCTCTTTTTAAAAGATGTTTGCATTAATAATTTATACTCATTATTATATATCTATTTATTTTTATTTATCCTGTATCTATTTGTCTTCCTACCCAATAAAGCAGATCTTCCCTTAAGAAAAGGAATATTTTTTTTGCCTTTGTATGGAGCTTAACCAATGTTTGTTGATCAGTGGATTAGCAGTCATTGTCATTATGAAAACAGTAACCATCTAGACAACCAACTTCACCATGCCGCACGTGTTACAAGCTAGAAAATAGCATGCTTGGGGTCATTCCATAGCTGCATAGAACAATTATATTTTCACTCAGTCAACAAGCATTTATTAAGCCCTTACTATGTGCTTTTACTGGGTTAAGTCCTGGGTATATAAAAGCAAAAACACGGTTCTGCCTTCAAGGAGTTCACATCCTACTGGGGGAGACATCATGAAAACAAAATATAACCAGTCTAAATGGGAGGGAATCTCAGAGGGAAGGCTCTCTCTCATGGTCGGCACATTGAATATGTTTTCTTACTCCAGCAGCATTTTATGGAAAGTGTATTTTTAAAACCTGCTCCAAAAGAAGGGAAAGATGGAGGAATTTGCAATCAAAGAATCAAAGTCGATTCTAGTTCTAGGAACGTAGATATGGTCAAGTTTATTGGTCTCTCTGAGTCTCAGGTTCTTTTCACATACAAAATGAAAAGGTTGTACTCAATAGTCTCTGAAGCCACTACTATATCCAGACTCAATGATACAATGATACTATTCAAGTAACCAATGCCAAGGCAAATTATGCCTCTTCTTCCACGGACTTGCATCAATTAACAAAGCATGAAGTGCAGTAAAAAGGGCACTATGTTAGGAGAGGCTATGTAATACACTGGCAATAATACTGGAGTTAAAGGTTCAGATACTGACTGCCATTTATTACCTGTCTGACCTTGGACAAGAAGCTTCACTTTCCTGTTCCAATAGAAGGCAGATCTCTTGGGAAAAGAGATTCTCTGTCTTGGCTCTTTATTCCCAGACAATGCCTACTAGTGGCTGACACAGACATAGCAACCTTCACAAATGCCTGCTAGATTAGATTAAATTAGATTTTTGTACAGTTTGTGGTGTACAGCATCATTCTCATGCTCATTATTGCCATGACTAAGTTATAGCAATAATAACATTTGCTCACATATGGCATGCCAAGGATTAAAAAGGACCTTTCTAACATGAACACTGTCGGGTAGGAAAGATAAATGCTTCTGTCCCCATTATACGGATGAGAAAGCAATGGTTCAGGAAAGCAAAGAGACTTGGTATGGTCCTACCACTACTAAGTGAAAAGCTGGAATTAAAATACAAATCTTTCTTTGATTTCATGTTCAGTACTGTTTATCTAATAACACATTGCCCCTTCAACTCAAATGCACATGTAGAATATTTTATAGTTTCAAAGAGTTTTATTTAAAGAACTTTTTTAATCTCACAGTTGGAATTCAATTAAATTCAACAAATATTAAATAAAGCACCAACTTTATGTGAGGCACTATGCTATGTAGTAGAAATGAAAAGACAAAAAATAAAATAGTTTCCTTATGGTGCTTATATACTACTTGGCGGGGGGAGGGAGAAGAAGAGAGGAGATACAAGATGTATGTTAGCAAATAAATATGTATATGTGAAAATATATATGTATAAAGGGTGTGTGTGTGTGTGTGTGTGTGGGTATGTGTGTGTGTGTGTGTGTGTGTGTGTGTGTGTGTGAATACAAAGTAGTTCTGAGATAAAATGAGCAAGACTGGATGGGGGTTGGGCGGGTCTTTCCCCACTTGCAAAGAAGGTGTCTTCTATGTTGAGCTTGGAAGGAAAGAAGGAACCCAAAGGTGGAGATCAGAACATGGTAGAAGATGGAATGCCGTTCATGAAGAACTTCTGGCAGGTCACCTGATTAAAATAGAGAGTGCAGGAAAGAAACTAATATGGAACAAGATTGTAAAGGTAGGTGGGAGCCAGATTGTAAAGGGCTTTGCATCTCTACTTTGTACCTGCTGCCCTGCCTAGTTTCAACTCCATAGAATATGATGCCACTCCTAGGATAAGCTCAGCACTACTGAACTCACCAGCATGCTGTTAACTCAGGCCTGGATTGACACTACTTCCCCCAAACTCCTCTCCCCTCTAATCAGAGAGAGATATAGTACCAAACTCCCCACAAACTTCCTTTATAGAGAGCAGGGACTGGACTTTCCACTTAACTTTGCATCTTCTACCCAACATGGTTTCAACTGCATGAAACAAGAACTGTCCCACCCTGCTGACACCATGCCTGGTGTCCTATCTTGTCTTTTCTACCCTTCTCCGGCCTTCTTCTGTCTTTTGTCTCCCCCTCTAGATCATAAATAAGTACCTTGAGGATAGGAAATATCTTTCCTTTCATTAATTGCATCCCTAGAGCTTAGCACCATATCTGGCAAATAGTAGGGACTTAATAAATGTTTATTGGGTTTTCATGATAGGCTGAAGCACTGGCATTCTGTCCTATAGGAAAAATGGGAACCATTAAAGGTTTTTGAGAAGGGAGCTAATACAGAGCTTGGAGTCGAAGGCTTCCAAGATCCCTCCTAACTCTAAATCTACAATCCTATGGTTAGAACTACATTTTTAAGAATTTCAATTTAGCAGTTGTGCGGAAGATAGATTAAAGAAGAGAAAAAATCCAGGAAGAATGGTTGAGAGACTGTTATTGTAATAGTTCTGATAAGAGGTGATGATGATTTGAATTGAGGGTGTGTGTGTGTGTGTGTGTGTGTGTGTGTGTGTGTGTGTGTCTGTTTTGATGAGTTCAGATGAAAGATTCAAGTGATGTCTACCTCCCCCACCTCTTCCTCATTTGTATAGATTTCTACTTGTGTCCTTGATGATATAAGTTCCTCCTCTTTTCTTCCCTAGTATATAGCTTTTTCCACCTTTCTTTCCTTTCTTTTTTTTAAGGTAATCAAAACATGACAAAAATCACTCAAAGACATATCATATTTGACTCCCCTTATGACTAATGATGACATTAGAGTTCTGAAGGGACACTTGTATTATCTGTTACAATGAAATTCAATTACATTTTAATGATCATAATGAAGTTCCTTTTATATTCTAATTGTCAATACAGGTTAGAATGTAACTTGTATCATTGCTTATTAGAAGTAAACAATTCATCTGTACTACATACCTTTTGATTTTTACTTGTATTTGCCTTTTTTATTTCTCTTAATTCCCATGGTTATATTTTAAAGTTCTTACTCAACTCTGATCTTTCCATCATTCTTGAAAGTGTTCTATGTATAATCAAAAGTCAATCTCTCCCTTCTATGATTTATATGCATTTTTACTGAATAGGTTATTCTTGGTGATAGGCCTATATCTTTTGACTTTTGTAAAAATCTTTTTCTATGGTCTGTTCTCCTTAGTAGTGCCAGTTACTAAATCTTGTATGATTCTGACTCTGGTTCCTTGGTACTTGAATATTTTTTTCTTTCTAGCTTCTTGTAGTATTTTGTTTTGCCCTATAAGCTATGAATTTTGCCTTTAGCATTCATGGGAGTTTTAATTTCATATTTTACTTTCTTTCAGGAATCAATTGGTAGATTATTTCTACTTATACTTTAATCTCAGTCTAAAATGTCTAAGCAATTTTATCTCATGAATTTTTGAAATATGATATTTAGGTTCTTTATTTTCTTTATGGATTTTAAGTAGTCAAATTGTTTTAAAATTATCTCTTCTTGATTATGTTTTCCATGTCAGTTGTTTTATTTATAAAATATCTTACATTTTCACCTTTTAAAAAATCCTTTAATGTGGTTTAATATTTCTTGCTATCTTATGTAGTCATTAACTTCTGTTTGGTCTTTTCTAATTTTTAGAGTCTGTTAGATAAGATTTTGTACCTCATGTTAAACTGTTAATTATCTTTCTAAGTCTTTCCTTCAAAATTTTCATTTTTTAGTCTTCCATCTATTACCCTCATTTCATGTACAATATAATTAACCTCTTTAAAAAAACAAAAAACAAAACCTCTTGCTTCTTATCTTCCAAAAATTCAAATTATTCTTGTGGGCAAGCTGTATTTTTCTTTGAGATGTCTATAGTTGTTATGGAGTTAATCCCCTTTCCTGGGCTTCCTTCTTTGTCCTCATAATAGCACCTTCTTCCAGTCTTACTTCTATGGAAGTACTGTTGTGAGTTTATATTGTCCCTGACTGTCTTTTCTGTTATTCTTCTACCACATTGTTGGAGTGTCTAGTGCTTTATTCATCAAAAATCACAAGGGTAGCTTGAGCCAGAGCCCTAACAACTTTCATTGGTCTCTATGTGGTCAGATCGAGGACACCAAGTTATTTCTGCCCTTCTAGGCTTTCCAGGCTCTAGTCTAGTCCCTGATTTGGGTATAGGCAACATAGCTGCTGACTTGTTCCTGGATGATGATCTAGGAAATAGTAGTTGACCCCAGCCCTCTCAGCTAGCATTGCTTCTGTTCTGTTCTTGTTCTGGGACCAATGCTAATATTCTTTTGGTTACCCCTTGCTGCTGGGCTACCTTTTCTGAGTGTGGGGCTGTGTCCCAGATCAGCTCTGGATGATTCTCACACTACTGGCCTAGGCCCAGGGATGAGTCACAAGGGTAGGGAACATGTAGCCTTGAGGCCACATGTGGCCCTGTAGACCTTCAAATGAAGCCCTAGAGGGTCATATGTGGCCTTGAGGCCAGAGGTTCCTCACCCTGGGAAGGTCTGCTCTGAGCATCCAAGCACTACTGGTCCAGTGCTGTGAGGTTTATCCATGATACTGTTCTATTCCTGGTCCCACAGTTCCTGCCTTGGTCAATTGCCTGTGGGCCAAATATGTGATTTTAGACTTGAAAGAAGATACAGTGTGGTTTCTCCTTCAATTTTCCAAACATTACTCAGTCTGGCACCTTTCTTTTATCGGAATACCTGGCATAAAGAATTGGACTAGACTGCTTCCTCCTATTCTACCATCCTGGCTAGACTTTTAACATAAATGAAAAATGTGTAATGCTGAATGCTGAATTGAAAAATGTGTAATGTTGAAAGCTGAATTAAAAGTAGCAGCTACAGAAGCCTCACATTTTACAAAGTCAATTGAATGATGAAAAAAGATATCTTCTGGATTGGTATGTAAGGAAACAACTGTACAGTTTTATTCAAAAAATGTTTTTGTTCTGTCTATTTAAAATGCATTTCAAAGGTTCAGAAACCAGGTTTGAGCAATCTGCAGATGGTGCAGAAATACTTTAATGTGTAGTGGTTATATGCAAAGCCCATAGAAGCAATGAACTTCAAAGGATAGTGTAGTCACTCAGATAATCATATCCTGGTTGTAAAACAAAAAAGAAACAAAAAACCAAACACAACCATAGATCTAAAAGCAAAGCTTTGGAGATATGGAAAAAGAGGCCCAGTAGGATGTCTTTTCTCCCTCTGTCCTGCTTTTATTAGTAAAAAGAAAATTAAAGTCCCACTGGGGAATAGGAATTTTTGTACGTCAGCTTGATTTCTTGGGCAAGTAATTGGAACTAGCAGAATGAGGCATCTAGGAGGTCTAGCAGATAGAGTGCTGCTAGATTTGAAGTCAAGACTTACTGGGTGACCCTAGGTAAATCATTTATCCTCTTTTAGCCTCATTTCCTCATCTATAAAATGAGAATATAATAGTACCTACCTCACAGGGATGTTCTAAGGCTCAAGTTATATATGCATATACATTATATATACATATATATGTATGTATTTATATACACATATACAGTTGAAATTTTTTGAGAGATATATACATGGTTTTAGTCATATGCAAGTCTTTGTGACCTCTTTTGGGGTTTTCTTGGCAAAAATACTGGAGTGCATTGCCATGTTTTTTTCTCCAGCTCATTTTACAGATGAGGAAACTGAGGCAAATAGGGTTAAGTGACTTACTCAGAATCATATATCTAATAAATGTCTGAAGTCAGATTTAAACTTAAGGAGAGAAGTTTTCCTGGCCCTAGACCCAGTACTCTATCCACTATGCCACCTAGCTGCCTACATATGAATGTCAGCTATCACTATCTTCCCTATGGTAACACCAACAGATAAAGAAATTTTAATACTACCTAAAACCCTAAGGATTATAACAGATTGGCCAGGAAGCAGAGGAGTTTTGATGTCAAGTCAACTTAGTCTATTGGGCCATGGGGCAACAGAATTCGAGTAAATTAAGCCAGGACTAAATAAAAGGCATGAAACTGTGTGTACATGATGAATTTCTTTAAATCTTTCTTGATTCAAATGGAATTTTTTCATAACACTTATAAGTAGACACAAGTAATTTGGGTTTAATAAATGTACAATTTAATATAGAGGTTTTAATTTATAAAACTCACAGTTATATAGATCCATGAACATCTGCCATCTATATTGTGCTGCCTAGGAATCTGCCTCCACTGAAGGAGGGGAATCAGCCGTGTTTAATAACAAAAAATATTGCAATGCAGATTTTTTGTTATTCAGTAAACTTCTCCTTTTTTCATTACACAGAAAGAATTCAATATCAAATTTATAGAATTAGTACAATTCCAAGGTGAGTTTCTTTTATGCTTTTTGAAATGAAATGTTAATTCTAGAAAAGAAACTGTAGAAGGTAGCATGGAAATACTGAAAAACTCTAGCAGTGTAGTTTACAGAAAATAAACACTATTAAATATAGCCCTTTCTTAGTTTCTCCATTAACATTTCATCTTTATACCATACAAAAATTCAAATGAAAAATTATCACTTCACCAAAAGAATTCACTGGAAAAGGTATATCACATGGGATTAGATACATACCACAGAGAAAACAGGATTGCTCACTAAACACAATAAAACACTGAGAGTAAATATTTCAGTGAAACATTTGACTTTGGCAAGTTGGGAAGGACAGACAGGAAGGAAACAATATCTCAGGAGTCTGAAGATTCCCCTGAGGATTGAACTAAGTGAGTTTATCCAGTCTTTTTGTTTGGGCTTAGAGCCAAAATCTTTTAGGGACCTGGTTCTGTTGCAATTGTCTTTCGAAATTGCTGAAGTGGTTTTTCAGTCATGTCTTTCGTGATCTTGTCTCTTTAAATCTATTCTACTTCCATTCTCTTTTTTTCCATACAGGCACAGATTCTATTCAAGCACCCACTACCCATCTCCCTATCTCGTTAGTCCTTACAACATCTGCTCTTAAATAACTCAAGCACCTGTTGTCCACCTCCCTGGTTGTCTGGTTTCCATAGCACTGACTCATCTCACATCTTTTTTTGTTTCTATAGCACTCTTCATCATCAAGTGGATCTATTTTCTTTGGGCAGATCTCTAAAGTTTTTTCTGGCTCAAAAATTCTACGACCCTATTTAATAGTGACTCGTCATGCTGTGTTTTAGATTTTGTTAAGGGAATGACACATTGAACCAAAGAATCAAGAACCCTGAGTTTCTTACCAGTTTTATCACTGACTTCCCATGAGTCCTTAGTCAAAGTATTTCTCCTTCTATGTTGCTCAGTTTCCCCATGTACATAGCTACTCTGCCATGCCTACTTCAAAGAGGTAAATTATAAGTATGATTTATTCTTAATGTTACAGGAGAAAAACGTGGAGTGGACTTTGTATTTCCAAACTCTGAAATGTTTGGGGTAGGTAAAGAAACTGAGGGATGGGAAGAAACAATGGCCAAAATTACTAGAAATTTTCTAGTACAACTAACAGATACTTTCTTCATTAAAGAGAAAGTTCAAATCAAATTTAATAAAAATGACATGAACACGCCAATTGGCAGTGAATATAGTACAACAATTGTTTAATACAGTATGCTGAAAACCAAATTTGAGTTGGCACTTATCAAATCTCAGTCCAGGACCATTGTCACCAACAATTAGCATAGGTCAGTTATGTTATCATGCCACTTGGTGTATTTAAACATTAAATGTGTTATATAAACTCAAAATTAACTAATTTTTAAATGAAAGGTAAATGCCTTAATATTTCTTTTAGTTCTCAAAGTTACTTGTTTGGATAATTACTATATAATTAGCTGGTTTCTAAAGGATCTGAAACTTTAAAAAAAATTAAATAACCTAAGAACAATTAGAGATAATTTGAAATAATAAACAATTATTAAATTTGTCTTAAATTTCTAAGTTTTCTATTTTTAAAAAAAAGTGAAATGATATTTAAAATTTTAAAAAAATGATATTCTATTGTGGTGAATGGACAGTTTGAAGAAAAAATCATTGGAGCAGCTAGAACTAGTAAAAACAAAGTGATAGAGAAAGTTTCCATAGCAAAAATACAGAAAAACAAAATGTACCTATAGAATAAGCTAGCAAGATAATAGAGGTTTTTCTGACAAACATTAGATGCTTTTACTAAGTAAAAATAAACTTTTTTGAAAATCATATTTATGACATCAAAAGGAATGCTTACATTGTACACAGAATTGCTAAATGGATAGGAAAATGCTAAGTCTATAGTTATTGATATGGTTCAAATGATGGTTGGTAAATCATAAGTAAAGCAGCTCCATTTATAAACATTATTTTAGAAGAGAGATTACCCACATGTCTGAAGATCTTTTCAATTAATTATTTAATAAACAGAAATATGTCTCTTTTTTGAGTTGCAATTGCAATGATACAAGGATGAAGTAACAAGAATAGTTTAAGATGATTCATTTTATTACCTATATGTGATTTGTTGTTGAAATTTATGTTAGGGAAGATTTATTACCTTGAGAACTTATTAATGGCAATTCCATCAAGAGAAACTGGTGATATAATTCGCAGATTTTTAAAAATGAAAATAATATAATATGGATGGTCAGACCTTTAAAATATAGAAGAGAACCAGATCAGAAAGATAGTGACAAAAAATAAACTAGCTCATTTCAGTTCCATGAAATTGAAAAGCTCTTTTGTATGAACAAAAACAGAGCAGTGGAAATGAAAAAAGAAGCTGTCTACTGAATGCTCCGAGTTATAACCTAAGTATAGGGCCCTGGGTAAACAACTGAAAACCCAACTGGGGCCAACCAATCTTTTCTCTGTTGGGATTATTCAGGGCAAGGACTAACAGGTGGTCAGTTTCTAGACATTCTCATTTGAATAGGCTGACTCCAACTCCATCCCAGCTGCAGAGGTTTGGGCAATAGTGAAAGGGAGAGGGAGTGAAGAGTGAGGACTCCCAAAGGTGGATGGTGCGTAAAGGACAAAAGATTAAGAAAGAAAGCCTAACTAAGTAAAAACCAATCCTATCGGCAAAAAAGCTAACAGAGAGGATCATCAATTTTGTTATTCAGTCATTTCCTTTGTATCTGATTCTCTGTGATCCCATTTGGAGTTTTCTTGGCAGAAATACTAGAGTAGTGTGCCATTTACTTCTCCAGCTCACTTTACAGATGAGAAAACTGAGGCAAACAGGGTTAAGTGACTTGCCCAAGGTCCCACAGTAAGTATCTGAGGTCAAATCTGAACTTACAAAGATGAATCTTCCTGAGTCTAGGTCTGGCACTCTTGACCATTCCACCAACTTCAAGAAAGAGATCAAGGCACTTTGAACAAACATTAGAATATGAAGGAAAACAAATCAATATTTCCAGATGAAAAAAAGAATCCTGTGGACTATAAACATATTTGGAACACAAACATTCCAAAATAATTTTTAGCAGAAGAGAAGCAAAAGGCACCAACATTAAAAGAACGCATAAATTCCGTCCATACAAAACACAGGATAGAGAGATTACTTAAAGATCACAGATCTTCTAGGAACATGACAAGGAAAGGAAAAATAACAACTTGGATACCATTATATAGGAAAAAAATGAAAGAAAATTGTCTAGAATTTCTAAATGCTGACAACAAAGCAATGAATTAATCAATCAAATAAGCACTTGGTAACTGCTTACTATGTGCCAGGAACTGTGCTAAGTGGTTGGAATAAAAAGACAAAAGCGAAAGCAATTCCTACCCATAGTTTTTATTCTAAGAAAGAGATAACATCTAGGCGACTAGGAAAATTAACAACCTAAAAAAAGTCAAGCCTTTATTAAGTGCTTGCTATGATTCAATTTGTATCTCCAGTGAAGAACAGAAAGTAAGCTGCTAAATCCTTACATCACAGAGTCAGTAGAATGGAGAAAACTGTTAAAAAAAAAAAAACATAACTGGAAAGGCAGGAAGGAGTCAAGTTGCAAAAAAGACTTAAATGTCACAAGAAGTCCCTAAAATGTATTGGACAAAAGGGAGAGGTAACAGTCAGCTCTAAATGTTTAGAAAGTAACTTTGCATCTAATGTGTCAGAAGGATTACAATGAGTTTTAGGTATGTATTTCATGTTATATTAAAAAATGATCCTTCTAGGTTGTCTAGGAATTTAGCACAAATGAGTATTATACTTTCTTATAAACTTTTCTTCTGCCTCTATTGATATAATCATGAAGTTTGTCATGTTTTTGTTTTTAGTATAATTAAGAAATTTTTTAAACTAATGAACCATGCTTGTATACCTGGTATAGTGCATACATATATTTTATATATATGGACAAAGAGAGAGAGAGAGAGAGAGAGAGAGAGAGAGAGAGAGAGAGAGAGAGAGAGAGAGATTGGAGTAGTCTTTAAAATTTTATTTGGGGAGTATAGGGTTTTCAAGGAGGACTAGCACTTCCAGTGTGAAGGTTCCCTGAATACTTTTCAGGGATGCTCATCCATCTTTGGGGTCTCCCTTTCACTCAACTCTCATCTTTGGCTCCAATAAGCTGTGGAATATGAAATGGCAATGCTCCAGCAAAACCACCTTGGCAGATGAGCTAAAATAGATTGAGAGTAACTGACAAGCCTCAAACCCATGGAAAATGAGAACCATTGGTTCCAATAGCCATGAAGGTAGCTGAAGTAGGTACTTAGAGCTTAGTCAGACTTTGAAGACCTCAAGGTCATCCACTGCAGCCTGGGCCATCACCAGTTATCCTGACTTTTGTCTCGCCATTGGACTTCAGTGATTCTGGAAGAGAGAGGAAAGCTGACAATTTTGCGTGATTCTGCCTCATTTAAATACAATTCGGGAGTAAGTCAAGACATCATCCTGTAATGTCATTGGTCCTCATTGAAAACAAAGGAAAAACAACAACCAGATTTTATTTAAATAAAAATTAATGATATTTCTTTCTGATTCTTCCTTTTCTAATAAATATTTTTAAAAATTAGAAAATAATTAGATCAGGTACTTTTCGTAGTTATAGCAGAGGGTATAGCTTTTAACCAAACAAGGCAAAATCACATGAAATTGAAAAGGTTTTACGGGAACAAAATCAATGTTCTAGTATGATATAGAAAGCTGTCAATCGCAGAAAATTTTTGTAAAAAATGTTTCTGATAAAATTCTAATGCTAAAGATATATTTTTCAATTCATGCAAAAGCACTATGCTAAGTGTTGGAGAAATAGATAAGAAAAAAGAAAGATAGTTTCCTCCCCTCAGGGAGCCTACAGTCTAAATGGGTAAAGATGGTTGGTTATTCTCAAGAGGACCAAAATGACATCACTGTGCTAGAGTCAAGTGTCAATGTGTCCAACTGTGGCTAATCAGGCCAATATGACCTTGGAATGCCCTACCACAGATAGGCACAAAAACTTCATGTGACCATTTGGAATGGATACTCTAAATTTGTACATCCTGTATTTCCTTTGAGCTGTTTTAATTCTTCCCTGCTCATAAAGCATAGTACCTTCTCTGATATTAGCACACCATGCTGGATAGGCCTATACCATTGTCTCCCATGTCATACAATCAATTCCAAAGGTCTTAAGAAAGACCTTGAGAGTATCCTGGTATCACTTCTTCTGACCACCACGTGAACTCTTACTCTGTGTGAGTTCTTCATAAAACACAAGTTTACATTCTGCGATCTAACAGTGTGGCTAACCCATCGGAGTTGCCCTCTCTGAAGCAGTGTTTGAATGTTTGGAAGTTTAGTTAGAGTAAGGACTTCAGTGTCTGGTACCTTAGCCTACCAGGTGATCTTCAGAATCTTCCTAAGACAATTCAAATGGAAGTGTGACAATTCAAAAGGAATTTTCTGGCATGGTGTGTGATATACTGTCCAGGTTTCACAGGCATACAACAATGAGGTCAGCACAATGGCTCTGTAGATAGAGTAGACAAATAGACATAATCAGTCAGTCTATCTGACTTTCTTTCCCATACTTTCCTTTGAGATCCTCCCAAACACTGAGCTAGCTCTGGTAATGTGTGCTTCAGCCTCATTATCAACATATACATCCCTGGAAAGTACACTACCAAGGTAAGTGAACTTATCCCCAGCATTCTAGACTTCTCCATTTGCTGTAACTGATGGTTCCACACATAGATGGTGAGGTGGTGGCTGATGGAGCACTTGTGTTCTCTTGGTGTTGTTAGGCCCAAATTAACACAAACAGCAGAGAACTGATCCATACTTTGTTGTATCTCAGCTTCAGAGGCTTCACTGAAGTGCACAATCATCTGCAAACAGAAAATAATGTACCAATGCTCCCTCCACTTTGGTCTTGGCTAGTAGCCTTTTCAAGTTGAAGAATATACCATCTATGTTGTAGTTGACCTTGATGCTGTGTTCATCCTCATTGAAAGCATTTGATAATATGGCTGAAAACATCATGCTAGAAAGTATGAGAGCAATCTCACAGACTTGTTTCACTCCATTGGTGACTGGGAAAGCACAAGAGCATTGTCCATTATCTAGAACCTAGGCAAGTATGCTGTCATGAAATCGATGTACAATATTAATGAACTTCTCCAGGCAACCAAATTTTGGCATGATTTTCCATAAGCCCTCATGACTAACAATGTCAAATGGGTGAAGAAAACACATAAAAGGAAGCTAAAAAGGTAGGAAGGGATTAGGCTGCATTCAACCCAGAGACACGATGTTCCATGGAGTTGAAACCAAGCAGATACATTGATAAAAGATGGAGCTTCCCTTGGAAAGTTGTGAGCCCTCTATAATGTAAGACTTTGGAAATTTAATCTTCCACCTTTTAGCTCTCCAATCAGAAGGGAGAAGAGACTGAGAATTGAGAAAGTGTGTTAAAAACTGAGTCAATCAGCATGGTAATAAGATTTCAAGTGATCATCACACCCTGAGAGAGATATGATGTTCCATGGAGTTGAAGTCAAGGAGAGCTACTGATGAAAAACGAGAAACTAATGGAAAATATGGAAATCTAACACAAATATAAAAGACAGAGTCATTCCCCAGCATGTGAATAGTAAAAGGATATGAAAAATTAGTTCTCAAAAAAAATTGAAAACTGTAGACAACTATATGAAAGATTTTGCTATCACAGTAATTCTGATTAAGATTTCATCTCATTGCCAATAAAATGGCAAAGATGAAAATAGAATTATAGAGACTAGAAATATAGGCACTCTAATATTTTAAGACTCAGTTAAAATCTAAGCTTCTATAAGAGGACTTTTCTGATCCTCCTCTCCACAAAATCTCCCCCAACATGGTTAGTGCCTTACCTGTGAGTTTTCCTCTCATTTATATTGTATGTACTATTTTCCTGTTGTCTCCTCAATTAGAACGCGAATACGAGGGGGGAATCATGTTTCTCAACAGAAGAGGCAAAAAGCAGTCTCTGCCCTCAATGATCTTACAAGCAAATGGCGAAATTTACAATCTTTGTATCCCTAACAATACAGTGCTTAGCACATAGTCAGTACATAATAAATGAGTACTGACTGATTGACTAACAGACCTGTGAGTTGGTCCAGACATCTTGAAAAGCAATTTAGAATTACACTAAGAACAGGACTCAATGTCCATGACATCGAAGCTAGAGATTCACTGAAAAACATATACCTCAAGAAGATCAAAGGCAGAAAGCTTTAATAATTCACCAAAATATTCTTAGCAGCATTTTTTTGTATGTGTTACAGCCAAACAAAAACAACCTTGAAAGAAATAGGTGTTATCTTCAGTGGGGCAGTAGCTAAACAAATAGGGGTACAGGAATATAATGAAATGTTACTGTGCTACAAGAAAAAAATTATGAATGTAAGAATTCAGAGAAGCAAAAGAAGACTGATATGAATTGATGTAAAGTGAAGTAACCAGAACCAAAACAATAAATACAAAGGCAAAAGCAATATGAATGGAAATATACAACGTGATAACAGGAAACAAAACCAAACCTGAATGCTGTATAATTACAATGGCCAAACTTTGCCCTAAATAAGAATAGGGAGGATTACAATTCATGTCCTTCCCTTCTTTGCAGAAGAGGAGAATTCTGAGTGTGGATATGGTTGACGTGTGTTGATGCATTGGCTACTATTATCAAAGTCCTTTATCCTTCTTTCTTTTTTATTTGTTATGAAGGATGGCTCACTGGTTCAGGGAGGGAAAGGGGGTATATTTAGAAATGAAGTCAGTGTAAAATAAGAGATATTAATAACTTTTTAAAATCATGCCTTCTTTCCTCTTTCCAATCCTTTTTTCCCTTTTTTTCCCTACTTGTCTTTGCATCAAACGGAGAACACCCTAAAGATTTAGTATTGTCTTTGCCCATCGTGTTCATTAGATGATTGACAATTCCCTTCATTGTTTGCAAAGTAGATAAAACCTAGAAGAGGAAGGAAGTATCTTCTCTTAACTTTGACAATCCAGGCCCCTTCCTGTGATTCTAAGAGAGCATTTAGGTCATTGGGTCACAGCTCTGTCTCCAAGTAGGAGTGTATCTTAACTATGCTAGACAGATGAGCATCTAATCTATAAAAAAATTTCAAGTGCAGATAATTTAAAAACCTCTTTCATATGAGGGTTTTTCTTGATCAAATTTTATAAAAAGATAGACTTAAACCTTTCAAGTTAAAAGGATGCTAAGAAAGTACAGCAAATGGTGAGTGGGAGGCTGTAGGGGTGGTTAGCAAATGGTATGCAAAACTTAAAGCTTTTCTCATACTCATTTCACGATTATGGTTATGTTTATGACTACTTCAATTAATCCTAATTCCATTTAGGAATCTCCTATAGAAAGCTACCCCACTACTAAAGGTGAAATCACACATTGGAGATCAAAATCTCTGTTTCAATTTGACATATATCTGTAAATGCATTTTTCCTAAATTAAGAATAGACATGTCACCATAACAGCTACTCCCTAACCCCAACGCTACTTTCTTGTTGCCTCCAGAATAAAACATTAAATCCTCAATCCATTGTCTAACAGCCTTTGCTATTTCTGGCTCCTACTTAGTTTTCTAGACTTATTTCATATTATTCCCCTTAAGGCACTATAAAAATACTAGCTGTTATTACAAATAATAACAACGCACTTTCCATTCCAGGCCAATTACCCTTGTCGCTATCTCCATAGATGATATTCATTGTCCTTTCTCCATGCATTTGCACAAGTGGTCTAAAGAAGGCATTATATCTCTTCATCTTCTCATAGAACCCCCAGGTTCCTTCAAAGCACAGTTCAGGTGCTAACTCATACACAAAGCCATTTCTAATCAAAGACTTCAGCTTGAGGTTCTCTCTTTTTGTCTTTATCTTTTTGAATTGATATACCTGTGCACATATTATATCTCCATCCCATCTTCCTCCAATGAACCATAAATTCTTTTTGATGCAGAGATTACTACATTTCTTCTCTGCATCTCCGTCACCTAGCCCAGTATGTTGTACATAGTACTCATTTAATCCATATCTGCTGTATTTAATTGACTTGAATAGCAGACACCAAGGAGTGAAGGGAAAGCTAACTGGGGGAATTTCTTTGATGCTGACTATCTAGGTCAACCCTTTCTCCATCTGGCAAAATTCCAAAAATGTATGTTACCTCACAGAGTACAAGCCAAGACCAGATGGTCTTCAGGGCCACCATCTTAAGTAGATACCAAAAGCCAAAGGGAGTGCCACTTTCCATTTTAGATTCTCTTCCATTAGCTCAGAATGAGAGTATTTACCAGATACTGAGTTATAAGTAGGGGTCATGTTGAGATGAAGCTGAAAATGTCACACTCAACGTATGATTGATTAGGTTATAATGGCAAAGGTTATTTGTGTATATGTTGTATAACTGTAGAATGTAAACTCCTGGAAGGCAAGAGCTGTTTCATTTGTCTTTCTATCTTCAGAATCCAGCAGAGTGCTCCACTGTTGTACATAGCTTAAAAAATAAGTTGTCTGATGAATATAAAGGAATTGATGATTTGCATGCAGACTTATCTTTATGTATAGGCAAAAAAAAAGCAGACACACAGGTAGTATGAATTAAGAGCAGGGATGGGAAATTTGCAGCCTTGAAGTCACATATGGCCCTCTAGGTCTTCAAGTGTAGGACTTTATTGAATTCAGGCAAAGGGCTGCACTTGAGGATCTAGGGGACCACATGTGGCTTCAAGGCTGCAGGTTCCCCACCCTTGATGAATCGACTATGAGAAAGGGGTCTACACTATCAACTTGCTCTCCACCCTCCCAAATAAAAAAAACAACCCCAACACCGAAATTCTCTTCCATTAGATGACCTAAATTCCACCATCAGTAACCTCAGTTCCTTGGTATATCCCATTGCTCTCTGTCTGGGCCTCTGACTAAATACAGGTACCCCTGGAAGGGTAACAAGAAGTCACTAGGGCCTTAGTGCGAATGAATATAATCAGATACTTTTCTCCCAGATGGCAGTATTACAGTATAACAGGAGGAAAATGGATCATTCTAAGAGAGGAAAAGTATAGAAGTGGGAGATGGGAAGACTGTAGAAATGTGATAATAGTGATGATGATTGCTGTTCAGTTATTTTTTAGTCATGTCCAACTCTTTGACATCACTTGGAGTTTTCTTGGCAAAGGTATGGGAGTGGCTCACCATTTTCTTCTCCAGCTTATTTTATGGATGAGGAACTGAGGTAAACAAGGTTAAGTGACTTCAGTGTCTGAAGCTAGATTTGAACTCAGGTCTTCCTCAGGTCCAGGATTCTGTGTGGTATGATGCCACCTAGTCACCAGAAGTGAAGTGATGTGTCCAGTATTTGACAGTCACATTAACTAGGCCCCTTGGCCCTTCACTTGCGTTGTCGTTTAGTTGTTTTCAGTCATGTCTGACTCTGCACAACCCATTTGGGGTTTTCTTGGCAAAGACATTGAAGTGGTTTGTCATGTTTTTTCTCCAGCTCATTTTACAGATGAGGAAACTGGGGCAAACAGAGTGAAGTGATAGGGTCACACATCTAATAAGGGCTGAGATTTGCACTCATAAAGTATCTTCTTGACTTCAGGTCCGGCCCTCTCCACTCAGTCACATAGGGCCTAACAAAAATAATAATTAACATACGTTATTATTAAAAGCAAGAGTATAGAGATGGGGATGACTAAGGATCACCTTAACCTACTATGCATATTTCCATGGCCAGCCCATTTTGCCAGCTACACACTTCTGTTCACTCTCTCTAGTTCTACGCACTGGATCGGTAAATTGTTCACAGAATGGTTAAAGGCATCTTAAAATAAAACCTTGCATTGTCTGCCCTTGAAATCAGTGGCAAAGACCCAGCAGACTTGTGGTGCCTCAGGTTTCCGCATCTGCAATGTCAAACTACTTGCCAGCAAGCTACATCATAGGGATTAAGGTAAGATTAGTACAACTAGGTATATAGACCACCTTGTGTGCTCCAGATGAAAGGTGTTTTAAGGACATAGTTTGTATTTCAGATAAGGTCTCTCTTCTTTCAATTCATGTGCATGTTGTCTCTATGATCGGAGTAAGCCTGAGGCAGCGAGGGCTTCAGAGACTTAATCAGCCAACCAACCAAAAAGGACTACTCCAATGCGAGACAGTGCCAAGAGCAGTAAGGAAGGAGAGTTGAATTTCATTCTCACTCTCTCTCTTTCTCTCTCCCCCTTTCTCTCTCTCTCTGTCTCTCTCTCTCTCTCTGTCTCTGTTTCTCTCTCTCTGTCTCTCTCTCTGTTTCTCTCTGTCTCTGTCTCTCTCTGTCTCTCTCTGTTTCTCTCTCTCTGTCTCTTTCTCTGTTTCTCTCTCTGTGTCTCTGTATCTGTCTCTCTCTCTGTCTGTCTGTCTCTCTCTCTCTCTGTCTCTCTGTTTCTCTCTGTCTCTCTGTTTCTCTCTGTTTCTCTCTCTCTGTCTCTCTCTCTGTTTCTCTCTCTCTGTCTCTGTCTCTCTCTGTCTCTCTCTCTCTGTTTCTCTCTCTGTCTCTCTCTCTGTTTCTCTCTCTGTGTCTCTGTCTCTGTCTCTCTCTGTCTCTGTCTCTCTCTCTCTGTTTCTCTCTGTCTCTGTCTCTCTGTTTCTCTCTCTCTGTCTCTCTCTCTGTTTCTCTCTCTCTGTCTCTGTCTCTGTCTCTGTTTCTCTCTCTCTGTCTCTCTCTCTGTTTCTCTCTCTCTGTCTCTGTCTCTTTCTGTTTCTCTCTCTCTGTCTCTCTGTTTCTCTCTCTGGGTCTCTCTCTCTGTTTCTCTCTCTGTGTCTCTGTCTCTGTCTCTCTCTGTCTCTGTCTCTGTCTCTGTTTCTCTCTCTGTGTCTCTCTCTCTGTTTCTCTCTGTCTCTCTTTGTCTCTCTCTGTTTCTCTCTCTGTGTCTCTGTCTCTGTCTCTCTCTCTCTCTCTGTCTCTCTCTCTGTTTCTCTCTCTCTGTCTCTCTGTCTCTCTCTCTCTCTCTCTCTCTCTCACACACACACACACACACACACACACACACACACACACACATACACACGTTCCAGTATCTCTCATGAGGCAGTCCTTAAGGTACCTCTCCCACAGTTTGGTGTTTCTTCCGAAAGTTTCCAATTTTAAGCTAAAGCCTTCCCTAGGAGTTACTCTGGGCAAGGGCAAAGGTTTCCAAAGACCTCTGTCCTGAATGCTAACCAGTTTCTTTATCACTTATCCTATCCGGGTGGTCACTTCCTGTAGAAATGTATTGAAACCACAGCCTGGTCCTGTTAACTGTGTCTCTTCCCGCAGTGTGCCTTGCAATAAACTCTTTCACCTCCTACTATCTCCAGAAACATGTGTCCTTCAGCAGCTCTTTCCTTGTTCTTCCAGTCAGGGTCAGAATAATTGAAACAGTCAGAGCCAGTGTTATAACCACCCTCTTTATCTGCCCTCGCATTCTTTCCTCTGCCTATTCATCCTGCCACAGGGGTCTAGAACAGCTTCCTGTAACTTCGTGGGTAAAGCTTTTCCCTTTTAACGTGTCCTCTGAGTATGGTTATTTTTTGTAACTAGCTTCCTCACCCCTTCTCTCTTTGGCTTATACATCTTCCCTTGCTGGCTTGGGCTGCTCCCCCTCCTCCAATCCTATGAATCTTTTCTGTCTGTGTCCTGTGATTTCAGGGTGCCTGGCAGCTTCCTGCTGTCAAAATTCAGGATTTCCTGAGCCAGGGCTGCAGAAGCTGCTAACGTAGAATGCATGAGACCTACCACAACTTGGAGCATCCATTCCATTCTCTTGTACACACTCCGACATCCCATTAATTTATCCAGGGCATAGACCCATGTCTCAGTTTTGCTATCTTATTTCCTCTGAATCTGGGCGGGCAAGGGAGGGGAGGGTCTGCAATCCTCCGCATGTTTTTTCTGGAATGTCACTTATATCTGTTCTGATAACAGTCCCTCTGCCTCTGACCTGACTCTAAAGAATGTCATGAAGAGGAAAAGAAATAGCTGAAAAAATCACAACAACATGCAAATTTTAATTGATGGACTTAGGGTTTTTTTAAAGTAAAAATTGTAGACAAATTTTTTTAAAGCAAGGGAATGCCTCATACAAAGTAATGCTGGCATTTTTGTTGTTACTGCTGCAGAATACAGACACACATATACATACATACATATATATATATATATGCACACACATATATTTATATTTATATACCTAAAGAAGCTGCCTGGGGTAGGGTATTAGGATATACAGCACTGTATTTAGGCTCATGAAAGACTTGAATTCAAATCCCACTTTGCATTCAAATCTGATACAAATAAGTATCAGCTTATAAGATACTAATAAGTAATAGCTAGTAAGCTAATTAGCTAATAAGCTATGTGACTGTGAGCCAATCACTGTCCACTGATCTCTCAGTCTCAGTTTTCTAATCTCTGAAATGAACGTAATTATTAGATACTTGCTATATGTCAGACACTAAGTGTGAGGATATAAATAAAAAGCAAAAATAGTTGTTGCCTTCAAGGAGTTTACAGTGGGGGAGACCATACACACACATATCTATCCACCTAGATGTACATGTGTATTTACATTTATATGTACATGTAGAGACAGAGATAGAAATAGAGACAGGGAGATATATACATGTATGTAGAAGATACATACAGTTAATGGAAGATAACTCTAGAGGGAAAGACTATTGTGAGAGAGATGGGATGAGTGAAAGTGAGGAATCAAGTATGACTTGGATGTTACAAACTTGGGTGAGTAAGAGGATAGTGGTACCTTCAACAAAAACAAGAAAGTTTGAAAGAGGGGAGGGTTTGGAGAGAAACATGAGGTCCATTTGACATATGTTGTGTTTGAGATCCCTACTGGTCACCCATTTCAACAGGCAATTAGAAATGTAGGACTGGAGTTCAGGAAAGAGACTAAGGGTGGCTATATAGATCTGAAAATAATATAAATAGAGACGATATTTGTATCCATGGGAGCTGATGAGATCACCGAGTGAGAGTGTATATAGAGAAGAGAGAGCAAGGCCTAGGATAAAATCTTGGGGACACCGACAGTTTGTAGGTAAGACATGAATGAAAATTCAGCAAAGGAATATGAAATGGAGTGTTAAAAAAAAGTAAGAGATAAATATCCAAGAAAAGACAGAGAGTAAATAGCAATTGGGAGAAAGATTGAAAAATAAGAAAAAACCATTAGAGTCAACATTTTAAAGAGCATTGGTAACTTGGAAGAGAGTAGTTTCAGTTAAATAGTGAGACCAGATGACAGATTGTAAAGGGTTTAGAAGAGTGAGGAGAGGGAGTGGAGGCCTTCAGTAAAGATGAATTTTACAAGAAATTCAGCATAGAACAAAAGGAAACATTTAAGACAATAGCTAATAGTGATGGTAGGATTAAATCTGGGAGTTCTAAGCATGGGAGAGACATAGTTATGATTACAGATAGCCAGGAAGGAGCCAATAAACAGGAAGAAATTGGAAGATTAGAGAGTTAGGATTATGTTAAGGGCAATCTGCTAGCGAAGGCAGGATGACATGGAATCAAGGTGATTGTACAGTGGTTGGCACTGGCAAGAGAAGGGGGCACCCCTTCATCAAAGACTAGAGGGAAGGAGGAGATGGTGGAAGATGATATGAGATGAGAAGGGGAAATGAGGGAGGTCCCAGCAAGCAGCCTCCACTTTTTTTGAGAAGTATATAAAGGGAGGTGAGAGAAGAAAGGGTAAGCTTGAGGAGAGATGAAAAGATCTGAAACAGCCACAGTGGTGAGTGAAACAGATCATCAATTAGAGAGGTTAGCAAGAGGGATGGCTTGTTTCCATAGGGGTCAGGATGAGATAACACAGATTGTAGTGGACCAAGTCAGTTACCATTACTAGAAAATCCTTGATAATGCATTCATTCAGTCAATACCTGGCAACTTCTCTGTCATAGGTTCACCAGACCACATTTTCCCCTTGTACATGGTGATGAGGCCCTGTCCTGTTACTCTTTGTTCAAGGTACCCATAGATCTACCTGAACTTACTCGAAGCCCCCATTTATCTCATAGAATGATAGAGTCTTAGAACTGGAAGAAACTTTAGTGACTGTCAGTTTCAACCCGTTCCTTGAGAATGAACCCGTTCTTCTTCCAGCTTCTGTCTGAGCACTTTCAGGACTTTTTGTTCATTTTGGTAATCATTCCTCATGATCAACCAAAATCTTCCTTATATCTGTAGAATTTTCTAGATAAAGATAAAGTGGGATCTAATAGGAAGAATATTGGGCTTAGAGTTGATTATGAACTGTAGTGACCATGTTCAAGTTATTTAATCACTCTGGTCCCAGTTTCCTTATTATGCACATACTATCCCCCTGATGTATGAAACAATGTGCTAACATACACATGATACAACATAGGATTCAGAGCTGGAAGGAATTTTAGAATCCATCTAGTTCTCTCCCGTCATTTGACAGAAGAGAAAACTAAGGCTCAGAGGGATCACAGAATGCTAGCTTTAGAGGTCTAAGGGACAATGGAGTCTACCTAGTTCAACTCCCTTATTTTAAAGATAAGGAAACTACAACCCTTGGATGCAATGTGAGGCAAGGTGGTTTGAACTCAGAGTCCGGATACTCAGTTTGATTTCATATTTAGGCCCTGACCCAAGTTTGGGCCTATAATACAAGAATAAAGCTGCCTCATGAGGTAGTGAGCTCCCCAAACAGAGGTCGTGTGACCACTTGTCATAGATATTGTGGAAAGGATCCATACTTCAGTCTAGACCACATGATCTCCAAATCCATTCCCACTATCGCAGTTTGTGAATCTAGGATCCCTTTTCATCTCCTTTGAGATTTCATGGTCATTTACTTCTCTAACAATGTGAGCTTAGGTGTTAGCAGATGTGAATTTCAAATCTGTCCATTTGAGTTGTTTGGTTTGGTTAGCAAAAAGAGGGTTGAAACTAAAAATGAAAATGATGGTTGGGATTTCATTCTCTGGGGTATTGGTCTCTCTCTGTGGCCAAGGATCATGGAGACCTTGTGGTGGTATGTTCCCTAAGGGACCAAAGTCAACCTACTTTAGCACCTTTACCCATATTTAATACTTGGATGACTCAGACAACATACTATTCTCTTCTTGCTAAGTTTGTTTTATAAAGGAGTGTGGCCGACTAGAGTGGTCACAGAAACACAAAATCTTAGATTTGGAAGCCACAATGATAATGACGATGTCGATAACTGACATTTATATAGCTTTTTAAGGTCTGTAAAGTGAGCATTAAAGGCATCATTGCATTTGAACAGTACAACAACCCCTTCAGGGAAGTGATGTTCTTATCTCCGTTGTAGAGAAGAAAAAGCAGGGCTCAGAGAAGATCTACCCAGAGTCTCACAGTTAATAAATTACTCAGGTAGGGTTTGAACTCAAGATTCTATCTGCTAAGCCACACTGCTTTCTGATCCATATAGGAGCAGGGCTCTTCTCTACCTCTCTGAGAAGTGGTCATCCACCCTCCATTTAAAGTCTCCAATGAGGAAGCATTCATTCCCTCTCAAAAATCTCAATTCTTTCTAATTTCCCTATTTTGTTTGAAGGCATTACTATCCTTCTAGTCTTGGATTCCCTAGGAATCTATCTAAAAGTCATGCTTAACTCTTCAATTTCCCTCAATCCCCATATCCAATCAGTCCTCAAATCTTCTCTCTTTCACTTCCACATCTCATTCCCTCTTCTCCACTCACACAGTCAGTAGCCTAGTTCTTCTCTTTCCTGAACTATTACAAAAGAGGTTCCTCTGCATCTAGTCTCCTCTAATTTATCCTCCACGTTTCTGACAAATTGATACTCCTAAAGCATAGATCTGACTGTATGATTTCTGATCCCGAAAAAAGTTTCAGCAGCTGCGTCTGGCCTCAGTAACAAAATGATAATTCCTTACCACAATTAGACTCCAATTCCTCCTTACACACTAATTTTATATTATTTCCTCTCATTCATATTTTAGCCAAATTACTCTACTTTCTACTCCTTCTCTATAGCATTTCATCTCCTAATTCTGTGTCTTTGTACAAGTAATTCACCATGCTTGGAAGGCTCTCCTTCACTCTGGCTTTTAGGAATCTTTATCTCTTTCAAATGTTTTCTTTACTTCATGACCATAAAATGTTTTTAAAATCCTGTTTATTTTCTATACAATTGAGTATAGATTTCTTAAGAGCAGGGCTTATTCTGATTTTATATCGGCACAGTCCTTTGTATACAGGTGGCATTTAATATATGCATGCTGAGCTTTTGGGAAATCTGTTCACACATCAAACCTAAATCTCTTTGTAATTTCTACCCATTTCTCCTAGTTTTATCTCTTAGGGTAAAACAAAATAAAAATTACTCTTTCCCGTGACAGTCCTTCAAATACTTCCAAACAGCTATCTTGGTCCCTCTAATTCTTCTTTTCTCCAGTATCAACATGCTCTGGTCTTTTAACTTCAACTGCATGGTCTTCCAGTTTGCTTGAGTTGTTAAGCCTTCATAGACACCATTTTCCCCCCTCTTCTCCCCTCTGATTGAATGACTGGAGTATGGAGTAACAAACTCTTCCCAATGCCTCCCTTTATGGAAGGCAAAAACTTGACTCAGCTCACTTAATTTTGCATTTGCTGCTCTTCCTAGTTTCAATTCCATGGAAAAAGATGCTCCTGCCAGGTACTTCTTGGTGTCTCCCCTGCTTTTCTGCCTTCTTTTGCATATGGTCTTTTCTGATTAGATTGTAAGTTCCTTGTGAGTGGGGATTGCCTTTCTTATTAATTGTATCTCCAGGGCTTAGGAAAGTGCCTGACACATAGTAGGCACTTAATAAATGTTTATTGGATTTCATTGAATTGAAATGTGTTAATGTTCTTTTAAAATGCAATACCTAGAATCCAACACTGGCCATGGAGTAATAGTGAGATTGTCATTGACCAAGCCCTATTCTTAACTCTATACTTCTCTCTCTCTCTCTCTCTCTCTCTCTCTCTCTCTCCCTCTCTCTCTCTTCCTCTCTCTCTCTCTCCTTCTCTCTCCCTGTCTCTGTCTCTTTCTCTCTTTTTTATGCTGGAAAAGATTTTATTGTAGCTGGAGTGGGATAGCTGGACACAGTTTAGATGATTCCAATTTTGTTGACAACATCCAAAGCATCATAGTCTGAAACAAGTCAGACATAGGCCTTCTTCTCTCCATCAGGCCAGATCAAGGTGTTGACCTTGACCTTGTCTATGTCACACAGCTTCTATACCACCTGCTTGATCTGTGACTTTGATATCCATGATGAAGATGAGGATGTTGTTGACCTCAGTCTTCTTCATAGAAGACTCAGTGGTCAAGGGAAACTTATCGATACCCTAGTGATCAAGTTTGTTTCTCTGAGGGTCACTTTTCCAAGGGTAAGTCTTAACATCTTGGACCACCAGAAGGTGGGAGACATTCAGATCTTCTTCTTCGTGGGGTTATGGATACCCTTCAACACAACCTTCTTGGACTTCAAGGCCTTGGACTAGGCTTCCGTCCTGAGGGGACAACTGCTTCCTTCTTTTCCTTTGGCACCATCTTGGAAGAAAGGTTCTATGCTTCTCTTAATGCAATGTAAGATCACATTAGATTTATTTTGGCTGCCACATCATGTGCTATTAACTCATACTGAATCTACAATCTGTTAAAAACAAAAAGGCTTCACCCCAAAAACTGTTATCTGGCCATACTTCTTCACACTTGCCTTCTAGAAGTTGATTATTTTTCAACTCATGTAGAATATTACATTGATCAACATTAAATTTAGTTTTATTGGATTTAACTGATTTGGTCAAATTCTAGTTTTTTGATATCTTTATAGTCTCTTGACTATTGACTAATATGTGAACTGTCCTTCCTACCTCCAAGCCATCTGCATATTTGATAAGCATGAATTCTGTGCCTCCATCCAAATCATTGGAGGGGGAAAAGATTCCTAGGGTACTCTTTTAGAGACCTTGCTCTAAGGTAGCATGAGCCCACTGAGGACTATTTCATATGTCAACTGTTCTACATCCATCTCCCATTATGGATCATAATCAGTCACTATTCATTTATTAAGAGCTTCCTATCACAGGCACTGTGATAAGTGCTAGGGATGCAAAGACAGGCAAAAACAGTCCTCACTTTGAGGAGCTCATATTCTAGTGGAGGAGACAACATGGAACTATGCACATCCCAAGCATATACAGTGTAAATGACAGGTAATATCAGAGGGAACCATTAACAGTGAAGGGGGGGAGGGGAGAAGAAACTCATCCTTTAGTTTATGTCTCTATCTTTTCCACAAAGATAGTAACATGGGAGGCTTGGTCAGTTGCTTTGCTATAAGTTAGGTAGAACATATCTAGTAAACCTGTCAAAAAAGAAAAAGACCTGATATGGTCTCTTCTTGATAAAAGCAAGCTGGTTCTTCATGGTCACCCCTTGCCTTTTTAAATGCTCACAAAAGAATGATTATCTGTCTCATAATGTGTTCTAAAATTACTCCAAGAATCAAAATCCAGCTTACCATCCATACTTGCATAGAGTTCATCTTTCTCCCTTTTGGGGGTGGGGGGAATAGAGATATTTGCCCTTTTATTGCCCAGAGGTATCTCTCCCAATCTCCATGATAATAGAATTCTCGTTCTTCATTATAATAGCTAGCATTTATATAAAGAATTAAGTTTTGCAAACAATTTCACATATATTCTCTTGTTCAACCTTCATGTTAATCCTGAGAGGATGTTACCATCATTATTCCCATTTTACCGTTTAGGAAACTGAGGTATATAGGTGTGGCTCAGAGTCATACAGCTAGTATGTGTCTGAGTCTGGATTTTAACTCAGGTCTTCCTAACTCCAGGCCTAGCACTCTATCCACAGGGCCACTTAAGCGTGAGCAGATTTTTTACATACGGAGGCTCTGAGAGGTTAGGTGACTTACCTCTGAGATCAGAAGCAGGATTCAAACCCATGTCTTTCATGACTCTAAGTCCAAGGCTTGTCTCTATCACACCACTCTGCCTCTCAATGATCTTTGAAAGACCGTTGTGGTAACTTAGCAATCACTTTCCTACTTGAGGGAGTGGAGAAGATTTGTGAAATGTGAAGCCACAGAGAAAAAAAAAGTGTAGAACATAGAGAAGGGCATGACCTACAGTTCGAAAAATTGCTGGAGGTTCTTTGCAGTTGTGAATGGTGCCTCCCACTACAGCACACAACACTTTTTGTGGGGATAGAATAGGGGAGTTATATTCATTCCCCAACCCCTTCACACTGATGACCTCCTTTTATTGCTTCTTGCTTAAATTTAAATTTTTCCAGCTTTGTTTTTCCCTTTCTTTGTAACCCCACTATTTGGCACAATGCCTAAGCACAAAGTAAGTACTTAATAAATGTTTGTTGATGACTTGATTTTATAGATATGGTATTCTAGTTGTAGATACTGTGGGGTATTTTTTCCTGAGATCCAAACTAACTAGAGATCCAAAAATAGATCAGATTATCCTCCGAAAACAGTATTATCCCACCCTCTGAACCAGCAGGAAGATTTATTCCATGAAAAACCATTGGGACATTGTACAGCTTCAAATGCATGTCTTATGCTTAAATTTTGCCTGAGAAGCATTTGTCCTCTTAAAAATAAAGACAGCCCTTTCTCCTTCCTTTTCCTCTGCAGTTTAACATAAAGTATAGGAAAACTGGTTGCAACTGGTCCACTCAGTCAGTGAATCAACAGGTATTATTTAGCACTTACTGGTCTTTGAAGAGCCAAAGGGTATCCACAATTTCTATGTATGTGCCAGACACAACATGTTAGGGATGATGCAGATGGTAGAGATTCCAAACCACAGTGGTGCTGAATTTTCATGGTTATCCAACCTAAGATGTAAAATCTTAGTATGATGTGGTAGTACAAAGGTTGGGGGGAAGGGTATATTTATGACACGAGAGGTTGAGGATGAAGGTAGAGAAAAGCAGCCATGGTCTCAGTGAGGTTTGCCTACAGAAATTCATAAAGTTCTTGGTCATGCCTTATAGGGGAAATATTATCTATTCAAGAAACTGAGGGCTCCTTAGCGCCACACAGGACCAAATTTACCACACATCCCTGAATGATTTGTGTATAAGGGAGTGGCAATATGAGAAAGAAGGTAGCATCTCAACTCCACTGGTACTGAAGAAACCCTAACATTGACAGTCCTGGAGTATCCCATTCTGAGGGGAAGGTTAGCTTCCTAATTCTTTCAGGAGGAGCTGGAGCCAAATCTCAATGTCCCCATGAGCTAGAAAATGTCGAGCTAATCACTATCCCTATCCCACCCCCAGAATTACTGGAAACATAGGAAGAATGCATGATATCTAAGGTGAGGTATTTTCTGTTTTTCCTATTCACAGCCGCAAAGGTTTAAAACTCTAAGCCTTGGACTGCTCTTTCAAATAGAGTATCTGATTCAGCGCAAACCACTTCTCACTCCTAATCTAGTTCCCAGGATCCTTTGTGGGAATCAAATGAGATAATATTTGTAAAGGACTTAGCACATTGCCTGGCACACTTAATAAATGGCTGTAACCTTGACAGCCCTGTGAGATAGATATATTTTTTTATCCCCATTTGCAGATGAGGAAGCTCAGGCTAAGAAAAGTAGTGATTTCCTTATCTTACCAATAATGGAACTCCCTAGAATCTATGTATAAGACTAGACTTAAGAACGTTCTGCCATAACCCTACACTGTGACCAATTTGTATTAAATGCTAAGACGTTTGGGGCTTTTTGTAACTGCCCTCATCGACCTTCACTCTCTGCCAGCCCATTTTAATGGGCAGTCCGAAAGGTTCTAAGGCAAAGTCCTGTCCTGGATCAACCCAAGAAAACTACCAGGAAGTGATTGGGTCGAGCCAGCACCCACCCCAAGCTACTTTCTTTAACTACAAGGCTCCTTTACTTCCACATTTCCATTCTTGAGACACAGTCCCCTAAATTCTGGATTGAGTAAGTTTGCTAATAAAAGCAGAGGGCTTTCTTTTTTAATACTTTTATAATTCTCTAGGCTCCTAAGATGAAAGAGGCTACCCAAATCCAAAACCTCCACCATTTTTATTGTGTGGCATAATAGACACTGTTATTACATTGTTGTCTGGTAACAGTCATTCTAATCTTCCAGCCTTGGAAAAGTTTTGTTTGAGGGCTTGTCCCTGGAAGGGTTAAGTTAAGCTGGCTGTGGGTATTTCCCCAAGCTGGGGACTCTGACAGGTGCTGTAGAGAAAAGGAGGTAACAATGTGTCTAGTACAAGCATATTGTGGGCACACTTCAGCTATTGAAAGCCCAGACAGAGGAAGTGAAGTGGAGATGTGAGGAGAAGCTTGAAACTTAGGGACTGAATCAAAAGAGAAAATGGCCCCCAACCCTCCACTGTGAGCCCTCTTGTGATGAAAGGCAGCCTTGTGCTGAGCTATGAGTCAGAAGGAGAAAGCTGGTAAACTATCTCTCGCTCGTTCTAAAACATAAAATAAAAAGGGATTATTTCAGTCTTGTAGCTTCTCATACTACCAAAAAAAAAATACCCAGCACTATTCATTAGCAGCCTGTTGTTTTTTCCCTCTGCTGTCCAAAGCTCCTTCATATTTTTGGAATGCATAATGAACATTTGGGGGGATTTTCCCTTTAATTTTCCAACCTTTCTTCTCTAATTTATCATCTAAATTTTCACTTGCAGGTAAATGGGGTGAGTATCTGAGCCTGGTTTAATGTGTGCCAAAATGGAACTGTAAGCCTTTAATGAGAGTGCATGTGGTATGTAGGAACCTCCCCTCGCCCTCATTCCTCACCGTCCTTTCTTCTTTCTCCCTTTATCTTAGACTCCCAAGGTCTCCCACCTCTGGCTCTTCTCACCAGCTGAGAGACACTGGGCCAATGGGAAAAAGTTCTGGTTTTTTTGTTTTCTAAGAGAGGAAAAAGGGGGAGAGATGCAGTTAGATTCCTAAGAGGCCCTTGGAGGAGAAGAATTGGGAACCACTGGTCTAGCTCAATGGTACTCAGTGTTGCAGAAATCAATGAACCTTTCACTTGGTTAGCAGCAGTTCACCTAATGTCCTACATTAATTTGGGGGCAGCTCTCCAAGAAGAAAAGAAGGGTATGCTCACAGAAGTCCATCTGTTTACAGTGATGAGAGCCATCCGTCTTTTCTTATGCAGAGTGGTGTAGAAGGAAAGGACTCCAGCTCATTCTTGCTCCAAAGTCTGGCTCCCCATTTGATATTATTTTGGCATTAATAAACATGAACAGAGTGGATGTTCTTCCATTTTAAGAGCTAGATTTGTGCTTTGAGAGCTAATGACAGAGTCTGACTCCTTTTTTTGTTCCAAATATTCTCAGAAATCTCCTGGCACCTACGGTGACAATAAAATATCAAGACTGATTATTCACCTTAAAGCATAGGTTGTCTCAAAGAACAAAGAACCTTCCTTTCCTTTTATACCAGCTCTCTCCATCTCTCTTTCCTCCCAACCCCCAAGGAATCCATGTTAACTCCAAAGACTTTGTCATTCTCACATTCGCTGAAACCTGTGAGCAATTGGTAAAATGACTGCTTTAGGGTTGGAACATGGGTGCCAGAAAGAGTCATGAAAAGTCATGCTTGTCCTAGCTATATGTTGCTGGTTTTGCTTAAGCAATTTTTTAAAAAATTTAAGTGAGAAAAGTATCTCAAAGAAAAACACCATTATAGAGAGAAATTTAATTTTGTGTATTTTGTAAATGTAAGTGGAGATTAGATTTTTCTTTAAATGATAGGTTCAGAGTTTGAAGGGAACTTAGAGGTCCTCAACTCCCACTTCTTATGACTTGCACCCTTACAATGAAGGGAGTATTTGCTGTGGACATTCTCCATTCAGGCTCCAGTCTCTCCAAAGCACCTTCCTTCCAAGTCTTCACAAATTTCCCAGAAGAAAGCTAAGCCAAGTGATGGAGTTGGTGCGTGTACCAAACCTGTCCTCTTCCTGCCCCAATTAAACTGTTTTTAGAGAAAGTCTATTACTATTGAGTAGCTCTAATCGTTAAGAAACTGTTTATATGAGGTTGTCTGTCTTTCTTTAACTTCTACATATAACCATGGCATACAAAATGTTGAAGTTAGAGTTGAAGGATCTGATTTTGAAATATGGCTCACCCTCTTAACTCTGTGTGTGACCTTAGATGAGGTTTCTTCTGCATCATGTGACTCTCAAATACTTCCAGCTGTATCCAGCTTTCTTTCGCCTCCAGTCTAAAAGGGTTGTTTTCTTTCTTTTCCCTCTTTTATGTGAGAGATAATTTGCAACATTCTTATTTTTCCATTTCACCTTCTCCCAATGTATTCCTCTCTCATTCCTTAATTTTATTTTTTTAGATATGATCCCTTCCTATTCAACTCACCCTGTGACCTCCATCTATTGTTGAACTCACACGGTATAACTCCAGAAACATTTCTAAATTAAAAATGTTGGGGAATAGGAGGGGCTTGGAAGGAGATGCATCTCAGATGCCTCCAAACAAAGGCCCATGACCTTGATCTAATCAAGCTGAATAGGATAATTAATTAGGAAGCTAGGTTACTCACGGGATAGAGTATTGAACCTGGAGTTACAAAGATCCGAATTGAAATCCTGCCATGGGCACTTTAGTAGTTGTGTGACCCTGGACAAGTCATTTAATCTGCCTATAAAAGCACCTACCTCCCAGAGTTATTGTGTGAATCAAATGAGATAATATTTGTAAAATGCCTGGAACATAGTAAGTGTTATGCAAATTTTACCTATCATTTTTTATTCCAGTTTATTTATTTATTTTTAGTTTTCAACATTCATTTCCACATTTTTCCAAATTTTCTCCCCATCTCTCCCCTCCACCCACCCCAAGACAGCATGTATTCTGATTATCCCTTCCCCCAATCTTCCCTGCCTTCTATCACACACCTCCCTTCTCTTATTCTCATCCCCTCTATTTTCTTGGAGTATAAGATAGTCTTCTATACCCCATTACCTGTATATCTTATTTCCCAGTTACATGTAAAAACAAGTTTTTAACATTCATTTTTAAAACTTAGAGTTCCAACTTTTCTCCCTTCCTCCCTCCCCACAAATTCCCACTGAGAAGGCAAACAATTCGATATATGTTATACATTTGTAGTTATGTAAAAGACTTTCATAAAAGTCATGTTGTGGAAGACTATATTTCCCTCTGCTTTATCCTGCCCCCCATTTATTCTATTCTCTCTTCTGACCCTATCCCTCCTCAAAAGTATTTACTTCTATTTACGCCTCCTCCCATTAGCCCTCCATTCTGTCATTCCCCACAACCCACCCCCTGGTTATCCCCTTCTCCCTTACTTTCCTGTAGTGTAAGATAGAGTTTCATAGCAAATTGAATGTGCATGTTATTCCCTCCTTAAGCTAAAAGTGGAGATTAAGGTTCACTTTTTCCCTCTTACCTCTCCTTTTTCCCTTTCCGTTGAAAAAGCTTTTCCTTGCCTCTTTTATGTGAGAGATAATTTTCCCCATTCTATTTTTCCCTTTCTCCCAATATATTCCTCTCTCACCCCTTAATTTTTTATTTTTTCAGATATCATCTCTTCCTATTCAACTTACCCTCTGCCCTCTATCTATATGAATATAATCCCTTCAACTACCCTAGTATTGAGAAAAGTCTCAAGAGTTATAAATATTATCTTTCCATGTAGGAATGTAAACAGTTCAACTTTATTAAGTCCCTTATGAATTCTCTTTCCTGTTTATCTTTTCATGCTTCTCTTGATTCTTGTGTTTGAAAGTCAAATTTTCTATTCTCTGGTCTTCTCATCAAGAATACTTGAAAGTCCTCTTTTTCAGTGAATGACCATTTTTTCCCCCAGAAGTATTATACTCAGTTTTGCTGGGTAGGTGATTCTTGGTTTTAATCCTAGTTCCTTTGACTTCTGGAATATCATATTCCAAACTCTGCAGTCCCTTAATGTAGATCTTGTGTTATTTTTATTGTATTTCCACAATGCTTGAATTGTTTCATTCTGGCTGCTTGTAATATTTTCTCCTTGACCTGGGAGCTCTGGAATTCGGCTACAACATTCCTAGGAGTTTTCCTTTTGGGATCTTTTTGTGATTGGCGAATTCTTTCAATATTTATTTTACTCTCTGGTTCTAGAATAGCAGGGCAGTTTTCCCTGATAATTTCTTGAAAGATGATGTCTAGGCTCTTTTTTTTTTTATCATGGCTTTTTAAATTGTCTCTCCTAGATATATTTTCCAGGTCAGTTGTTTTTCCAATGAAATATTTCACATTGTCTGCTATTCTTTCATTCCTTTGCTTTTATTTTATAATTTCTTGATTTTTCATAGTCATTAGCTTCCATCTGATCCATTCTAATCTTTAAGGAATTATTTTCTTCAGTGAGCTTTTGGATCTCCTTTTCCATGTGAACAAATCTGTTTTACAGGGGATTCTTCTCCTCATTGACTTTTTGGATCTCTTTTGTCATTTGGGTTAATCTATTTTTTTACAGTGTTATTTTCTTCAGCATTTTTCAGGTTCTCCTTTAGCAAGAAATTGACTCGTTTTTCATAATTTTCTTACATTGTTCTCATTTCTCTTCCCAATTTTTGCTCTACTTCTCTCACTTGATTTTCAAAATCCTTTTTGAGCCCTTCCATTAGCTGAGAACAATTCATATTTTTCTTGAAGGCTTTGGATATAGAAGCTTTGACTTTGTTGTCTTCTCTTTGCATGTTTTGGTCTTCTTTGTCACCAAAGTAAGATTCTATAGTCTGATTCTTTTTTTGGTTTTTGCTCATTTCCCCAGCTATTTACTTAACTTTTGAGCTGTTTGTCAAGGTAGATCTCTGCTTCCAGTGGAGATCTCTGCATCCCTCTGCCCCCCTCTCCCTCTGCAGCCCTGGAGCTGGGGCTGAACCACTCCACTCTCCCACACTGGTCCCACAGGCTTTTACCACTGACCTCCCAGTTTGTCCTTGGCATTTTGGGGTGCTGAATTCTGGAAATTGCCACAAGTGTGAAAGAGTCAGTCTCCTCAAAGCCTGCTCAGGTCCTGTCTGTGCTAGTGTGGCCCACACTGGACTGTGCCCTGCCCCCTTCATGGCACAACAGACACTTCCCAGTGACCTTCCAGTCTTCTTGGGCTGGAGATTTGCTTCACTCTGTCATTCTGTGGATTCTATAGCTCCAGAATTTGTTTAGAGCCATTTTTACAGGAATTTGGCGGGGCTTGGGGACAATGCTCTAGAAAGTGAGTGCTGTTATTCCCCTATCTTGGCCCCACCCCCATTTGCTATTATTTCCAACCACATTTACATCTATAAAATGAGAAGGTGCGAAGGTCCTTCTTAGCTCTATATCAATGATCCTAAACCATTCTTCCTCCTCTTCCCCAGCCTCAAGTTTTCTTTTCAAAATGGAACTTTTCTTGTTGTTTATTTTTGGAAACAAATTTTAAAGGGAATTGTGTCAAAATTTACTCTTAAAAATAACTAAGCTTTTATAAACAAATCAATTAAAACTTCTGACTCTTTTGGTTATTTCTATATCTATATTTAGAAATACCTATGCTTGGTTATGTGTAATTTAGTAACATACATAGAATTAATTGAAATTTTAAAATGCCCTATATATCTAGTTTAGTAAGATAAAAAGAATTAACTGAAACTAAAAATATCCTGCAAAGTGGTGACACTGATTTTGTCCAAACTCATGTTTCCTCCTTGGCTTTGAGAGACTGATTGGGAAATGGTGTAGAAATGAATGGTGGGCACTTGAGTTGGTTTGAAGGTCTTCTGAAGACAAAAGACTTTGAGTAATTAGAATAGGTTTAATTATGCTTCTATTCTAAAATTTCCAAATACAAAATAGTTTTCCTGTTCTTGGACAGGCAGATGGTTGTGAATTTCTCCTTTCAGTGACAATTTAGCCAGGTCCAGATTGCTCATAATTACTTTTTTGAAATAATAGATTTTGGGGGGCTTAGCTTTTAGAAGAAGGTTCATGTGCCACATGAGACGCTGGGTAGCCTCTGAGTAGGCCCCTCACTTTGAAAACCCAGATGTTGGTGTTTCTCTCTCTGGTAACTATGTATGTATAGTCAGATAGCTGGATCTGTTTGTTGATCTGTTGTATTGCTTACAATTGGATGTAATTGCTTATAGTTGGATCTGTCTGTTGATCTCTCTGAAGGGCTGACTTTTTCCATTGAACTGACTTGATTAAAGTGATTGTTGACCCCTCAAAAGTTACCTTTCTGTTTAGAAAAGCAGATCTAAGAATATGTACAGCAGGATCTCCTGTGTATGTCAGGGTCCTTGCTGTTACATTTATGGCATAGTTGACAGGATCTGCAAACTAAAAGGAAAGTATGGGGACTGGGATAATTGTCTATTGTTTTCCGATGGTGGTGGCTATAATTCTGTGGAGCCCTAGGAGGTGGGGATGGCTAGGGTCAGGGTTCTGATGAATTAGCCAGCAGGAGGGGTGAAGGCCTTGAAAGTGGACTGTATTCAGAAGCCAGACCAGAGAGGCCAGAACTTGGAATGGAGCCCTGGAGCAGGAGCAGAAAACTGCTTGTGTACTGAACCTGCAGAAGCAGAGAATTACCTGTGTGCTGATCTCAGTGAGGTTAGAGCAAAAGCAGAGAGCTGCCTGCATGCAGACCCAAGGGGAAGCTGGGAGCATCCAGCTCTTGCTGGAGGAGGAGGAGGAACTGAGGAGCTTGGAGTTCAGCCCTGGGGCAAGATGAGATCTGTGCAGCAAGGCCCTGAGTATGCATTTTTGCAGTTTTCCCTGGACATTTTTGAAACCAGAGGGTAGAGTTGCCTATGGTGGGTGGGGGAAAGTGCCATGTACCCCCAGAGACTCAGCCTGAAGCCTTTGTTGTCCAGCCTCCCCCACCCCCCTACCCCCGCAGGATGTAGCATTTTTAAACTAGGACTTGGATCATTAGAGCTTGCACCTGAAAGCAGTGTGGGGAAGACACACTCCGAAGAGGACTTTATTTGGACATTTTGTTTTGGATTGTGGAACTGGTTGCTCACTCCCAAAGATTGATCCCCAAAGAATAACGTTATATATTCTGCAAATGTAAAGTTCATGACGTTTATTTTGTGGGAATTACATTGTATTTACTTAAGAAATGTTAATACTTATTCAGATACCAGTTGCCCTTGTAATGGATGAGAAAGATCTTGGGGCCCCAGTGTAAATGTTAATTAGATCTTCCCTACCCATTGATGGGCCTTTCCATTAAGGGAAGATGGATTAGGGGAGGCCCACACCTTTTGTTAATTTCTAATGCACTGGTTCTTAAAGGGTTGTGATGCCCTCTGGCTCTGAAAAGTGTATAAATAATCTGAGCTGAGGTTTTATTTGGGGGCTTAGTTTTTGGAAGATGTGTGCCAGATGAGACTGGGAAGCCAGTAAGGAGCCCCCCAACTTTGAAAACCCAGATATTGGTGCTTCTCTCTCTGGCAACTATGTATGTATTGTCAGACAGTTGGATCTGTTGATCTGTGATGTATGTATTGCTTACAGTCAGACAGCTGGAAGTCCTGTTTGTTGATCTCTCTGAAATTCAAAGTCCTGACTTTTTCTCCTGAACTAAGTAAAAGATTTATGTGCTTGATTAAAGTGATTGTTGACCCCTCAAAAAATAATAGATTTTTATTTATTTCACTTGTTTCTATATCTTTTAGATTTCCTTCAGTATTCTTTTCATTCCCCTACCAGAGAACAACCTTATTTTTTTTCTTTTTTTTAAATTTCATTAAATATTTTCCAGTCACATGTAAAAGAATTTTTAAAAATGCTTTAAAATTTTTTGAGCTTTAAATTCTCTCCTTTCCCAATCCTCTCTCCTCCTTGAGAAGGCAAACACTTTGATTTAAATTATATATGTGAGGTCATGCTTAACATATTTCCATATTAGCCATGTTGCAAATGAAAAAAACAAATAAAATAAAACCAAAAATAAACAACAAAAAAGTATGCTTCAATCTGCATTCAGAATTCATCAGATCTCTCTACTGAGGTGAATAGCATTTTCTACCACAGGTACTTTGGAAGTATCTTGGATCATTGTCTTGATCAGAGTAGCTCTTTCAAAGTTGATCACCTTTACAATGTTGCACGTACAACGTTCTTGAGATTCTGCTCACTTCACTTTGTATCAGTTTATATGTCTTCCCAGTTTTCTTCTAAAACCATCCTACTCATCATTCCTTATAGCAAATAATCTTCTGTTACAATCATATACCACAATTTGTCCATCCATTCCCCAATTGATGGGCACCTTAATTTCCAATTCTATTTTTTTCTTCTTTTTTATTTTTTTTATTAATATAAATTTATTTATTTAACATTTTACATTCATTTTCACAAAATTTTGGGTTCCAAATTTTCTCCCCATTTGTCCAGGTCCCCCACCCCAATACACCCAGCATTCTAATTTCCCCTATCACCAATCTGCCCTCTCTTCTA
>CM053771.1:81942038-81980382 GCA_028658325.1 Potorous gilbertii | reverse complement strand
CATCTCTCTCATTTCTCTTCCCAGTTTTTCCTCCACCTGTCTAACTTGATTTTCAAAATCCTTTTTGAGCTCTTCCATGGCCTGAGCCCATTGGATATATATTTCAGATGTTTGGGATACAGAGGCCTTGACTCCTATGTCTTTCCCTGATGGTAAGCATTGTTCTTCTTCATCAGAAAGGAAAGGAGGAAACATCTGGTCCCCAAGAAAGTAACCTTCTATGGTCTTATTATTTTTCCCTTTTCTGGGCATTTTCCCAGCCAGTTACTTGACTTCTGAGATTGCTCTCCACCCCCACCCAGATCCTCCCAGCTAGTGCTTGGGGTCTGAGATTCAAATGCTGCTCCCCAGCCTCAGGGCTTTCAGCGACGGGGCCTGGATGCTATTCAATGTGAGCTTAAGTTCTGGTACTCTGGTGGGGGCAGGGCTGCCTCCCAGGCTCAGTTCCCTCAGGGAATTTATGCGGAGACCTTCAGTGATGGACCCAAGGTCCTGCCTACTCTGGGAGCCTCTGGCCACCTGCTGCCTCTGCTGCTGCCTCCCGAGGGGGCCTGAGTTATGGAGACACCCCATTCCCCTCTCAGCCAGACCAGAAGTCTCTCTCACTGACCTGTGTGCCTGTGGGTGGAGGGACCTTCATGGCTGCCAGATAATCCATCCCTGAAACCTGCTCGGATCTGCTCCTCTTGGTGCTGCATGGCCAGGGAAGGGCTGGGCTCCATTCCCATCTGGTGTGTGATGGACCTTTGGGATCGGTTTTTCAGGGCTCTCTGGAACAGAAATCTCTTTCACTCCGTTGCTGAGTGGCTTCCACTGCTCCAGAATTTGTTGGGAGTTCTTTTTACAGGAAATCCATGGGCTGTGGGTTCGGAGCTAGCATATGTGAATCTTTCTACTCCACCATCTTGGCTCCTCCCCTTTAATTTCCAATTCTTTGCCACCATGAAAAGAGCCACTATAAATATTTTTATATAAATAAATCCCTTTTCCTTCCCTTTGATCTCTTTGAGACCTAGTAGTGGTATTGTTGGATCAAAGAGCAGGCACAGTTTTATAATCCTTTGGGTGTAGTTTCAAATCATTCTCCAGAATGTTTCCACTAGTTCCAAACTTCACCAGCAGTGAATGTGTTCCAATTTTCCATATTTTCTCTAGCATTTGTTATTTTCCTTTTTTGTCTTGTTAACCAATTTGGTAGGTATGATTTGATTTCTGAGTTGTTTTAATTTGCATTTCTCTAATCAGTAGTGATTTCGAGCACTTTTTATGTAACCATTAATAACTTTGATTTCTTCAACTGTTCATATCCTTTGAACATGTATCAACTGGAATGGTTCTAATATATTCTATAAATTTGACTCTGTTCCATATATATTTGAGAAATCAGCTCTTTATCAGAGAAACTTATTGCAAATTTTTTTTTCCAGTTTCCTGCTCTCTTTCTAAAGTTGGCTGCATTAGTTTTGTTCGTGCAAAGACATTTTAATTTCATGTAATCAAAATTATCTATTTTATTTCCCAAAATCTATTCTCTCTTGTTGGATCATAAGCACTTTCTTTATCTATAGACCCAACAGGTTCATTTTCTTATGCTTCCTGAATTTACCTATGATAATACCATTCTTTATAAATCATTTAGCCATTTTGACCCTATCTTGGTATATAGTAAGAAATATTGACCTATGCCTAGTTTCTGCCAATCTGCTTTCTAGTGAAAGAAATTATTATTTTCTATTATATTGTAACCAGTTATTGAATGTGTATTAAAGTTTTTCCTTTCTATTTCCTTATTCAGGGACCAGTCACTGTAAGACATTCAGCGAAGTCTTTGAAAGACAAGGCTGATAGGGAAGTTTGGAGGGCAGGATCCCACCCAATTAGGAGACCCTACTTTTGTTTATAGTGTAAAGAGAATCTGATCTAGGTGAATTACAGCCCCAAATCATCAAATCTACACCTTTGTACCCCTTCCTTGGAATCTAGGATAATCTAGTTCATGATGGGGAAAAACCAACTGGAATGGTCCAAGAGAAGAATTCCTTTTTCCAAATTGCTGGAAGAGGCTAAGTCTCATGATCAAACTCTATTTCCAGCAGGAGGAGCTGAAGATTTTCAGCCCACCTCTTCATTGGAAAGTCTAGTCCTCATCAATTGTTCAACAATCAGGGTTGATTTTCACATGTTGGGACACTCCCTTCTATAAAGGTATTTAAGCATTCAGTGATCTCCATGGTTTGTCTTTGGTTACCAAGAGAAAACACTGGACTATCAATTGATTCTCATCTAGCCTAATTAATAAATTGATTATCAATTACCCAGTAGCTCTGTTTCTTGGACTGTTCATTAGCTTCAGCAGTTTTCCCAGTAATTTTTGTCAAAATGTGCATTCTTACCCCAGAAGCTTAGATCTTTGGATTTATCAAGCAATAGATTACTATGGCCATTTACTACTGTATATTTTGTTCCTAATCTATTCCATTAATGCACTGGTCTATTTCTTAGTACCAGATAGTTTGGGTTATTATCACTTTGTAACATAGTTTGAAATTTGGTATTGCTGGGTTGCCTTTCTTCACATTTTTTTTATTGATTCCCTTGATATTCATTTTTTGTTCTTCCAGGTGATTTTTGTTACTATTTTTTCTAGCTTAATAAAATAATTCTTTTGTAGTTTAATTGAAATGGCACTGAAAAAGTAAATTAACCTAGGTAGAATTGTCATTTTGATTATATTAGTTTGGCCTACCCATAAACTATTAATATTTTTCCAATTATTTAGATGTGATATTTTTTATGTGCAAATTATCTTGTAATTATATTCACATAGTCCCATGGTTTGTCTCAGTAAGTAGACTCCCAAGTATTTTAAATTGTCTGCAGTTGTTTTAAATTGAATTTTTATTTCTATCTCTTTCTGCTGGGTTTTATTGTTAGTACGTAGAAATGTTGATGATTTATGTGGGTTTATTTTATATCATGCAATGTTGCTGAAGTTGTTAATCATTTCAGTTAGTTTTTTAGGTGATTCTCTAGGGTTCCCTAAGTATGCTATCATATCATTTGCAAAGAATGTTAGTTTTATTTCCTCACTGTCAATTTTTATTCCTGTGATTTCTTTTTCTTGTCTTACTGCTATAACTAACATTTTTAGTACAATATTGAATATTGGTGGTGATAATAGACATCCTTGATTCACTCCTGAGCTTATTAGGGAGGCTTCAAGTTCATATCCATTACAGACAATGCTAGCTCTTGGTTTTAAGGAGATACTGCTTAGCATTTTAAGAAAGTTTTCATTGATTCTTATGCTTTCTGGTGTTATTAAGAATGAATGTTATATTTTTCAAAGGCTTTTGCTACATCTATTGATATATGATTTTTGTTATTAGTATTGATATGGACAATCATGCTGATAGTTTTCCTAATGGTGCATGAACCCTGCTTTGTTGGTATAAATTTCACCTGGTCATAGTGTGTGATCTTTGTGATATATCACTGTAATCTCCCTCCTAGTATTTTATTTAAAATGTTTACATGGATTTTCATTGAGGGCATTTGTCTATAAATTTTCTGAGTTTTTTCCCACTGGTTTAGGTATAAAAACTATATTTGTGAAATTTCATTTAAAATAACTCTAGTCCATATAAAATATTTGCTAGTCTGCCTGCCAAGATAAACCCAGGAACTATATGTGAACACAATTACAAAATGCTCCTCACACAAAAAAAGTCAGTCTGAACAACTAGAAAAAATATTAATTGTTCATGTGTAGGTCAAGACAATGTAATGAAAATGACAATTCTACTTAAATTAATTTACTTAATCAGTGTCATGACAATCCAACTACCAAAATTATTTTATAGAACTAGAAAAAATCATAACACAATTCATCTGGAAGAATAAAAGGTCAAGAATATGAAGGAAATTAATGAAAAAAAAATTTGAAGAAAGGAGGCCTAGCCATTCCTGATCTCAAACTGTATGACAACATGGTAATTATCAAAACAATCTGGTAATAGCTAAAAGATACAGGGTGAATCAGTGGAATAGATTAGATACACAATACACAGTAGTAAATGACCGTAGTAAACTAGTGTTTGATAAATGCAAAGATCCCAGTTTCTGGGACAAAAACTCACAATTTGACAAAAACTGCTAAAAAAAAAAGTGGAAAATAGTTTGGCAGAAACTATGTATAGATCAATACCTCATACCATATACCAAAATAAAATCAAAATGGGTACATGATTTAGACCAGGGCTTCTTAAAATTTTTCCACTCACAACCCCTTTAGAACTTCAGTTTAAGTTTTAAGTTTAAAAGAACAGTGATTTAGACAAGGGTGATACCATAAGCAAATTAGAGGGGTATGGAATAGTTTCTGTTAGATCTAAGACTAAGGGAAAAATTTATGACCAAACCAGAGATGAGAACATTATGAGATATAAATGAATAATTTAGATTACATTAAATTAAGTAAGATTTTGCACAAAAAACCAAAGAAGCCAAGATGAGAAGAAAAGCAGGAAACTAGGGAGAAAAATTTTATACCAAGTTTCTCTGATAAAGCTCTCATTTCTCAAATATATAGAGAACTGAGCCAAATTTGTAAGAATATGAGGCATTCCCCAACTGATAAATGGTCAAGAATATGAATAGGCAGGTTTCTGAAGAAGAAATCAAATATATATGTATGAAAAAATGATTAGAGAAATGCAAATTAAAACAAATATGAATTATCACCTCATACATATCAGATTGGCTAATATGACAGAAAAGGAGAATAACAAATATTGGAGGGATGTGGGAAAATTGGATCACTGATGCATTGTTGGTGGAGTTGTGAACTAATCCAACCATTCTGGAGAACAATTTGGATCTATGTCCAAAAGGCTATCAAACTGTGTATACCCTTTGATCCAAAAATACCACTACTAGGTCTATATCCCAAAGAGAAAAAAATAAAAAAGGACAGGACCTATATGAAAAAAAATATTTATATCAGCTTTTGTGTGTGTGTGTGTGTGTGTGTGTGTGTGTGTGTGTGTGTGTGTGTGTAGTAGCAAAGAATTGGAAATTGAAAGAATGCTCTTCTATTGGGGAATGGCTGAACTAGTTGTGGTGCATGATCATGATGGAATACTATTGGCTATAAAAAATGATGAGCAAGATGTTTTCAGAAAAACCTGGGAAAAGATTTTAATGAACTAATGCAAAGTAATGTGAACAGAACCAGGTAAACACTATACAAAGTAACAGTAATGTTATAACATTGATCAATTGTTAATGATAGCTATTCTCATCAATACAAAGACAATTCTGAAAGATTTGTGATAAAAAAAAAATGCTATCCACAACCAGAGAAAGAACTGATCAAAGCATACTTTTTTTACTTTATTTTTTCATGCTTTTAAATCTGTATTTTCTTTCACAACATGACTAATATGGAAATATGCTTTGCATGATCGCATATATATATATATATATATATATATACAAACTATATCAAAGTGCTTGTTCCCTTGGGTAGGGGTAAGGAAAGGTAGGGAAAGAGAGAATTTGGAACTCAAAATTTTAAAATAATGTAACTGGAAAATATTTTTAAAATAAAAAATATATTCATGTCATAAAAGGATTTTGCTAAAACTCCTTCACTTATTTTTTTCATATAGTTTTTATAGTATTAGGATTAATTGTTCCTTAAGTATTTGGTAGAATTCAGTTGTGTTTCTATCTGGTCCTGGGGCTTTTTTCTTAGGGAACTTATTGATAACTTGTTCAATTTCTTTTTCTAAGGTAGGGCTTTTTAAGTATTCCCTTTCCTCTTTGGTTAATCTAGGTAATTTATGCTTTCTGCAAATATTCATCCTTTTCACTTAGAATATCATATAATTGGGCAAAATAACACTTAATAATTGCTTTAATTTTATCTTCATTGGTTGTATATTTACTCTTTTAATTTGTGATTCTAGTAATTTGGTTTTCTTTTTAAAAAAATCAAATTAGCCAATTGTTTATTTTATTGGGATTTTTCCCCATGGAATCCGCACCTCATTTTGTTTATTAATCCAATGGTATTTTTACTTTCAATTTTATTAATTTCTCCCTTGATTTTCAAGATTTCCACTGTGGTGTTTAATTAGGCATTTCTAATATGTTCTTTTTCTAGTTTCTTAGTTGTTTATCCAATTCATTGATCTGTTCTTTCTCTCTTCTATTGATGTACACATTTAGAAATGTGAATTATCTCCTAAGTACTGCTTTGGCTACATCCCACAAAATTTGGAATGTTGTCTCATTGTTGTCATTCTTTTTAATAAAACATTGTATTGTTTCTATGACTTGTTCTTTGACCCCTTCATTCATGATTTGAAGTGTAATTTTAAAGTTTTTTGGAGGGGATTGTTGGGAGAGTTTAGCTGAGTGGCTACCCCTAATCCACCCTCCTGGCTCAGCCCATCCCAGGCTTTTCACAGAACTTATACCCTGTATCATTAAACCTAATGCCAACTTTCCTAACATCACAGGGAAACTTTCCCAGGTAGAACAGCTCTGGTTGGACACATGGAGACTTCTCACAGAAAGATCAAATAAGAAATTGACTGATTGCATTATAAAACTATCTCTGATTGTTCCAGTGGTTACTCAGTCAACAAGTATTCACATTTAAAATGATATGCCGCTCTCCAGACACTGCCACTATTGTACCAACCCATATAAGAATACCCTTCACTCTATTCTGTATGTATTTGGTATGTGCCTTCATTAGAAATATGAGTTTCTTGAGAAGTAGGACTGTTTTCGCCTTTCTTTGTACATTGCCTTCGATGTTTAGAACAAACCCTGGCACACAATAAGTATTTAATAAACATTTGTTGCTTAACTGCCTAAAATGAACCAAATCATCATAGAGGGACAGGAAGAGTACATTGAAAATGAGATCTTGAACTCTTGGCGAAATTGAGTTCAGTTCCAGTATTTCCTTAAGAGAGAGTCATAAACTAAATAAAAGATATTGAGTCTTCCATACTGGAAGGACTGAGACAGGGGTTGAGCATCGCAAATCTCGTTGATGACCATGACAAACATACTGCTTAAAATGCTGAATAAAAAACTAAAATTTTGTAAAGACTGATTGAGTGAAATAGTACTTCCACACTCTCTGTATCTTGCTTCCTGGCACAGAAGTTCCTTCTCTCCTGCCTGAATATGTTTCAACAATCAGTTTCTCACATTTTGACTAATGGAACCAGTACCAACCTAGCCTGGTGTTGTCAAGCTAAAAAGCCTTTATTAAGCATTTTCGCTGTGCTAAGCATTGGGGATCTAAAGAAAGTTCCTGTCCTCAAGAAACTCACCATCTAATGAAGGATGCAACATGTAAACAATGATGTATATACAAGATATACACAGGATAAAATGGAGATAATCACAGAAGGAGACTGGGAAAAGCATCTTGCCAAAAGTGAGGTTTTAGCTGAGACTTGAAGGAAGACTTAAATTCAATAAGTAAAGAGAATTCCAGGCATGGGGAAATGGATAAGGGTGTGCAACAGTGAAAAAGCACAGTTGGGAGATGGAATGTGTCACTTGAAGAGTAGTAAGGAAGTCAGTGTCATTGGATCATAGGAGACGCAGATAATAAATAAATAATATAATAATATTAATAATAAGAAAAATAAATAGAAGAAAAGTAGGAAGGGGCCAGATCATAAAGGGCTTTGAAAGTCAAACAGGACTTTTCTATTTAATCCTGGATGTAATAAGAAACCATTAGAAGTTATTTATAAAGGCAACCAGGTGATGAAGTGGATAGAGGGCTGATTCTGGAGTCAGGAAGACCCAAGATCAAATTTCACCTCAGATATTTACTAGCTGTGGTGACCCTGGTCAAGTCACTAACCCTCTGTCAGTCCCAGTTTCCTCAACTGCAGAATGGGGATCATAATAGTGCCTGCCTTCTAGAGATTTTGTGAGGATCAAATGTGCTAAATATTATTAAATACTATAATTGCTACAAAATGGGCATTTAAGGAGCATTTGTTGCCTTCCTTCTTCAGTTTGGATCTCAACCATCTTCCGTCAATGGGACTTCTCCTTTCTAGTCCTGGTGCTGACCCTAATCACTGGCACATATTTTCCCTCCTATGAGCAACAAGCATCTATAGACTATGCCCTAAAGCAAGAAGAGGACTTCCCTCTGTGGCTAAGTCCTGTCAAACCAAGACCCATGTCCTCTGGAGTATGTCATCTTATGAGGATGACCAGTAAGAATTTTTTAGATCAAAACCTGTTCAGCAACTTAAAATACTGAAGAATTTCCTGGGGCACTGAGAGGTTAAAGTGATATATATATATATATATATATATATATATATATATATATATATAGCGATATGTATACCCAGGGATATACAACCAGTATGTGACAGTAGTGGGATCTGAATCCAGATTTTCCATATGTATTATAACTAAATATCAAGGCTGGGGGCAAGGGAATGGTGGTAGATCACTTCTGTATCAATATTTGCTTATTTAAATTTTGGCTTTTCATTAGGGTTATTTAAGAAATATAAATATTTTAAATACTTATTATAAAACCAGCAATAACTAGCTATAGAGTACAAGGTGTTCCAAAAGATAGTGCGGTTTTATGTTATTAAAATTTGTACTGTAATCATTTAAAATTATTATTCTAGGAAGGCATCCATAACCTTCACTAGACTGCCAAAAGAGTCTATGACACCCACAAAAAGTGTTAAAAACCCTTGAGTTAGAGAAATGCAGGGTATCCCTAAAGTTTTAGTTCATGTCCAAAAGTTTTAGTGAAGTTTTCTAAGAGCTTAAATACGCACTAAGACTTTTAGGACACCCTATCTTTTCTGTAGTTCAGGAGTTCTTAGCACTTTTTATGGGTGTCATAAGTCTAGTGAAGGCTATGGACCCCTTTCCAGAACAGTTTTTTAAACATATGCAATATATAATACACAAGATTACAAAGAAAATCAATTATGTTGAAATACAATTATTGAAATTGTTTTTTAAACTGAGTTTAAAAATCTCCTGGTTGAGAACTCTTGTTCTAGCTTTCCTTCCTTTTACTAACTTCTTTTTCTTCTAACAGTTTCTTTTTTTTAAGGCAAAGATTGAGAAGATGAAGTTTAGATCCTGCTTTTCTTGCAGAATATTTCTGTTCCTTAAAATTCAGGCACAGCTTTCTAACTGTTAGTAAAGGAAGTCCCTGCTTAGAAAATATTTTTGTCCTGACTGTTCTTTATAAAGGCAAGTTATATTCTCTGGCAGGAAGTCTGTTCTACTTTCACTTTGAGCTGTCTTTTGGGTACCTTGCTTCCTTGTGACATTCTATGTAAATCTTGATCCTAAATTTAAACGTTGAAACAATGAATGATTTGAGACACAGAGGTCTGGAAAAAAGAATGAAGAGTGAAATAAGATGTCAAAAGTGATTAAACACTGTCCTACAAATTTACAATATTCAAGATGGAAAATTTGATCACACACACACACACACACACACACACACACACACACTACTAATGCCAAACATTATATGCACTTAATTAAAAGGACTCCCATTTTGATTTCCTTATTGCTATCACTCCTAATATAAACATTTTGATACCATTTTATTACCAATCACTAAAAACAAATTAGCAAATGCACTCCCTGGGAGCATTCTCCCCATTATAAGTGTTTAGAATATTTGGAAAATGCAAATGTTTGCTTTCCGATGGCTCCTTATACCTCAGCTCATTTTACTTTTCATTTTCAATCCCTTTCTAAATAATTGTGCTTAAAACTAGTGTTTATGAGCATGAAATAGTTTCATACAAAAGGCAGACTTGCAAAAAGAAATAATCTGCCTATAAAAATCTATGAAAAGAGCAGAATTTGAGAATGTAAGTTAATAAAGGAATTTCCAGACATCTCAGAAGACAGGTCGAATTTCAATGCGTTTTGTTAAAGTGTCCTAGAGTTTTTGAGCATGAAGGGGGATTGTGCAACGTACTAAATATGGTTCTCAGATCTTGAAATCCACACTTAATGAGTATCTTTTATTCCTTTCTTAACACCAGAAATGCAGCTAATTGGTCTAACAATTATAACAAATGACTTTCCATTGGCAAAAGAGAAGGCTTTGAAAAGTATGTTACATTCATAAAGGATTAAATTACACTCCTTTTTTGAACAAATGGATAGTAAGAATTGCTTTGATAAATCATGACCAAGGTTATCTTTGGCAGATAAGAATTCGGTGCCTATTTGTGAGGGTTCTATAAATAGGGTGCTCTGAATTTCTCCCTCCTCCCCCCACTAAATATAGTTAGTGATGCAGTCTGGCAGGCATTCTCCTGCAAATTAAACAATTCCACATCTGTGAACTGGACAGAGAATGAAAGCTTCATTGTCTCCCCACAGCATACACCCCAGCTTCTAATGGGCTTTTCCACTCAGCTACTTTATAATAATTCTATCCCAAACTTTTCCTAACTGTCTCTTGTTTGATCATTGCAGGGTCCAATTTAGCTAATATTTAGACAATACAAGGGATGCAGTGAAAGTAATTAAGACAGCTTTGTAATTTAATTTTCTACCTGGACACACCAAAATAAGAGTTGTCCTCAAACTTTAAATGATCTATCTTGTTTCTGAAACACATTTGTTTTTATATAGTAAATATCCAGACGTTAACTGAACTTGTTAAAAATAGGACTTAAAAAAAGACTGCACAAATGTGCCTTTCTTAAAACTAGTCTGCTTTTATCAGCCTGACATTGAGTTTCTACATTCTAATGAGAACTTCCATTACCAATGAAATGTGTCATTTTGAAGGGAACTTTAGAGCCTATAGAGATAACTGTGCTCCTTCTAGGTAGGCCTATCTCATGTTAACATTCTAGGAAATTAGACAACTAGCCCATTTCTAATTCTTAAAGATTTCTAGGAAAGGAGGTTCTAGTCTCTCTCAGTTATTAGATTGTTTAAACCACTTTTGCTGACAGAAGAAAACCCTTTCCTGTGTCTGACCCCTCATACTGTATTAGAGGCCAATGTCCTTTTGTTCTGGAATCTATGGAGGTAGACATAGTTCATCAGCTTCTAGCTGAATGGTGCGGTGACTCAGACTCTTTATAGAATAAGATTCATTATGTATGAAGTGGGTCAAATCTTTACCCACTTTATGAGAACATACACTTCATACATACATATATGTGTACATATATGCGACAAACATGTATAAACATAAACATTATACATATGTGTGTCTATATATGTATACTTATGAAATACCTGCATTTTTATTGTTTAGTCATTTCGGTCAAGTCTGACTCTTTGTGACCTCAGTTAGGGTTTTCTTAGCAAAGATACTAGAATTCCTGCTCCAATATACATGCATATATACACATAAAGTCTTCTTTCCCTTCCTTAGCCAAAAGTCTAAATGTTTCTGCTAAAATAAAGGTTCTGGTGCTTTCTCAGCTAAAAAAGTGCATTGGTGTAAATCACCTAAGACATCCCCAAACTGGAAGTGTTATTCCTCACCTAGAGTTAAAGATAGCTGGTTCATCTTTTCATATTAGCAGATATGTTATTTCTATGAATATAATATATACAATATATACATATGTACATATGCTATATATAACACATACAATGCACACACAGGTATGCTGTGTATACATATATATCTATAGGTATATTATATAGCTGCCCACAAATGCATGTATATGTGCATTTGTGTATACATATATGTACATGTGCACACACGTATGTGTATGTGCATAAACACACTTACATAAAATGGCTTGTGATGGTTAACAAATGGCTCTGATTAGTGTCCATGATTAGCTGTTTAATTCTGTGTAATCACACCCTGTTCCTAGATATACAGATACTTCATCAAATAAAAGTGGCCTCTTGTGTTCTAGCGTATGGGACATGGAAACCAGAACAATTTGGAATCCAATGCCACATCACTACTCTGTAACCCTGGACAGATCAGCCTCTTTGAGACTGCCACTCCCAGGGTTATCAAAGGAAAATCAAAGCAGATAATGATGTAAACTGCTTTGCAAACCTTAAAGAGCTATGTAAATACTAGCTCATTCTTGTTGTCTTTATTTTAAATGGGGGAAGTTCATCTCTTTCCTGGACTATCAATGATGAAGTTTCCATGGGTGGGGAACCTGCGGCCTCAAGGCCCCATGTGACCCTCTAGGTCTTCACCTGTGGCCCTTAGACTGAATTCAAACTTGAGAGAACAAATCCCCTTCATAAAAGGGTTTGTTCTGTAAAACTTGAACTCAGTCAAAAGGCTGCACCCAAGGACCTACAGAGCCACTTGTGGCCTTGAGGATGCAGGTTCCCCACCCCTGAAAGTCATGAAGGTTTGAATCATTCCTGTCAGACTATAGAGGCACCCATCCAGGCTAGAGAAAGGAACAGGACCTAAGAAAGTTCCCAGAGATAAGAAATGAATTGCTTGATATATCATCAAATTGTGAATAGTAGAGAAATAACTTCGAGAAAACTCTGCTACCTGTGGGTTTTGATCATGGGCATTTGAAGGAGCTTTCAATAATCACTCCATCTTTTCTTGCGCTTCCTTAAAATTCCTTTAGAAATCAGAGAAGGAGGGAGGGGAGAGGACAGGAGAATAACACTTGGTGCTTCTGTTATTGGTTTGTCTGTCTCATAGATATTAAAAGAGCATGGTGAGTTTGACTGGAAGATCAAGCATCAGGCAGAAGAGAGATGGAGAGATGGAGGGAGGGGACAGAGACAGAGGCAGAGAGATAAAAAAGAAGACCGAGACAGAGGAAAAGAGACACAGAGAGATGGAGAGACAGAGAAAGACAAAGAGAGAGGGAGGGAAGGAAAGCACACTTTGGGAGTGTGAGGCAGGTAAAGTTGGCACTTTAAATTCTCCTGTACAGAAAAGGAAACAAGCCCAAGAACCCATTCTGCCGACATGAGTCTGGTTATTATAGCAGGCTATCCCACAGCTCAAGCCATGCTTTCCCAATCTCTCCCAAAGCTGCCTGATCATACTTCCTAATTAATGTGAATGTGCAGTGAATATCCTGGTGCACTGGGTGTGTGCTTTTTCAGTGGCAGCAGCTACAACAGGTCAACCAGCTTGGATGGATGATCCCTGAGCATGGGTCGGGGTCCAGCAGGGACCTTCTTTTTTGCCTTATTCTTTAGCATGGGCTTTGAAGGGCACCAAGCTAGCTCTGGGGTTGCTGCGAACCCAAGACTAGGCAGGCGCATTATCCCTGGTTAGAATTACTGTACCCCCCTTTCAGAGCACTGTCTTCTTGCTCTGGGTGTGTGGGTGGCAGTCACTTGCAGCTGCACCACACCCATGTCTGCGCCAATTTCAACTGGCACTTCTTAATGACACAAGTAATTGCTAAAATTGGAACCTTGTGGTACTTATAATTTTTTAGTTTTAAATTAAAAGAGAAAGTTAGAGGGTAGATGAATATTAATTTCATGAAGCAGAATCTTGCAAAAACAATGAAAGAAGGCAAAGGGATATTGAAAGACTTCCTTTAAAAATTATATTCCAAGTAGTAGATTAACATAATTGTTGATGGCTTAGTTAGCACAAAGTTCAGTGCAGCTATGAAAAGCTTCGATTTTAGAACCTGTTGTCTTGACCTACTAGGCTGATTGACTCCACAGGATTATCTCTTGACCTGTTCCTCATAAGTCCAAGTTTCTGACAGTGAACTTTGCTCAAGTATTTTGTCTAGTTAATGTTGCCACTCCTGGAGACACAAAGAGAAGACGATTTTTGTTGTGGAGATTTCTTTCTTCTTTTCTAAAAATCACTCTAAAAGTTATGTAAATGAAGAAAAGAGAAGTGAATAAACAGAAGAAAATGTATTCTTGGGAAGGCAGAATGTTATCTGAGAAGCACTGGAACTCTCCAAGGCAAATAACCTTGGTGTGAAACCCCACCACGTTTAACTTTGTGCAGTCAGATCCCCAACTGACATTGTCCCAGCCAATGTAATTTTGCAACTATATTGTTAATGAATTGTAATCAAACTTCGAGGTAAAGTTGTTCTGGAGAAGTCAGCAGAGGGGGTAAAGGAAAGGAGAAAAAAGAGAGGAGAGAGAAAATAAGTTGTGAGGAGGGGAAAAGTGAGGAAGGAGGAAAAAGAAAGCACAGAGGGAAGAGGTAAGGAAAAGAGAAGGTGATTCATTCTATTTAGAAACTCCTCTTCTCTATTCAACCCCATCATCCCTTTTTGATTCCCTCTCATCCTTTCTTTTTATTTTCCAGTTTGTTGTGTTTTCCCAGAACCAAGGAGATAGAGTATTCCTGTGAACGATCCAGCCCTGGAAGTGAGTATACATCCATGTACAAATAAATGTGTGTGTGTACGTGTGTTTGTACACATCTACCCAGGTAAGACAGAATGTAAGATCCTTGAGGGCAAGTTTTTCTCTTGATCTCTAACCCTAACATTTAGCGCTAGACACATAATAGGCATTTAATAGATACTTGCTGAATAAGCAATAGATTGATGTGTATCATCAGTACCTAGAACAATTCCTGCTGAACTGAAAGAAATAGAAAGGAATTGCATGGTAAATTCTGTGCCTAGGTTAGCCTCCTTTGGCACATTTTGAACAAGCATTGCTAATTGTTCCGCAGGATTTCCAGTGGTTATCTGTAGACTAACTGGCAGTGTCTTGGGGGACAACTAGGTGAGGAATTTTAGCAAAACTGTGTCTTTCTAAGGTTCAACAGTATTCTATAAGGGTCAGAACATGTCACAATTCACACCCACAGGCCTCTCTGTCTCAATAAAGCAGAGATCAAAACTCCACCTTCCTCCTTTTGATATCAATAACCTGCTTAGCCCTGTCCAGAGGTTTAGGAGAGGGAGTAAGGAAAAAGAGGAAAAGATATTTTGAAGGATGCAAGAGAAGTAGGAAATCAATAGAGCTATAAGGAAAAGTATATATGGTGAGGAGGTACCACTCAGTGGCACCAGAGACACAGGTTGCCAACCTGTTATCTAACCTGTGAATGGTATTGGCAGTGATTATGACTGGGGCATTTTATGGAAGCTAGAGGGCACAGTGGATAGGGAGCCCAGCCTAGAGTTAGGGAGATTTGAGTTCAAATGCAGCCTCAGATACTTACTAGCTGTGTGACCCTGGACAAGTCACTTAACCCCATTTTCCTCTTTTCCTCATCTGTAAAGTGAGCTAGATAAGGACATGGAAAACCATTCAAGTTATCATTGCCAGGAAAACCCCACATAGGGTCATGAAGAGTCAGACAGACACTGCTGAAATGACTGACAATACTTGATGTCAGGGAGACCAGTTGAAAAGAAATAGCTTTAAACACCAACCTGAACCAGTCAGTTTGATTCATGAGGGTCTAAAAGTCAGTTAACTCAAATACAGGTTTTCCTTCATCTGGACAGATTTTTTCCTCCTTTTTGGTGCATGATTAAATACTCTGTTGATTCTTTAGATAAGTTCACAGTGCAAAAGAAGGAGGAGGATAAGCTTTTTAATTACTGGCAATCCACTCTGGCAAATGGATCTTTCAACTTGTCCAAGTTCTGGATGTCCAAACTCGGCCAAGCTCCCCATCTGCTTCTTCCATAGGAGTTGGGGAGGGCTTGATTCAAGTTCTCACAGAAAGAATAAGAGAAGTCTGGACAAAATGCTTAGCTCTGACAAAGAAAGAGGCACAGCTCTGAATCAGAGTCAAATTTCCACAATCCCCTACTATTCTGTTTTAGAGGCTAGAAAAATATAGACTGGACTGGTAATGTATCTTTAAGAAACAGAGGCATAACAAAAGCTAGCCTTGTTTCCTACAGGTGGTACAACATCTTAGCAACCTGGGATTTCTGGGTGCGGTCCAGGAGTGCTCAAAATGTCCATAATCCTTTGGAGTGGCATTCACACCAGGCTCTACTGTGCTCTTTTCTCCCTTTCAGTCCCCACCTATTCCAAAGCCTGAGGAATTTCCAAAATGCATATGAGCCAAGACACTCCCAGAGTTCCTGAATGGGACTAGGGGGAAGGGGGGAGATCAGGGCTGAAATTTTATAAAACTAAAATTGGCAACCTTCTCCCCTCAATGTGCCTTGCAGGAGGAGGGAGAGGCCCAGGAAAGGTGGAAAGGTTACATCAAGCAGCTGCCATGATTCCATGTGAGAACACCCCCTTAATGTGCAGGCAAATGGAGGGCAGGAGGAGGAAAGGCAGTGGGAAGCCTGAGACAGAAGCAGCTATGGTGAGAGGGTGGCAGGAAGCCTACAGTTGCTGGGGTGGCAGGCAGCAGTTGAGAAGAAACCAGGGACTGGCATGTCAGACAGGAAGGCTGGAGTGCCACCCACTGGTATGGGTGCCAGGGGTTGCTTGCTAAACTCTATTATAGAACCTTCCCTACAGGCACTTGGCATTTGAACCACAAGGGTTTTGGCAATAGTCCCAAGCAATCAGACTGTGAGCCCTGTAAGACAGTAATGCCCTCATCATATTTAGCTAAGCAAATGCACCCAGCACATGAGCTGGGATACTATTTATTTAGATTCTTTTTTCATTTCCTGATTTTGAGAAAACCTCCCTTATAGCATTAGATGGAAACTAAATTCATGGAGAGTTACCTTGTGCTCATTCTATAGTTTATGGGGATTTAATTTCTTTAATTTTAAAAAGTAAAATAAAAAAATTGAAAATGGAATTGATGCCTTCTAAGGAAGCAAATTGTGACTTTCTTGCTCAAGAAACTTCTCTTTGCTAGAATGTGATGGCCTAGTCATAAAATAATTTACATTTAGTAATTCACCTAGGCAAAGGAACCATTTTTCACTCCTTCCATAATACTCAAAAAGACTTGGTCTCCCAAACATTTCGTTTTAAGATAAATCTAATGGATTAAATGAAATGTCTTCTTCTGTGCTTCCAGTGTCCAGATCCTTTTAGACTTAAGGCTTCCTGTTAAATTGTCATGGCAATCTGATCTTCAGAATTCAACCCACACAGGATCATGTGGAAAGGAAGTGGGAGTCAACATCATTCTCCAGGGTAACCTGTAACATTCACTGTCTTTAACTTAATTTTCATGAAATTTAAATTGGGACCAGACTTGCTACATTTTTCTGCTCATTTGTTTATTTAAGTGGTACAGTGGATAAAGGATTAGGCCTGGTACCAGAAAGACCTGAGTTCAAATTCAGTCTGGGATACTTACTAGCTGTATGTCCTTGGGCATGTCACTTGACCATTATCTAACTCAGTTTCCTTAACTGTAAAAATGGGAGTAAAAATAGCGTTCACTTCCCAGGGTTGTTGTGAGACTCGAATAAGATATATTTGTAAAGTACTCAACATAGGGCTTTGCGGTTGGTATTCAATTGTTTCAATTGTGTCTTACTCCTGTGACTCCATTGGAGAGTTTCTCGGCAAAGATACCAGAGTGGTTTGTCATTTCCTTCTCCAGCTCATTTTACAGATGAAGCAAACAGGGTTAAGGGACTCTTCCAAGATCATATAGCTAATAAGTGTCTGAGGCCAGATTTGAACTCAGGTCTTCAATGACTCCAAGCCAGGTACTCTCTCCGCTGTCCCACCTACCTGGGCCTTAGCACATAGTAGGCACTGTGTAAATCTCTAGCTACGATGCTGCTGCCGCCAGCAATGATTAAGGGGAATCTTTTCATTTCAACATAAAATTTATTTTCCTAAGATATTTATTTGAATTCATTTACTTCATCAGGATCAAAAGTTGTCAAAAGTAGTTTTAAGAATTAAAAACGATTTATATTTATATTGATATAGAAATGTAAGGGTGCAAAGCAATTTAATACATCATCTCATGATCCCCGGAACACTATGAGGTAGGTGATAGCCCCACATTATAGATAAGGAATCTGAAACTGGTAGATTTAAGTAGCTTGTTTCTGTATGTCAGTCAATGTATTAAGTACTTACTATGTACCTACCAGGCATCATGTATAGTGTTAAGAAGACAAAGAAGGGTAGAAGACAGTCCCTGTTCTCAAGGAGCTCACTGTCTAATAAGCTGTTTGTATGCAAACGGCATACAAATAAGATATAGACCGGGGAAATCGGGGATAATCCACAGAGGGAAGACACTAGCATTAAGGGGGACTGGAAAAGACTTCTGGTAGGAGGTAGGATTTTAGGTGAGACTTGTAAGAAGCTAGGGAAAGCCAGGTGACTGCAATAAGGAGGGAAAGAATTCAGGGATGGGGGACAGCTCAGAAGTCTCTGGAGTTTATAGGATAGGGGGATAGAATAGACTTTCATTTCAGGAAGATTGCGTTGATAACCATGTGAAAGATAGATTAGAGGGGAGAGAAGCAAACAGACTTACCCACCCACCCACCAGCAAGCTACTGCAATAGAACAAGAGGTAGAAAAGAGGAGGTTTTGAATAGGGGATGTTTTGAAGCCAAAATGTGTATGTGTGTGTGTGACAGAGAGAGAAAGAGACAGAGACAGAGAGACAAAGACAGAGAGAGAGGTTTTTGGGTCATTTGCCTTTTATGTTTATGAAAAGAAACCAAGTAGTTTTTAGGCAAGAAAACACCCAGCTTACTACTAAGTAGCTACTACAAGCATGTAGACTACTAATCAGCTTTCTTTTCTAAAAGATCTGGGTTCCAAGAAAAATGCATTTCTTTACCCCAATTCAGCCCTCATTGTCATTTAACTCTCTATCTTCCTGATGGTCCAATAGAAGGGCTGAGCTATTTGAACTTGTTTTTTTTTTCCTAACTAGTCTCACAAAGACAGGATCTCAGAAAATTGGAAGATCCAAATCATAACACTATGTTGACAAGAAAAGATGGTTGTCTCAAATGTTCTGATTCAAGTCACTTTGTTTTCATGGTCAAATATGAACAATTTTTACCAGTTGTTGTATGGCATCGCCAGAGACAGAAACATCAATGATGTAAATTATTCTATGGAGGAAAAAACAATAAATTATGAAAAGTGCTAGGTTGGGCTAGACTTTGGATGCTTAGGAGATAGAGAAAGAATTCTTGTCAAGTTGCCTAGAATAATGGGAGATGCTCCTCTAAAAGGTAAGTTACCCCCATAGATATCTTTGAATACAGTTTTATAAATTCAGTTCATCTTTATTTGGTTTGTTGTGTCCGATGCTTCGTTCATTTTTGTAAGCTTAGGGTTATTTATTTCTCCCTCCTCTTTAAAAATGTTTTACTTAAAATGGTAGCAAAATTTGTTATTTTTAGTATCTCCTATTTTTAAAGTTTGGTTGATTTTGATGTAGTACAACATTATTAGAATGATTGCTGCTATATTCATTCTTGTCTAATTTATAGCAATTTCACATTTCGACCTGTAAAAATCTCAAGTTATATTTAAAATCTCTATCTCTAAAAGTATACTTCCACTGAATAAAAAAAGTCATACAATATGCCATGTAATTTCAGGATGACACATAGTTATGGTTAGATACAATCACAGCCCACAAATGGCAATATGTAAACCTTCCTATTTTTAATAGCAATATCTAAAATGAAAATTTAGCAAAAAAATGTTGCTTCAACTATTCAATTTGCCTTATTTGATACTTGATGGATCTGTGATTCAGGCAGTTTGAGGAACTCCAGGACTGGGAACTTTTCCTACCCATTCAAATTCCCACAACCTATTAAGAACTTCTGGAACCAAATAGGTCAAGTCCTAGGACATTGCTTGAAGAACACAATGTGACATAAGGGATAGGGCACTGAAACTGGCATTGGATAAACCTAGGTTCAAATGCTACTTCTAATGCTTATGATTCATGTGACCATGTTCAAATCATTTAACCTCTTTGTGCTCATCTGTAAAATGGGTTTGTTAGCTCTGAATCTATAATCCTAGGATTTACTTAAGGTCAAACAGCTACTCAATGTCAGAGATTGGGTTCTGAACCATGGTATTCTTGATACTAAGACTGGCACTCTATGTCTCATAAAACAGAACCATAGAACCACCTCTCCATAATTGGAGAGTTAGAAGGGGTCTCAAAGTCCATCTAGTCTAACCTATAAATGACAAGAATATTCACTACAACATACCTGAAAAGTGATCATCTAAACTCAGTTCGAGGACTTCCAAAGAAGGGGAAACTGCTACCTCTTAAGGCCAGTCATTCTGTTGTTCATTTATGCGGTATGTGTGTGCTTTTCTGCTTGTCATTTCATTGCTGTAGGAACTTCCAGGTGAGGAAAGTCCCTCTACTAATGCAGATAGATACCGTCTCTGAAACTTAGTTTCTTAGAGAGTGTCCTAGAACACTGAGAGTTCAGGAGATTTGTGCTTATTCTACTTTCGGACAATTTTAATTGTTAGGAAGTTTCTCCTTACCTTAGACCTAAAGACCAAAATGGTCTCATTCATCTTCTACCCTTTATTCCTGGTTCTGCCTTCTAGGGAGACAAAGAACACGTGTAATTCCATACCCAGAGGAGAACCCTGTATATCCTTGAAGGCGGTTATCATGTCTCCCCTTCTCTTTCCTAGACAAAACATGTCTAATTCCTTTCAACTACTCCTCATATGACACTCCCTTCCGTTTGCCCTAGTTTGGATGCTCTCTTGCTTACCAAAGTCCTTTAGCCAGATCTGATCACAGTACTCCACAGAAGATATGAGGGCAGAGTATAGTCCTCTTTCTATTCCTAGAAGTCACTCCCATCTTCATGCAACCCAAGATCACATCAGTTTGTTTTTGTTTTTTTTTCTTGACTGATGAAACATACTGCTACGTCATATTGAGTTTTTATCCCATTAAATCCGCAGATCTTTTACAGATCAATTATCATCTAAACATTCCTCCCCATCTTATACTTGGTAAAATTGATTTTTTAATACCTAGTTTCAAGACTTGACATTTATTTACATTGAATTTTATCTCATTGGATTCATCCCAGGACCCTGGCTTGTCAAGATTCTTTGGGATCCCGACCCCCATTTGTGATGTTGGCTGTCCTTCCTAGTTTTGTTTCCTTTGCAAATTTGATGAATGTATCCAAGACATTGATAGAAATGTTAAATAGAACAAGGCTAAGTATGGATCTCTAGGGAAGACTTCCCTGTTACATGTCTTCTCTTCAACATTATTATGAAACTAAATTTGACTTTTTATGTTTATTATTCAAATACAATCCACTTCACAAAGCATCTATTAAACATTTACTGTGTTCTGGATTGGGGTATCTATTTGGCATAGTGGATAGTGCCAAGCCTAAAATTAGGAAGACTCATTTTCCTGAGTTCAAATCTGGACCCAGACACTTACTAGCTGTGTGACCCTGGCCAAGTCATTTAACCCTGTTTACTTGATCTGTAAAATGAGCTAGAAAAGGAAATGGCAAGTCGCTCCAGTATCCTTGCCAAAAAAAAAAAAAATCCCAAATGGGGTCACAAAGAGTTGGACATATAGCATTAAGATTCTTAGTTGCAGAGAAAGTACCACTTGTATTGGTAGGACTTGCCTCTTTAGGACTTATCCTAAGGAAAGTACAGGAATAGTCCCTGTCCCCATTCTAGTTCAACCTTCTGGACCATTCCCCACCCCTCGTTGTTTTTGCTTTTCTTTTATCTCCAACAATAAGCATGATACCTGGCAGGGAGGATGTCCTTAACAAATGCTTGTTGGCTTAGTATGGCTTAGTGGTGCCCAGATAAGTATGGGGGATTAATCAATGCACAAATACCCCACTCTCACCTCCAGCTAGTTGAGCATAGTCACTCACACCACATGGATGAGTTAAGGGGCCACCAACTACAATCCTTCTTGAAAGATGGAGGACCACTAGATTTTACCATTTGCTCTGTCACTGATTCCTAAGATCTACTGGTTATTACCTTCTGACCTGCTACAGCAACTTCTGACCTATGGACCCCTTAATCAATAACCTTGTCACTACTCCATCTAGACTCCAAGTTATTATCTGATTTTTTCGTGCACTCTAAGAGTTGTAGGCCCCTTCCAACCATCAAAGGACCATCAGACACTTGTATCTTCCCTGCAGATGAACTCACCAATATATTAAAATGTGAGCTCATTGAAATCACTGTCATGGTCTTCTATTTGCATCCTCAGCACTTAGCATAGTGTGAGGCACATAGCAAGTATTTAAATTTTTCATTCATTCATTCATTCTTCCAAAGAACTCAAAGTATTTTTAGTTCTTTCAGTTATATCCTTTCAGGCTGATAACTGCATTCAGTTTAATTCTGCTTTTAATTCCATCTTGTTATTTGCTTATCTTTCTGGTCTTCCTATATATTCCTTCCTATAACTATAACAATAGTTAATATTTATATAGCACTTTGTAGGTTTGCAAAGTTTTTATATATATTATATATGTGTGTATGTGTATGTATATGCATGCATATGCATATAAGTATGTGTGTATGTATACACACAAGTATGTATACATACACACATATGTATGTATGTATATATGCATATGTGTATATGCATATGTATATATGATATCTATTCACTTTATGGGAGACAGGAAAATAAAGAGTTAAGAGTACTAGGTTTGAACCAGGATTCAAATCTGGGCTCTGAAAATTAGAATCATAGGATCCTAGATAAAGAATAAGAAGGGACCTCGCGAGACATCTAGTCCACATTTTTATGAATGAGGAGATTGAGGTCCGCATTGATTAAGTGATTTGTCTAAAGTCACACAAGAAGTTAGCATCAGAGGCAGGATGCTACTTGTGTGAACTGTAGGCAGGTATTGAACTTCCCTGGACCACAATTTCTCATCTATAAAATGATGCATTTGTACTAAATGATCTCTAAGGTTCCAAGCAGCTCTAAAAAGTTTGTGATCCTCTGATCTTGTTTGAGTTTCTTCAAGAATAGTGAGAAGTAATTGCTATTATCACTCCTCTTTTTAAAATTTATTTATTTTTAGTTTTCAATATTCACTTTCACAAGATTTTGAGTTCCAAATTTAATCCCTATGTCTCCCCTCTGCCCATCCCAAGACATTGTGCATTCCAATTACCCTACCTCAATCTGCCCCCCCACTCTATCACAACTCTCCCTTCTCTCTTTCCCTTTCCCTCTATTTTCTTGTAGGGCAAGATAAATTTCTATACCACATTACCCGTATATCTTATTTCCCAGTTGCATGTAAAAACAATTTTTAACATTTGTTTTTAAAACTTTGAGTTCCAACTTCTCTCCCTTCCTCCCTCCCCACCCATCCCCACTGATAAGGGATGCAATTCGATATAGGTTGTACATGTGTGGTCATGCAAAACACTTTCCTAACAGTCACGTTGTGAAAGACTAACTATATTTCCCTTCATTCTATCCTACCCCCCATTTTTCTTTTCTATCTTTTTGACCCTGTCCCTCCTTAAAAATATTTACTTCTAATTATCCCCTCCTCCCATTTGCCCTTCCTACCCCCTGCTTATTCCCTTCCCCCCTACTTTCCTGTAGTGTAAGACAGATTTTCATACCAAATTGAGTATTCATTTTATTTCCTCCTTAAGCCAAATCTGATGAGAATAAGGTTCACTCTTTCCCTCTCACCTCCTCTCTCTTCCCCTCCATTGAAAAAGCTTTTTCTTGCCTCTTTTATATGAGAGATAATTTACCCCATTCTATTTCTACCCTTCTCCTTCTCCCTATATATTCCTCTCTTACCTTTAATTTTATGTTCTTTAGGTATCATCCCTTCATATTCAACTCACTCTGTGTCCTTTGTCTATATGTATATAATCCCTCCAACTACCCTAAATACTGAGAAAAGTCTCAAGATTTACAACTATTATCTTTCTATATAGGAACATAAACAGTTCAACTTTAGAAAGTCCCTTATTTCTCTTTCCTGTTTACCTTTCCATGTTTCTCTTGACTCTTGTGTTTGAAAGTCAGATTTTTCTATTCAGACCTAGTCTTTTCATCAAGAGTGCTTGAAAGTCCTCAGTTTTTCTGGGTAGGTAATTCTTGATTCTAATACTAGTTCCTTTGATCTCTGGAATATCATATTCCAAGCCCTTCTATTCCTTAATAGAAGCTGCTAAATCTTGTGTTATCCTGATTATGTTTCCACAATACTCGATTTGTTTCTTTGAGACTGTTTGCAATATTTTCTCCTTGACCTGGGAGCACTGGAAGTTGGTTACAATATTTCTGGAACTTTTCCTTTTGGGATTTCTTTCAGGAGGTAATTGGTAGATTCTTCCCATATCTATTTTACTCTCTGGTTCTAGAACATCACAACAGTTTTCCTTGATAATTTCTTGAAAGATAATGTCTAGACTCCTTTTTTTGATCATAGATTTCAGGTAGTCCAATAATTTTTAAATTGTCTCTCTTGGATCTATTTTCCAGGTTAATTGTTTTTCCAATGTCATAGTTCACTTCACATTGTCTGCTATTGTTTCATTCCTTTGGTTTTGTTTTATAATTCTTGATTTTTCATATAGTCATTAGCTTCCATCTGCTCCATTCTAATCTTTAAGGAATTATTTTCTTCAGTGATCTTTTGGGCCTACTTTTCCAACTGGCCAATTCTGCTTTTTAAGGCATCCTCCTCACTGGTTTTTTTGGATCTCTTTTGTCATTGGGTTAGTCTATTTTTTAAGGTGTTATTTTCTTCAACATTTTGGGTCCCCTTTAGCAAGCAGTTGACTTATTTTTCATGATTGTCTTGTATCACCCTCATTTCTCTTTCCAATTTTTGCTCTACTTCTCTTACTTGATTTTCAAAATCCTTTTTGAGCTCTTCCGTGGCCTGAGAGCAATTCATATTTTTCTTGGAGGCTTTGGATGCAGGAGCTTTGACTTTGTTGTCTTCATCTGTTTGTATATTTTGGTCTTTATTGTCACCAAAGTAAGATTCTAGAGTCTGCTTCTTTCTCTGGTTTCTGCTCATTTCCCCATCCATTTACTGGACTTTTGAGCTCTTTGTCAAGGTAGTTCTCTGTTTCCAGGGAGGGTGGGGTGGGGGGGATTTGTACTGTTAGCTGCTCAATCCCCCCACAATCCATGGTCTGGAGCTCCAGAAAAAAGACACTGTTGCTGCTTCTGCCTCTGCTGTGGCTTCCATGGGCTCCTCCACCCCCTCTGCCAATCTGGGGCTGGGACTGGACCACTCTACTCTCTCACACAGATCCTACAGGGTTTTTCCACTGACTTTCCAATTTGTCCTTGACTTTTTGCAGTTGGGAAGTCTGGAAACCACCACAGGTGTCAGAAATTCAGTCTTCAAAACCCTCCACAAGCCTGCTCAGCTCCCATCTGTGCTGGCATGGCCCATACTGGATTATGCTCTGCTCTTAGCACAGCACAATAGACATTTCTCTTCGATTTTTCAGGCCATCTTGTGCTGAAGATTTGCTTCATTCTATCATTCTGTGGGCTCTGCAGCTCCAAAATTTGCCTGAAATCCTTTTTTACAAGCATTTGGATGGGCTTGGGGGGTTGACCTCTAGCAAATCTCTGTTTCTACTCCACCATCTTGGCTCTGCTACTCCTATTTTACAAATGTGAAAAATGAGGAGTTTAAGGGACTTATCCAAAGTCACACAAATTAGTTACATTTCAATACTGAGATCTGAACTGAGGTCATCCTGATTTCAAGTTCAGTACTCACTCTAACCATGCTGCCTCATTGACATCATTAAAGTCATGGAATTAGGATACTCAAGTTTGATCAGTCTTATATCATTACTACAAACTATATTAAGTAAAATTATGAAATGTTTCATGAAGATTAATAATAAAATTTTTAAACTAGCATGGGTCATCTTGAATGTAGAGTTGGGCAGGTAACTTGTAGCTCCAAAAACACAATACTGTACTGATTAGGATCACTGCTTTCCAGAAAAGTTATTTCAGTGGATTCTACGAGTAATATTACATAGTCTATAAGTTCCATAGTTTATAAGTAATGTCACATAGCAGTATAATCAGTCAGTCAATATATATTTATTAAACAGTTACTATGTGCCAATCACTGTGCTAAACTCTGAAGACAGAGAGAAAGAAAGGCAAAAGACAGTCTGCCCTTGAGGAACTCCTGGTCTAAGAGGGGAGACAGCATAATATCCCAGAGCAGGCATTCAGTAGGAATTTGTAGACCAGAACAGTATATTTACCAAAAGTTAAGTAGCCAAAGGATAGAAACATATTGCCAAAGAAGCTATAAACAATATGAAAATTGCTCCAAATTACTAATAAGAGAAATGCAAATTAAAACAACTCTGAGTTTCACAACCAGAAAATTGACAAAGATAGCAAAAGATAGAAATAGTCCATGTTGAAGAGGCCGTGGGAAGAGAGGCATATTATTGTACTGCTGGCACATCTATGAATTGGCTTAGCCATTCTGGGAAACTATTTAGAATTATGCAAGCAAAGTCAGTAAACTGTTTAAACCCTTTTATTAGAGTGATCCTATCATTGGGTGGATGCTCCAAGGCAAACACAGAAAGAAAGGTCGCATATATGCTAAATTATCTCCAGCAGCACTTTTTTTTGTACCTAAAAATGGGAAACAGAAAATGTCCCCATCCTTTATGCAATACCTGAATGAAGCAATGTCTATTATCATGTTATAAGGCAGAGATAGGGATAGTGACCAGATGGGAACTGGACTTGTTATTTCATTAGTATAAGGAATTTCTGGGTGAGAAATGCAGGGCAGCCTCTACTTTACAACTTATGGTCTTAAAGAGTTCCCTAGAGTCCTGAGAAGTTAAATTATTTTTCCAGCATCTCACAATCAGTGTCTGTCTGTGGCAGAATATGAATCCAGGTCTTACTGGCTTTGAGGTTGGTTCAATCTAGTGTGTCACATTAAAAACAACCAAAAACCCATATTCTAGGGGATTTGGAGAAGCATGGGAATATTTGCATATTGGCATCTGGCATAAATTCAACTGAAGTGACCTCTCCATGTGGAAGATGCTAGGGAGCTTGCTTCTGGGAGAATCATGACTAGGGAGATGCCTTAGAGAGACTATGGACTTCTACATTACCATAACAGGAAAATATAAAAAAGATGATGGTACATGAAAATGCAAATCTATTATGTACAATTTGCTATTTCTTTTAAACATATGATAAAGTTACCATGTAACTTTCTTTTTTTCTTCCCCACCCCGCCATTCCCACCCTAAAGATGGTTACCATTGGACATAAATATGTGTGTGTGTGTGTGTGTGTGTGTGTGTGTGTGTGTGTATACACACACACACACATGTTGCAGTTTTATGATATGATGTGGTGGAACAGTCTCAAAGAATTCAGTCAGATCACCCTAATCCAAATATAGGCATTTATTGAGATAGATGTCTCTCATGAAGTGAGCTAAGTCCTAAGAGAAACCAGCAACTTTAGAGAAAGATGGATTTTTATAGGGAAAAGATGCAATTATATAACAGAAATTATTAATATTAAAAAGGCAGGAAGGGTTTCTTAAGGAATTACATAATAGGGTATGAGTCCCAGCCTCAGTGAAATTGCATATGTGATTACCTACAATGCATACATACCCCATTTGGGGAGGGTATATATGTATGATAATGATATAATAAGATAAAATAAGTCTCTCTGCATCATAAGTTCATTCTAGGTCAGTTCTTTATTGTTAATGCTCGGGTGTCTACTTAGGGGAAGTCCCTTATATTATTTTTGAGTCCACATCCTGCTTGGACATCCTGGTGGTGCTGCTTTCTGATTGGCTGAGTGTTGCAGTCCTGTCTGAGACTAGATGGTTGTGGTTATAGTTGAGTATATGGACACACCTGCTGTTTCTGTTAGAAATGTGAGGAATGTGTCTGGAGGCTGTGACTGGGATCCCATCACATGGACATACCTGCTGTTTCTATGAGAAATATGAGTTCACGGACACATTTGCTGTTTTAGTGAGCAGTGAGGCATATATGAGGAAGTTTAGGACATTGAGTGTGCGCATGTGTGGGGAGGGGGTGGCCAGGTAGGGGCAGTGGGCCTGCTGTTCAGTATTCAGTGTTCTAACCTATAAGGAAGTTAGAATATTGGAGCTGGTGGAAGTTTTATTGGGATTCCATAATATATAAATGTGTGTGTATATATACATATATATATGTGTGTATGCATGCATGTATAAATGTATGTATTGCATGTATATGTGTGTATACATGTATATACACACATACATACACATATGCACATATATACACACACACATATATGTGTATGTATATGTTAAACCATTCCATATATACTTTTATTTATCAGTTCTCTCTCTGGTTACAGATAGCATGTTCTTTCATCTATCCTTTGTAATTACTTTAAATAATCCAATCATTTTCTGTGATAGGATGGACTGTCCCCTGTGCCTCAAGTTCTCTCCCTCCTCATCTCTGTTTTCTGGCTTTCTTGAAGACTCAGCCAAAATCCCACTTCCTGCAAGAAGCCTCTCCCAATCTCTTTTCATGCCAGTCCCTTCCCTCTGAGGTTGTCTCCAGTTTTTTGCATGTTATCAGCAATAGTATATATTTTATTTGTTTGTAGTTATTTGTACATTGTATTTCTGATTAAAGAGTGAGTTTCTTGAAGGCAGGAAAATTTTTGCCTTTTTTGTTATCCCCAACAGATAGTATAGTGCTTTGGGAATAAATGAGGTGGATGGAGTGGTCATATAGGGAGGAAGAGTACAAGGAGCATGTTTTCTTAAAAACTCAGGGACAAGGAAGGATCCTGTAGAAGTTCATGATCAACACTGTCAAATGTCCAATAGGGATAATCCTAGAACCCAAGGTAGCAGTTACTCTCTGGCGACTGGACCCAAGGGTGTATATACGAGTTAAGTTAGTATCCTAGAGTGGTTGGCCTCTAGAACTACATGAGAAATTTTAGGATTTAGAAAGCTGGTTGGTCCCATGAATATTCCAAACCCATTGCTAACCTATTTTAAAATAAAACTTTTGTTTTACAGTATATTTTATTTTCTACTTTTTGTTTATAACACATACTCAAACTGATGAGATGATGTCACTCCCTCCCAGATGACAGTTATTTTTAAAGCACTGTTAGCAACAAGTGCTGCACTTAAGAATTTAAAAACCCCAAACAGATGGATAAACATTAGCCCAAGATATCATGTTAGGACCTATTACAGAATTAATCTATCTTTAAGTAGAAGAGATCAGAGGTTGTATAGTTCAACGTCTTTGTTTCATAAATAAGGGGGTTTAGGCCCAGAGAAGTGAAGGAACTTGCTTAGGGGTATTAGAGTAGGTTAGTGACAGAGTGGGACCTCAAACAAGATCTCTTGCCTCCTAGACTAATACTCTTTGCCCATACTCTTACTTGCCTTTTCATGTCCATCAGAATCCATAGCTTCCCAGAGTGGGTAATATTGCCCCCTAGGGAGGTGCTAGAACAATCCAAGGGTGCAGTAGTAGCCTCAAGTACAACTGGGGGGCATTGAATAAAAATAAGGGTGTGGTGAAAACATAAGGAAAGAGGAGAATTTTGAAAAGCCATTCATACGTGAAACAGAATCAAAATCATAGTGGTTACATTATTTTCCAAATAAACACAAAAATACAAGTTATAAATGATCAGTGGTTAAGTCTACTGACAGGTCTTAACAAGCAAGTGTTGGCAGGCTAGCATGTCACGCATTGTAAGGGAGTGCAGCATGTATCACCAGGAACGTGTGCATGTAATACTTGTTTACAATATGATATTATAGGCTCACATGATGCAATATTGCATCATAAACATTTCAACGCAGGAAAATCCCACAAATTTATATTAAATTGTTAAATTTAGGATGTCATTAAAAATATTTTATAATTTTATTTTATTTTATATTTTTTGAAATGATGCAAATTTTAAGAAAAAACATTAAAGAGTTAAAGAAGATAGAGGGCACTGAATATTTTTTTTTAAAGAGGGCAGTGGGCTAAATAAGTTTGGATGCATTTTGATGCATTATCTGCATCAGATGATGGTTAATAAAATAACAGAGAGGTTTCTAGTGTCATTGGCTGTACAATAGTCTATAAGACAGTGTGAGTAGTTATGTTAGTTTAACAAGTGGAGGGCCAGCAACTGCCAAGAGAGGTTTGGAGCAAAAGATTGGAGTGCAGTGGAGTGGCTACTCTGAATATTCTGCTGCAGGTATTGGGGGTGGGTAGGATGGGTGGGTAGAGGAGTGGGGAATGGAGGAAAGGTAGGTAGGTGGAGAAAATTGGCAGGAAGGTTGGGGGAAGAATTTCCTGAAACACCTGCTCCTGTTGGGTCTTCTGGATGCCAGAGCTGGTGAGTGGGGAAGGAGGAGGGCACCCCATGGAGCTTGCTCCTTCTGGGCCCTCAGAATGAGATCAGATCTAAGAAGGAACTTAGAAAATATTTCTAGGGATTTATTAAGTCTTGGATGAAAAACTGAAGGCAGGTGTTGTTTTCATCAACACTGCCAAATGAAATACAGGCTTTAGGAGAGAAATATGGATTTGGCAAGTAAATAGCTAGATAAATTTGAAGAATGAGAATTGTATTTATGGACCTGGACTTTATATATAGAACATATATGTAACAGTAGTTGTCTTGAGTGCTGCTGTGAACGGTATAGTCGGCCAATGGATATTCATTAGTGTTCTCTCTTCCCTAGCCTCCTTGTTGCTGAAGATTTGATCGGACGCATTTTGTTATAACAATTGCTTCATTTTTTTTTTCCAGTATAAGGGCAATATAATAGCTTCTTAGTTCCCCTTGGTCTCCTTTCCTGCTTCATGGAGTTTTTATTAAAAGTTGGGAGTAATAGTCACAATAACTCAGAATCCTCAGTTAGGAAAGTCACCAACATTTAGAAATTTGGCTCTCTGTCCCCATTTGAATTTGTTTATTTCTAGTTAACCACTGGTCTCTTTAGAATGATATGAAATTTAGGTAACTGGAAATCTCGGGATACAGAAATGAGCAGAGTGTGTTAGACATCATTAAGGCACAGACAAAGGGAGAGAAAGGTGGAAAAAGAACAAAGCTTTTCTTCACCTTTCCTTCAGTTCTTGAAAATGTGGCTGTAGTCAGTTTTCTCCACCAAAATGACTGTGGGGGGCCTGTGCCCAATTTTTTCAAGTTTAGCACATTAAGTCTTGGGTGAGGCTAAGGAAATTTACTCCCTCACTGGATCTGACCATCCTTCTAGTTTTTATCTTCCATGCTCTCCCTTTCACAAGTAAATTTAAGAAAGCTCTCTGCCATCAGTGCCTCCACTTCCTTTTCTCAAACTCTTTTCTAAACCCGTTATTGTTGGGCTTCTGACCTCATCATTCAACTAAACTGCTCTCCAAGGTTGCATAGGACCTTCTAATTGTCAGATCTAATGGACTTTTCTTAATCTTTATCTTCTTCTCCTTTTTGTAGCCTTTGACACCTACTCCTGAATCTTGTCTCCCCTGGTTATCTGATGGTTTTGCTCTGTCTTGGTTCTACTTCCGACTCTGTGACCCCTCTTCCTATCCTTTTCTGGTTCATCCCCTGGGTCATGACTGCTAACTAGGAGTTGCTCCTCCAGGCTCTGTCCTGGGACCTTTCAATTCTCTCCCTATAAAATTTCATTTGGTGATCTCATCAGCTGTCATAGATTCCATGATCATCTCTGTGCATATGATTCTCAAGTCTATTTATCCAGCCCTAGCCTCTCTGATATCAACTGCCAATTGAATATCTCAAGCTCAATGTTACATAAACATCTCAAACTCAACATATCTAAAACGGAATCCAATATCTTCTCCTCAAATTTTCCTTTCTTCCCCATTCTGCTGAGGGTACCATCCTCCCAATCACTCAAGCTAACAGCCTGAGTGTCATCCTACACTCTCCTCTCACCCTCACTCCATATAGCCAACCTGCTGTCAAGTGTTATCATTTCATCCTTCACAGCATCTTATATACATTCCCTTCTTATTCACACAGCCACCACCTAGGTGCGGTTTTCACTACCTCATTCCTGGACCATTCTGATAGCCTTCTGGTTGGTCTCCTCATCTCAAATTTCTACACTTCAGTTCACATGATCTTCTTAAAAGTGTAGCTTTCATCAGGTCACTTCATTCTATTAACTCTAGGGGCTCCGTTATCACCAGGATCTAAGACTGAATCCTTGTTTGGTTTTTAACATCCTTCACACCCGGAGCAGGACTTCTTAAACTTTTTCCACCCCTTTTCACATTTCGGCAACCCTCACTGGCATTCTGCGGCATGACAGCATGCACAGTGCAAAGTGTGCATACTTTGTGTTTGGAAGCATGGCTGTGGTGAAGTTTTACAATACAGCACAGACTAGTGCTATTGGAAACACCGAAGATGCATTTGATTTTGAATTGATTATTGCATGTTCAAAAACCTTTTACTGTTAACAAACTTTTCCTAACCCCATATGGCGTTGTGACCCACAATTTAAGAAGTCCTGGAGACTCTTCCTACCTTTTAAGTCCTATTAAAGTATACTTTCTTCAATACACTCTCTAGATAATCTGGCAATGCCATTTCTCTCACAAAATACTCCATCTCCTGACTTAGTGTCTTTCATCATCTATGCCCAAGACCTTGAATGTTTTCCATCCTTACCTCCCCTTTCTGGCATCCCTGGGTCTCGCAGGACTCAGCTCAAACCTCCCCTTCAGCAAGAGGCATTTCCCAGCCTGCCCACACCTCTCAATTTCTATCTAGAGTCTTTTGAGATTACTTCCCATTTACACTGTATCTATCCTGTATGTACATAGCTGTTTGTATGTTTTCTCTCTTACCAGGATGTGAGTTCCTTGAAGGTAGAGATGGTTTTTTATTTTTCTTTTTATCACCAGTGCTGAGGACAGGGCTTGGCACAGGTAGCCCTTAATAAATGCTTATTGACCGACAGACATCCTTTGAATTTTGAGTTTGGATTTCTTTTAACTAAAGTGTACTTCTGACCTTTCTCTTTAGTTCTTTTATCATTATGAAATCTTTTTGATTATGTTTTAAAAATTTAGTCAACTTGATTTTTCCTTTTTATCAGTTGAATAGGATTTATTGATTCTTTTATAATATGTCATACATTTGATTTTTTTTCAAGTTTTTTTCCCCCAATTTTATCCATTTCTCCTCTTTTGTAATAATTCTTCTGCACTTGTTTCAGGATGGTTGACTTATTGATTTTCAATCTTTAAAAAAAAACCTATTGAGTTAATTGAGTCTCTGCTCTATTTTAGTTGGGTTTTTTTTTTAAATTGTACTTACGTATTTTTCTTGGCATTGCTATTATTTCCCAATAAGCAATCCCAATTTCCTTGCAAAAAAAGAAACATAATGAAGCAAACTAATAAAATCCATTCACCATCTTTGACAAGGCATACCTTATTCTTCCTTATTGTCTTTCACCTCTTTGCAAGGAGAGGGGAAGTGTATTTCCCCACTACACCTTTAAGTCAAGATTGATCACTACGTTGATTAGAATTCTGATTTCAATGTTACTTTCTTTTACAACATTTGGATTTGTTGTTGAGTTGTTTCAGCTATGTCCAACACTCTGTGACCCCATTTAGGGCTTTTCTTGGCAATGATACTGGAGTGGTTTGCCATTTCCTTCTCTAGTTCATTTTATAGATGAGGCAAGCAGGGGTAAAGGACTTGCCGAGGGTAGTAAATGTCTAAAGTCACATTTGAACTCAGGTCCTCTTGACTCCAGGACTGGTGATCTATCCACCACACCACCTGCATTGCAGAGTGTTCTCTTGTTTCTGCCACCTCGCTTTCTATCAATCAGTTCATATGAGTCTTTTAAAAGTTTCTCTGTATTCTTCATTTCTCATTTTTTATAATACAGTAATATTGTATGCAACCATGGCATTCATATACCGCAGTGAGTTCAGCCATTTCCAAAAATTATGCACACTCATATAGATTCCAGTGTTTTCTGACCTCAAAAGTGCTGCTATAAATATTTTGGCCTGGGTGGGGCCTTTTCTTTCCTTTTCCTAGAGTATTTTCCTAGTATTGTGACTAAAGATGGTGATAATAAATAGCAATAATGAGAATGATGATCACTCTATGAAAGTTCCAATTTTTTTTAATCCAGACCATTTAGACCAAATCACATCTCCAAAGGCGCGCTGTTGTCTCGATGTCTCCAACCTTTGCAATTTCATCTTCACATGTAAAGTGCTTTCCCAACCTTCAAACACGACATACACTTTAGCTATTACTTTTCTCTTTGTCAATCTCATGGATATAAAGGTATTTATTTTTAATTCTCTTATTCATGATTTAGAACATTCTTTCATATAGTCATGATAATCTGCACTTGGGAAACTGCCTGTTCATCATATCTGACCAGTTCCTTACTGGGGAGCAGCTAGGCTTGGATACTCACACCACTGCCCCAAAGATCTTGGATATTAGACTTTTATAAGTTTTGATTTGAGGTGAATTGTTCCCCTCCCCCCCAAGCTGATGGCATTCATTTATCCTCGTTACAATGATTCTGTCTGTGCCAAAGTTTTCTAATGTATGTATTCAAAATTTTCTCTTTTATCTTTTGTGATCACTACTGTGTATATACATTCTTCCTAGTTACAATTGTGAAAGTACATCCTTGCCATCCTGCCATTATTTTATGATGTGACATTTTATACTGAAACCTTATATAGATTTGAAGTTTATTGTAGTACATGTTATACACTCCTCATTTAAATGTAATTTTTGGTAACCTTCAATTTTCTTCCCAGAAATTCAGGTTAAGTAGAGAAAGTCTTTGCTTCAGTAGTTTGAAGTCCTAAATTTATCAAATATTATGCTAGTAGGTCTGATTGCTTCTGGGCTTTCTGGATCCACTGATCAATGTTTCTAATTTTAATTCAGCCCCAGTGTTTTGGTAATTACCACTTGAAAATAATAGTGTGAAATCTGGTAATGCTGCTCGCATTTATTCCGATTTTCTTTCATTATTTCCCTTGAGATTTTTGACCTTCTGTTCCTCTAGAAGAACTTTATGCTTTCAGAAAAACAATTTTTGAGGGGGACTGCTTTAGTCATAGTGTATAAATTTCGGAATGTTGTCTCATTGCTATAATTTTCTTTAACACATCTATTTTATGTTTCTGTGATTTGCTCCCTGGTCCATTCATTTCAAATGCCTGTACCCATTTTCCATTTAGATTTGAATTTCTGCTTATCTATCCTTCATTATGTAGGTAAAGGATATGTTTACTTTTGCCTTTTGACATTTATGATTTCTTTAAGCCCTCACACATCATCAATTTGTCAAAAATCTTGAGATTTTTGAGAAATGTTTATTTTTTCATATTCCCATTCAATAATTGCAATAGGTTTTTAAATGTAACAAACAATTTGTTTAGCTGTTTTCTTGTTTTACTCTTGGGATAGATTTATTTAGTGTTAAGATCAAAGATTTTGAACTAGAAGAACCTTATTACTTTAGAAGTCAACTTGTTCAACCTTAATTTACAGATGGGAAAATTAGGGCACAGAAAAATTAAAAGACATGATCACAGAGGTAATGTCAGAGCTGTGATTTGAGCCCAGATCTTTCTGACTTCAAATCTAGCACTCTATCCACTATGAAACACAAGCCTCTTAAGATTACTGTTATTCACAGTACCGTTTTATGGTTTAGCTAATTTCTCCTTTCAGTATTTAGAGAGAGAGATTAATAGACAGAAGTATAGTTTTAGTGACCTGAAGTATAATAAATTTTGATCCAGCCTCACCTTTTAACTGTATTCCTATATGCATTATTTTGTATTTAAAAAAACTGCATTTTATTCTCTAAAATTACATTGTAATTTTAAAATCTGTCTTCTTCCATTAAACATTTTTTTCTCCTCTTTTAAATTAGCATTTACTTTCTGGTTTGTTTCATTTATAATAATGTGATTCTAGTCTTCTCTCAATGACTCCATCCTGCTCCCTTTACTAAGCTGAATAAAAAATTCCTTCTTTTAAATTTCTTGCTATTCTCCTACTTTAAAAAAAAAAATCTTTCCTTTTCCTACCTCAAACTGAGAATACAATAAAATCTGTTCCCTCTTGACCAATTCATTCTCTTAATCTGAATAACACTAATTTTAGTGCTCCTTTCCAATAAATGTTGTTTATCTATCCACTCATTTCCTTTTTAGGAAACAGAATGTGGGACCTTGTTTAAAAAAAAAAAGGCATCCCAAAAGTTTTGGTGTGGTTTTAAACTTAAATAACAGAATTTTGATAACTGTGTTATAATACAATTGGTTTCCTTTGTAATCTATTTTATTTTAATTAATTTCTTTTAATTAAATTAACTAAAATTAAATTTTACTTTTTAAATTAAATTGTTCTGAGCAGGGGTGCACTGACCTCATCAGACTGCCAAAAGGGCCTTCTGACAAGAAAAAAGTTGAAACTCCCTTGCTCTAGAACCTATTCTATTCAAGGATTTCCTTTATTCTGCATACTTCATACCAGGTAGGACTTCTGGAGGATGGAAGCTTTGCTTTCTTGCCACCTGTCTGTTCCAATAAAGATTTCCCCTCTGCCTTCTTTCTCTTTGAGAGGCAAGCTGTCCAGTGTCTAAAGAGCTAGATCTTAGCTACAATCATTGTTACCGCTTACGTGACCTTCGGCAGATAATGTCACTTCAGGGGGCCTCAGTTTCCTAATCTATAAACCTTAAGCACTGTGTAAATGTAAGTTATAATTCTTATGAAAATGCATTATCAGGAATATTAATTCATGAGGGGCAGAAGGATGCTGTGGGGAGCACTCTAATGTGGTTCACATGGACTGTCGTATTCTTTTCCCCATCAGCTTCATGTCCCTATGTCTCATTTTCTGCCCTTCTCTGAAGTTCATTCTCCTGAGATCACAACCATTCTCTTTCTCACAGTGGAAGATAGGCCTTCAAAGCACAACTCCTCATGTCTTCTCTTGAAGTGTCCAAACTTAACACAAATGCAGGACCTCCTTTGTGCCTCTCATTCCAGTAGATTGCTCCATAATTCTATTAATGTCCCCTCCTCTCAGCTTTGTTTTTATTCTGTTGTTTGAGTCGTGTCCAACTCTCCATGACCCCATTTAGGATTTTCTTGGCGGAGACACTGGAATGGTTTGCCATTTTCTTCTCCAGATCATTTTACAGATGAGGAAACTGAGGCAAACAAGGTTAAGTGACTTGCCTTGAGCCAAAAGTGTAGGAGGCCAGATTTGAACTTAGGAAGATGAGACTTATTTCCCTGCCTACTGCATCACCTCGTTCCCTCAGTCACTGGGATCCAAATTCTTTCTCACTTTCTGTTAACTGCCTTCCAAAATGGGCAGAGGAATATGCATTTATGTTGTGCCTGTTATGTGCCATGATCTGTGCAAAGTACTTTATAGATATCTCATTGGATCCCTACAACAACCCTGTAAGATAGGTGCTATTTACATTTGAAAAAAAACGAAGAAAAGCGAGGTTAAGTTATTTACTCACCTCAGGTCACATATAGCAAGTAATTGTCTGAGGTCAGATTTAAATTTAGGACTTGCTGATTGCAGGCCCAGGGTTCTATCCACTGGGCCACCAGTTGCCCCACAGAGCCCTCTCTACTTCCTCAAAACCTAAGGCAAGGTAAAAAATTTAAAACTTCAAATTCGCCTTTTGTCTTAAAGCCTGACTAGGATATAGTGCCTTTCCAACTTACCCCCACCTCTCTTCTCTTGCCCTCTTAAGATATTTTTCTCTGTATTATTTCACCACCAAAAATATTATTTTACTAATGAGGGAATTTTTAAAACTCTCTTTAGATCCTTGGCTCTTTTGCCCACAGGTAGGTTTTCCTCATTGTTCTCTCAATATTTCCTTAGAAAATATAATTTTTTAAATTAGGAAACAAAACCAACTATAGTCTCATCTATCCTCAGATGGGTGAAAGGATGCATTTTCTTGTTTAACCTTTTCTTGCTTAGTCATGAACTGATTTATTTTTATTTGATGAGTTCAAATCTCATGTCCCCTGCTCACCTCCTGTTTCTTTTGAAGGAATGGCTTGATTTCCTCCTTCTGGGTAAAAATATACTTTTCTTCATTAGTGATTAGGTTCTGTTTTATAGGGTGTTATTTTAGGACTACGAACTAACTTGTTTTTTTTAAAAATAAATTTATTTATTTAGCTTTTTACATTCATTTTCACAAAATTTTGGGTTCCAAAATTTTCTCCCCATTTGTCCCCGTCCCCCCACCCCAATACACCCAGCATTCTAATTTCCCCTATCACCAATCTGCCCTCTCTTCTA
>CM053771.1:81898974-81941538 GCA_028658325.1 Potorous gilbertii | reverse complement strand
CCTCATTGGCTTTTTGAACCTCCTTTGCCAATTGAGTTAGCCTATTTTCAAGGTGTTATTTTCTTCAGCATTTTTTTGGGTCTCCTTTATCAAGGTATTGACCCGTTTTTCATGCTTTTCTTGCATGTCTCTTATTTCTCTTCCCAGTTTTTCCTCCACCTGTCTAACTTGATTTTCAAAATCCTTTTTGAGCTCTTCCATGGCCTGAGCCCATTGGATATCTGTATCAGATGTTTGGGATACAGAGGCCTTGACTCTTATGTCTTTATCTGATGGTAAGCAGTTTTCTTCTTTGTCAGCGAGGAAGGGCAGAATCATCTGGTCCCCAAGAAAGTAACCTTCTATGGTCTTATTTTTTTTTTTTCCCTTTTCTGGGCATTTTCCTATCCAATTACTTGACTTCTGAGATTCCTGTTCACCCCTGTCTAGATCTGCCTAGCTAGTGCTTGGGGTCTAAGATTCAAATGCTGCTCCCCAGCCTCAGGCCTTTTGGTGGCAGGCCTGGCTGCTATTCAGGGTAAGATTAAATCAGGTTCTGAAGTGGGGGCAGGGCCGCCTCCCAGGCTCAGTTCCCTCAGGGGATTTATGCAGAGACCTTCTGTAATGGAGCTGCTGCTGAGCTCCTGCCTGCTCCGGAAGCCTCTGGCCATCCACTGCCTCCCGAGGGGGCCCGAGTCATGGAGACACCCGGCTCCCCTCTCAGCCTGTCTAGTTGTCTCTTTCACTGACCTGTGCATTTGTGGGTGGAGGGACCTTCGTGGCTGCTGGAAATTCTGTCCCTGAAGCCTGCTCTGATCTGCTCGCTCCTCTCTGTGCTGCATGGCCAGGGCAGGGCTGGGCTCTGCTCCCGTCTGGTGCATGATGGACCTTTGGGATCGGTTTTTCAGGGCTCTCTGGAACGGAAATCTCCTTCACTCCATTGCTGTACGGCTCCACTGTTCCAGAATTTGTTGGGAGTTCTTTTTATAGATAATTATGGGCTGTGGGTTCGGAGCTAGAATATGTGAGTCTCTCTATTCTGCCATCTTGGCTCCCCTAACTTGTTTTTAATAGCATACTGTGAATTTTCCATGGATTTCTCACAAACTAGTACTTGTCCTCTACTGTACGTCCTTAGGCAGCTAGGCAGCACAGAGGAGAAGAGCACTGTGCCTGGAGTCAAGCAGACACTTTACTAGCTGTATGCCTTGGAACAAGTCACCTGACTTTTTTTTGCCTTAATTTCCTCATCTTTAAAATGGGATTGTGACAGCATCTACCTTAGATGGAAGCTGTGAGGGTCAAATGAAATAAAGCACTCACAGTGTCTGGCACACAGTGTGCACCGTGTAAGTGCCAGCTGTTATTATTGACTGAGTTTCTTGGTATATGAATGGCTTTCTTTGCTGCCTAGGACATTTAACCATGTAGTTCTGAAGTCTGCCTGTGACATTTCTTCTTGAATTTAACTTGGGGCTTCGTTTGAATTGGTGTGCAGAGGATTATTATTAATATTATTGAATTTCTGGTTGAACAGTATATTGGTATATTCTTTGAAGGCAATCTAGAAATCTGAATATATAAAAATTAAAACCCTAATCACCCTTTGACCCAATGATTCCTACGGTGTTCTTCCTAGGACTATGATCAAGTAGAAAAAACTCATCTTTTAAAAAAAAATTCATAAAGTATTTTGTTTTAAAATAACGAAAAACTGGAAGCATTCCATACTGAAGGAATGACTGAAAAAACTGGTTTATCAATGGATCTGAATATCATTATATTCTTAAAATGACAAATATTAAGATTACAAGGTATGCAAAAATTTTTATACAGCAATATAAAGTGAAGAAAATAGAATTAGAAGAAAGATAGACACATTCTAGGAATATATAAAAAACCAACATTAGCAACAAAAGTTTATTTGTACATAGACCAAGAAAAAGCCTAGAAGGGATAGAAAAGAAAGAAGTTGATAGTGTCTTTACTGTCCTCAGCTTATATATTTTTCTTATAAAAACATAAACTCTCTGCATTTCATAATTAGGGGAAAATTTGCTTCATCTTTTTTTTAAAAATTCAGTTCAATAAGGACTTATAAATACCTATCAAGTGCAAGGCACTGTATTAGGCATGGAAGATATGAAATCAGAAGTGGAAAAACAGTCTCTGCCCTCAAGGACCTTACATCCCACAGCAGAATACAAGCAGGTAAACAGATAAAAATAAGATCATTTGAGGAGGGATAGGCTTAATGAGGTTACTATCAAGTTAATAACTGAAAATGATTAAAAATCACAACAATTAAACTTCACTGAGGTTAATATCTCCACTCACTCTATGGAGTCTTAGAGATTCAATGCAACTGAACTGCAGGGGTACAAGGTGTGTTGTAAAACAAGGCCTAAAAACTCAGTCCATCTCACCCCAGAATTCAGAACAGAGAGGTGGGTACACGGAACATCTTCCCCCCAAATACGCAAGGATGGATCCAATATTAGCAACCACAGTCAAGTCAGCACATTTACTCTGAAGGTTGTAATGGTATTAACTGAAGTTTCCTGGAGAACTGCTCTCTGGGATTTTAAGGAATAATTACATCAACAAAGTGCAAAGAACAGAAAAGAATAACATTGGACTGAAAACAGAGAAACCTTTAATATGAAACTAATGAAAATGATGCCAAATCGTTCAAACACCAGTCAGGAGAGAAGAGTCTGTACTTGCTGAGGAGATCGGTGCAGAATAGTCTCTGGATCTTTGTACTCATTGGCTGGATTCATCACAGCTGCATACAGTTCACTATAGGCTCTGCAAACCAGTTCTGTGGATTGTTTTATGATCTGTTCTCTATAAGTAAACATATGAATAAACATTAAAACTAATAAGTAATTACCATAAGCTTGAATCAAATGCATATAATTCAGTTTAGTAAAATTTTTAAAGTATCATGGGTAATGAATTTATAAAACTACCCATGTATACATATATGCTGTAATGAAACATACTTTATGTATTATCTATATGACACACACAACAGCAATTATAAATTAATGCATACTTAATATACACTATTATAAAAATAATGTATAATTATTAGAACATATATTATACAAAATAGTACACTGGGTAGCACATAGGGCTTGGAATGAAAGGGTATGAATCTGAATCTCAGTTCTGCTACTTACTACCCATGCAACATTGAGTAAATCAAGTCATCTCTTTAGGCCTCAGTTTTCTTATCCATAAAATAAGAGAGGTTGCACTACAACTGACATAATTCTAATTCTGTGGTTTTATATTCATAATATGGTGTAAGCATACAGAAACAGTGATATAGCTATCTTCACATAATAACACATAACACCTAAAACTTTTCTCAATGCCATCGTTTTCATGAGCTAGACACATCTGCATAAATCTGTCCACATTCAACAATGAACTGAATAGTCTTAACCACTGCTCCTTGTTTCTTTAGCTCCTCTCTGTAATAACTGGCTAAAACAAACCAAGCACCTGTCTGTAAGAGACAACTCATCTGCAAATATATATTTCTTAAAAAAAAAAACCAAAAAACTGACAAATGAGGAAGGTCACATAGAATTTGTGGCCTTCCTTTTAGGTTGCTACAGTCCTGTCAGTAGTTTAAAAATATACATTCAACTGGAAAAATTTGCATTTGTTCAAAATGTGTATCGACTCCCCCATCTTTATTAAAGGCATTCCTTTCCTCTCCTTCCCCCAATCCTTATCATTCTCATCTCCTCCCACTCAGCTAATCAATGATGCAATAAAACCCAGAAGCTTCTAATTTTCCTAAAAGTCAAACTACAAGAAATAGAGGCTGAGTACATCAATACTTTTTTGTAGTCTTGTTCTGATTCCTTTCAGATAATGGGCATATAATACAATATTCATTATCATCAGTAGATTATTCTTTTCTTTTAAATGTGGTTTTTCCCTTACAGATGAAGGCAAGTACAAATGTCTGGACTGGATAACCAGAAATCTTTTCCATATGACTTGCCAACCTTCATATGCAACAATAATCCTGTGTAAATCTTCATATACCAAGGAGATCTGCTCTATTATCAGTGGCACATACTTGGAGTTACTTTTCTGGGAGTGGTAACAGATTTGAACTCTTGCCTAAGACACAATCATATTCAAAGCCAGTAATCTGAAGGCAAAAGAGTTATATTAGTGACAGTAGTATAGAAACTGTGATTATTCAATAAATAAAAGTCATTTAACAACTGGCCTGAATTACTACCTTATTCTAATAACAGGAGTCGCAAGTAATTGTTTTAAGGGAAGAGTGACTTTTCATGTCCATAAGCACTGAGATTAGAACTTTAAAAAAATTAAATTTTTTAATAATAGGAAATCCCCAATTAAGAATGTTCTAAAATTTGTTAAGTCTATCATCTGGAACATACAGGATCATGAATTTAGAGTTGGGTGGGATTTCAGTTATCATTTATTTCAAACTCCTCATGTTTCCAATGAAGAATGTATGTTTGTCCTTCATTGCTGAAGAAGACCATGCCATCAGAGAAATAATGACATGACTTACACTTGACTTTGCTTTGAGTGAGGGAGAGCTGTGCAGGTCACCAGCCTCATTTCTCCTCCACAGCCATCTGAATCCAGTGACCAGATGTTCATCAGGATGACTGGAGATGACCCCGGATGAGGCAATTGGTGTTAAGTGGCTTGCCCAAGGTCACACAGTTCGTGAGTGTCAAGTGTCTGAGGTGAGATTTGAACTGAGGTCCTCCTGACTCCTGCACTGGTGCTCTATCCACTGCACCACCTAGCTGCCTCTCCAACTAACAATACACAATAGTCAAACGCCTTGATCGTGACAATTTTTCTGTAATAGCACCTACTATGTGCTAGGCACATGTGCAAAGTGCTTTACAAATATTATCTCATTTAATCCTGACAACAACCCTGAAAGATAGCTGCAATTATCCCCATGTTACAGATGAGGAAACTGAGCCAAGTAGAAGCTGAATGACTCGTTTAGAGTCACAAAGGTAGGAAGTGCCTGAGGCCAAATCTGAATTCAGCTCTTCAGGATTCCAGGCCCAGTGCTTTATCTACTAAGCCACCTTATCTAGTTCCGTAAACTAGCACATGAAAGACTATTTAATGCATAATGTAGCTAAAATGAGACATTAGAAAGGAGTCCTATTTTAGTATTAACAGCTAAAAACATGATAAAGTGGAATTAAGATATGCCTACAGTTAACTCTGGATTCTCAAAGGCTATGCCAGCAGAATACATACTCTGGAAAGTATTCTACCAAGTGGGAACAGCTTCCAGTATGGCTTAGAGAGGTTCATTATTCCAAGAGGCTCACCAACAGAAATGAATTTTTTCTTTTGACTACAGTAATTCATTTAATTGTCTAACAAAGCAAGGAAAAAATTCTAAAATTAATTTTCAGTGCTATTACTTTAGGATATATGGATTCCCTACTTACTTGTATCAGACTAAGGAAGAAAGAATGTTTTCCATCCAAGTCTATCATTCTTACTCCCTACCTTTTCTGACTTCTTCCATTCTATAAGATGCAAAATGGAGATCATAAAAAAGATCTAGATTCATGTGCTCAGTTTCTCATTAAGAAGCTTGTATGACATTGGACAAGTAACTAACATCTGTGAGCTTCAGTTACCTCATCTGTAAAACTGTTGGGAAGGTCAAATGATTCTGTATGTATGTATGTATATATATATGAATGTATGCATGTAAGTACAGAGTCTACATAAATATAATTTCTTCTCATTTTTGATGTTTAACTCTTGTTTCTGGCTTCCTCCCTCAAAAAAAAATGAAGCATAAGAAAGTCATGAAGCTTTATAAAATCACTGGGTCAGACCTTCTACTAGGTCAGCAAACCCACTAAAATTAAATAGAAAACTTTCTTTTCCTTGGTAGTCCTCAAGGGAAAATTGCCTCACTTCACTAAGAAATTTTGTTTCTGGTCAGGGAAAGGGAGCTAGAGTAGTGAGGGACAAAAACAAAAGCTCAGCTTAGGATTAAAATTTTTGGTACCAAGATACTATAGCAATTAAGTAATCTGAGTAAGGTAACCAAAGGCACATTTGTGTGCCTGTCTGGGGATGGTAAAAGGAGAAAGAAAGAAATGGAATTCAAGGGGGAGAGTCACATTGTTTGGAGGAAGGAAAGCAGTCTCACCTAACTAGTAGGTAGGCTGGTACTCTGCTCCTGCATGCTCAAGAATCACCCAAGTCCAGATCTTGGGAATTTCTTTCTGATATATCCTGTCCTGAGAAGTTCTCAGGGCCGTGTATACCAGATGTTGAGGCAGTACACTGGATAACTAGGGGATGCACATCCTCCCACATTCTCAAAAGAGAAGATGGAATCAACCCTGTCACTGATGTATTTAGAGGTTCATTACTGCCGTCTTCAAATTAATTATGTAGTAAAGCCTTAAAAGCATCTAATGACACTTGTTTTTATGTCAAGGGCTATTTATGGATATATATGCAAATATAGATTAAGGAGGACTAAAGTAAAGAAACATTATAAGGAAAGTCTTCATGGAAGACTGAATTTATTTAACAAATGAGAGTAATTTACAACTGTTACAATATTTTCAAAAATGGCTGTGGAGCCAAATGGACTAGAGTATACTGTTAGACATGGAGTCAGGAAGATTTGACTTCAAATTCTGTCTCATATCTTTTGTCAAAATATTTTGGAGATACCCAGTTTTACAGAGCTAAGGCCCAGCAAGCAAGCTGTCTCCTGAGCTTGGCATAACAATAATTATTTACACTCTGCAACGATCTTACCCTCTGGCAAAGTGTATTGCTTGGAACAGCACCAGGAGTTCACTGAGGGATTTAGCTCCCCCTACTTTCCAGGTTCCTTGTTACTGACAGGTACTGCACTCCTGTTCCCAACACATAATTCTGATTCCGCACCCTGTAAGCAATCACAACCCCCCAAGACTCAGGACCCATGGGAACAGCAACGCAAAAATGATTATGTCATGGTCCAGCCCACTTGTGGTTCTTTTGTATATAAAATCTGCCTTTGGTCTAGCATATTAAGCCCTTTTTAAGGAGGTAGGAGTTCTACTTGCAAATATCAATTTCCTCACTCTGAAATGAATTAAACTTGTTTGTGTTCTGACTCTCCTGTCTCTAGCCTGCTCTGTTTTGGCTCAATGCACCCCAGGTTAGAGGCTGGTTCTGGTCTGGTCGACGTTAACTGGTGTCAGAAGTGGAACTGAACATGGAACAGGGCCAAATGGGCCTTCTGATACCAGTAGGAATAGACTAGGTGCCACTGGAGATTTATTTTCTCTGAGTCTGATGCCCCTCCCCACCCTCCTCTAGAGAGTCCTCTGTCCTTTGTTCCTGCTCCAATCCCAGATCAACCTTTGTTTGATTCAGCTCAGCTTCTTTGTGAGCAAAACTACAGGTACCCTTTCTTGACCTGGATCATTCTGGATCACTATGGATCACAGAGGCACACCTCTGAAATGGCATGTCTGGCTATGGACTGTAAGATCTTTTTCTCTGATTTCTATGCCTTAATAAAATGCCTGTCCACATGGAATGAATGCTATTTTTTTTTTGTATCTGTCTTGTCTGTGTCTTTGTAAAAATGCAGAATATCTGTATTATGTTAGTGCTGTTAAGCTAGACTCTGTTATTTTGAACATTTGAAAATGCAACCAATCAGAAAAACTTTCTAAGGGCTGTAGTTAGAGAATACTTGAAAAGATTAATGAACTTTTTTCAGTTGTCCCAAGAAGAAGGGCTAACTCCCACTTTTGGCTTCCCACAGGAGATTAAGTTATGAGGAAAAGCCCATCGTCACAACACTGACCAAGTTGGGACTACAGAAATAAATTAGAGAATCAAAACTGTAGAACCACTAAAAACATCTTAGTAGATTCTGGAAGTTTTGAAATTAATCATTAAGAATTCAGCAATTAGCCATTTTACAATTACAGGAGAGAACTCCTGAGACTTTAGGGTAATTCTAGGAACTCACTCCCTTCTGAAACATTTTAGTAAGTTTTGGGATACCACTCTGTAGAATTTATTTTAAGAAAAAATAAGGATTAAATCTTATAATAGTTTTTAAGTTTTAAAAGTTGAAGGGATTAATGGCTTCATTGTTCTAGGGCAGTAAATGAAAGCCAGTTGGTAGAAATCCCAGAAACGGAGTGAAAAAAAAACCAGGTAAACAACATAGCAACTTCTTGTTGATCCTCCTTGACTTTTCAGTTTTTATCCTGTTTTGTTACAGTCCATGTCTCTGTCAATCCCCCTCATCTCAAATTAGATCCAGAAAAGGGAATGCTAGAGAACTAGAGGGAAACTTGGGTTATGATCTGCCCCATCTGGTGGAACAGGGACAGCAGCCGTAGCAGAGCCCCACAGGAGCAGCACCCTCAACAGCCCTGTGTCCCCAGATACCTTTTAGTCCACCTCTCTAGGACATCCTACCTACTTGCCCTAATAGCCCAAAGTAGCCCCAGTCGCACCTGCAGCTGTTGGGAATAGGGGTTGGGTGTCAGGTCCCATGGGCAGCATTCCCTGAGCCCTGCCACCAGCCACCCCATAGGAAGTGGGGGGGCCAACCAGCCTCTGCCCTTGGTAAGTCCATCCTTCTCTGTTCTAGTTGCAGAAATTTAATAGTAGTATAATTTATGCAAGTTATTTTGCCCTCAGTTTCCTGATTTGTAAAGAGAAAAATAATGATGATTATGTACTGACATGATACAATGACTGGAAAGTATTTAGCACAGTGTTAGCGTATGTTGAGCACATCACTGTTATTTCTTTAAATGAGTGTGATTGTCTTATATCTGATAACTGTAAAGCAGTTTTAAAATGCCAGTTTATATATATATATAAAGTTTTTTTATATTTGGAACGCAATCAATGTCATCTGAATTTCATTGTTTGTGTTATTGTACTGCATTTCTAAATATACGTGGTACAATTTGAGAGGCCACTGTAAAACAGAAATGCTGTTAAAGCAATTTTTAATCTGGATGTTATTTCATATGAATTTTAAAAGGATATGATAAAAACTGGATACTTGAAAACTGTTGAATACTTAGTGAGGTATATTTAGTTATAAAACAGGTAATACTACTATTATTGCTACTGCTACTATTATTTATTATAATAGCAAATTTTCACTTGAAAATTGTGGCTATGATGAAAGTGCATAAATGTGGTTTAAAAGTGTTGCTTCAACATATTAATGATGAGTCAACTACTAGGCATTTTCTCTATGTCTGAAGCCCCAAAATATGAGTAATTTCATTTTGTAAGTAAAGGATTAATAGAATGTTAACTGTCAGGGAAACATCATGAAAGCTATCCAAGCTCTAAGGTGAGGTTAGTGAAGTTTTGTTATTTAATGGCATGTGCGACAGTCTGGAAACTGCTTAAAGGTAGATGTTTATTCCAGGCAAAAGTTGCAGGGATGACCTAGGACATGGCCTGGGTAGGATCCTGATGCCTCTATTTCCCCATTCTGCTACTTCCTTACTGAAAAGGAAAATTCCTTGCCTGATTAATCCTAAGCCTTGCCTTTAACACTCTATGACACATATGATTGGCTGTCAGATATGACGCATGCCTGGAATCAAACAGATAAAGGAATCTTGTTTCCCAAAAGAGCTAAGAGCATTTTTCCCCTCTGTTATGACATACTTATATACTTCTTTTTCATTTTATAGCAAATTTCTATAACCAAGGAATTTTGTAAGAACCACACTAGATTTATTAAATTGATACTGGAACATCTCTGAGTTATTATAATAGGATTCAAGTATAAACATGTTATAATTTTAACCTAGGGATCATCTCCTCCAAAGGAGAAAATAATTAGACAAGGTAATAAGACAAAAATGTAATATAAACTTTTAAAAAATTAATTAGAATAGTAAGTTTTGAGAAAAGCAACAGATCCAGTCTGTTTTCTCTAAGAACTACACACAAGTGTATATGGCTGGTTTCCAAATTAATCTGTCATGGAAATTCAGGCTTTGAATACATTTTGGTAATAAATAAGTCATGAGGATTTATTAATTAAGGATTATTTGGATTTTATACATAAATTGTATTGATAATGGTACAGAAAGTGAAAATATTTTTTCATTTTTTAAAGTATCTGTCTGAAAAAACCTAGAACCAGACAGATGTACAAGTGAATTCTATCAAACATTACATCAAGTACAGCAAATGACATATAAACAGAAATGCTTTGAAGTTTCAAAATTGGAAAACCAAATTTAGGTGACTGTATTAGATTAAGTCAGAACCTCTAGATTTGGAACCAGAGAAACCAAGTCTCTTTTAGAGTTATCCAAAGAATAAAGCGTATTGTCCATGAAAAGGTATCTAGGGGACCAGATAACTACTTCTAGGACTATCCTTTCTATCCTTTCTGTTCCCCTAACTAGCAGTTCTTGACTGCTTAGCTCTAGCCTCTCCAGGACAGAAGATTTTTACTTACTCTGTTCTGACTTTGGCCTTCTCTGTAGGCCTTGTGCCTCTGTTAGATGGGACTTGATGTTAATGGTTAAGTTTTCTCGGTTTACCTTGGTGACATGTAAATCTCCCTTCTCAGTCCATTGTGAGCCCTTTAAGTAATCTGATCTGTACTTGATTTAATGTAATTATGGAAATTATGAGAAAAACTTGACTGCATTGTTTAACTGCATTAGATCACCTGAAGTAAGCCCCTGCTTCTGAGTGGATGGACCCACAAGCAGATGAGATAGCAATTCTAAGATTCCAGACAAGGACTGGAATCTTAGTTTTTTCTCTTCCCTTTTGTTATGTGCCCAACAACCAAAGCCGTGATTCAAGAGTGTGTTGGCATTTTCTCATTCTGACATTCTTGACCTACCTGCCCTTTAGCAATAAAATTCCTGGGATACACTTCCCCAAAAAGCGCCCTCAAGGAATTAAACCCACTGGGCAACATCCCAGGGTACATACCTGCCTCTCCTTTATTGACCATAAGGGCAGCAGTTCTTTCAGACCCCCTCCCTTTGGCCAAAAGGGGGAAAGGTCAAAATATTGTGGAGATACCCAGTTTTGCAGAACTAAGGTCCAGGAAGCAGGCTGTGCCCTGAGCTTGGCATAACAATAATCCTTTGCACTCTGGAATGATCTCACCCTTTGGCAAGGTGTACTGCTTGAACCAGCACCAGGTGATCACTGAGGGATATAGTTCCCCGCTTTCCCCACAGCCATCCATCACATTCAAGTCCCTATTCCTTGTCACTGATACTCCTATTCCTATCACAGAATGGCACCCCACAAGCAAGTGCGAACCCCTAGACTTGAGACAATACTGTTCCCACAGAACTCATGAGAACCATAACTCAAGACCTAAAAATGCTTATGTCATGGTCCAGTCTACTTGTAGTTTTTCGGTATATAAAACCTGCCTTTGGTCCAGCATGTTAAGCTTTCCTTCTTAGAAGAGGAGGGGTGGGGGTGGGGGTGGGGCTTCCATTTGCAAACATCGTTTTCCTCACTCTGAAATTAATTAAACTTCTGTTTGTGTCCCAACTCTCCTGTCTCTAGCCTGCACTATTTCAGCTCCAGGCACCCCCAGGTTAGAGGTTGGTTCCGGTCCAGCTGACACTTTATTAGCTGTTTGACCCTTGTCAAGTTATTTAACTTGTTTTGAGCCTCAGTCCTCTCATCTGGAAAAGGGGAAGAATAATAGTATCATTTATCTCACAGAGTTGTTGTAAAGGTCAATTGTGATAATATATGCAAAGCACTATGCAAACCTTAAAGAGCTCCATAAAAGCTATCTATTTTTCTAAGAAATATATTATTTTAAGTATTCTCTTGCTCTTTACAATAACAATTTACTTCTTGAGCCTTTTTTATAGATATTTTTGGCTAGGCCCAAAAACAATAAATTATTAGTCATTTCTAATCAGCACAGTTCCTAAAGATTCAATAGTTTATATTGCCAGGGTATTCTCATAATTAAAATTTGATCTGGCAACTAGCAGCAAACAGATGTCTTAGCTTAGTCATGTGTTTCTAAAAAGAGGGAGTACATCTGTCCTCTTGTCACCTAATGGACATGCAGAGGAGAATGTATATTAGTTAGGTAGTTTTCCCTGAGAACTTGTAATATCAACCTGCCTGTACATCTCCTATTAGGTCACAAGTCAGAAGGCAAATGAAGCTCAACAGTGCACTTTTATGCCTTGAGCACTCTGGGCCTATGCCCAAAAATTTAAATGCAGTAGTCAGTTGCTGTCTTTCAGATAATGATATTTTATTCAAAAAGCTCCAGGAGAAATAGGAGATTGGCTTAGAGGTATATTGGCACTCCTGCACCCTTATGCTACTATATAACACTAATTTTAAAATTTCCTATTTTGTTACATGGTCCCCTTACTGTCCAGAAGGAGTAGCTAAAATGTCCTTATGTGATTTAATCTAGCAGCTACTATAGTTGATTCACTGCTTGAGAAAGAAAACAACATCTTTGAAAAGGCAGATCAGGAGCTACTACACACTAAAAAAGGGAAAATTATAAGCAAATCCCAGAATGTGTTGGTAGATAAATTTATATATTCATCTAGTTAAAAAGACATAGATAGTTATAAAAATGTATCAGAAAAAATATTAAGCTACATTATCATGAAAACTGTTAAACATTTCATGTAATGACTAGTATGGAACTGAAAGGCAAATATTATTCGTACTTAAAATATACTTCACAGAAATTATTTTATTTTAAATTAATTTTTAAAGCACTAAGCTGTGATGAGAAATGAACTCTCACTTGTAGAACTAGTGAGCTTGTCATTAATCAGTACTTTAGCATTCAGTTGCCATAACAACATCATACAATCTTTATCATTACCATAAATCTAACATTTCTAAAAATAGTTTATTTCAACATTCAGTTTCTGTGATTTGAAAAATAGAGCTTTATTACAGAATCACAGCTAAAAGGGCAACTTAATGCTAATGAGAAGGAAATAAAGAAGTCAAAAGACTGGTTCAAATCTAGGCTCTGCCATTTACTTTCTGTGAGTCTTTGGGAAAGTCACTTAATGCCTCTGGGCCTCAGTTTCTTTATGTGTAAAATGAGGATAGACTAAATTATAAATCAGAGCCTTTCTCAGTAGTGAATTCTATGACCAACAACTGCAAAATTTCAAAAGGTTATAACACTGGGTTGAGTCACAGCACCAAGGAAACAAATCTGGGAGGGACGTGAAAGGTGATGCTGAAGTCCTATCGATGCAAGAACACACTAAAACATTTCTGATGGTTAGCATGCAGCCTCTAAAATCATAAGCCATAGGATACTCCTTACTTTATGAAGCAGCCCATAAATATTAAATGGGCTGTTTACTAACTCCCTAGTTACAGAGAATACATTTATTCCTTTTTACTGTCATAACCTAAAAATTGTCACATTGAGTTAAACCAGTAGTTCATTCAGCCCATCCATCTTTTTTAGTGAGGCTATCTTTTGGGAGACTTTCAATTGCCTTCTATGACATTTAAGGTCATATTTTTAATATCTCCAACTTTCCTTTATTAAAATATTGTCTATTAAATACTGTATACCACATGATGTGAAAAAAAAAAGAAAGCAAAATAGAGTCCCTGATGGAATCAGCAATGAATCTGGTATTCTGGCTGCAAATACAGACCTCAGAGATCTTTTCCACTCACACAAAAATGGGGACATAAGACTTGTGAAAAATGCAAATGTTTTGCCTTATGACCAGGAGTCACAATCTTGTTCACTACTATTACTCTGGACAACCTAATTTGCTCTTTCTTGTCTTTCTTTGTTGACCTTCGTTGACTCTGGACATTGCTTGCCTACCTGGATCCATAGACTTTCTGGACTTTTGACTTGGATCGTCTACATGAACCCATAGTACCTATCTGCTCTTTACTGGATCACACAGTATGGATCTAAAAGGCAAATATTACTCGTCTAAAAATATACTTCACAGCAATCATTTTAATTTTTAAAGTGCTGAATTGGGATGACACATGAACTCTCTCACTTCTAGAACTAGTATACCTGTCATTAATCAGTTTAGAATCTAAAGTTCAGATGCTGGTTTCCCTGCCTAAATTTATGTTCTTCTATCTCAAGTCAAGTCAATCTACAATCACCAAGCACTTACTATGCACCATGTACTGTGCTGAGAGCTCTCTCTCCCTCTCTAACTAGTATTGGTAGGAAGCTTCTTGCAGTAGGTAAGATTTGAGCTTAGTCTTAGAGGAAGTTAGGGAATTCATGAGACAGATAAGAAGAGAAAGGATTACAGCCATGGGTGAATAGGCACAGAAGGGGTAAGGTGTTAGAAGATGCAATGTCACATGTGAGAAGAAGAAGGCCTCTATTAATGGACTGTAGGATGGTAAAAAAAAAAAAAAAGAGTAAACTGTAAGAAGATTGGAATATTAAAGAGGCTAGGTTGTGAGGAATTTTAAAAGACAAAAAGGATTTAAAATATGATCCTGGAGGTAACTGGAAGCCATGGGAGTTTACTAAATAGTGGAAGGACAAAGTCAGACCTACGCTCATTTTGCCAACTCAGTGAAGCAAGGCTTGGAATATAGAGAGATTTAAAACAGACAGCCCAACCAGAAGACTTGCACTATTACACATGTGAGGTAATGAGGACCTGTTCTAGCATGGCTGTCAGAGAAGACAAGGGGATACATACTGAAGACACTGTGAAGGATTAAACAATAGGAATTGCCAACAGGTTGCATCCAAGAGATAAGTAAGAATGAGGGTACAAGAGGTGAGCAAGTTGAATAACATCAGGATTAAGATTTTGAGTAACAAGAGGATGACAGTGCCCTTGACAGTAAAAGAGAATTTGGGAAGAGGGTAGGGCTTAGTCTGTCTAGAACTCATGTCCAACTTCCACTTAACTAGTTTCTCAGTAATGATACTTCTTAGCCCTCTTGTCTCAGGGGCACTTACACGCCCAGTAGGATGACTGACCTCAAGGAATATGATGATGGAGATAGAACTACACATTAAAAGATTATAGGATCACAAATCTAAAGCTAAAAGGGCCCTTAGAGGCCATCTAATCCAATTCTCTAATTTTACAGGCGAATATGTTTGTAAGAAGGTTATACAATCCTTTTTCTTTAATATGGTAAAGAATATTTTTTAAAGGGAAAGAATATGATTCTTATACAAAGATAACTCCTTAGAAGACTTACATCAGTTTAGGGAAAACATGTAATTTGACATCTAGGATTTTCCATTCCTTCTGCTTTCATTCACAGATTCTCTGGATGGTCCATGCAAGTAGGGAAGTGATTAAAGGTGGTTAAAGAAATGGAAAGGGTAGAAAGTTATAAATGAATAAATTCAGATTCCATTGAGAATGAAGAAAGTAGGCTAAATTTCTGGTGGAACTGATATTCCTAGATACTAGAGGAAAGGGAAAGGCTTATCATTGCAAACTTGTTGAGAAAGTTTATATTTTCTTTATACACTTAGAGAGCATTAAATAATCCAGATTTTATTCTACCAACTCAACCAAAGAGATAGTGAGGTTCTAATAGATGAAGAACTGGCCACGATGCCAAGAAGACCTAGATTCAGGCCCTGTCTCTGACACATCCTGGCTGTGTGACTGAACAATCATTTAAATCAGCCTCTCAGTGCTCAAGGCAACTTTCTAAGACTTTCAGCTTTGCACCCTATGCCATTGCAATCACAAGACCAGTTCCTATGACTATCCCTGGTCTTCCAAATTATGGAATTTTAAGTCAACTTTCCCCCTTTCTACTCTTGTCTGTCCCATTTACTTAATTCTAATTGCCAGGTTTGATACAGTTTGTGATAGTTACTACAGAGCAACTAAAAAAAGAAAGATACAGAATGATAATCCACAGGAATCAAGACTATGGAAACAAGCATCATCCTGGAGACAGGAATTGAAAAAAGCACTCTACATTTTCAAGAGTCCAACATTTTTGTTGGATTTGGATTAAAGAAGACCTAAGTTTGAATCCAACCTCAGACATTCATTAGCTGTATGGTTCTGAGCAAGTCATTTAAATTTCGCTAAGGATTTGTCTCATCTGTAAAATGGGTATAATAAAAGTACCTACTTTCTAAGGACTATTCTGAAGATCAGATGCGATAATAAGCATAGTACACTTTGAAAATCTTAAAGCACTATGTAAGCATGAGGTAATATGTTTAGCATTTATAGTACACTCTAAGACCAAACACATGGTATTTGATATACAGTATATATTTATATATGTGTGTGTATATGTATATTCAATTTCTAGGTAAAATATTGTCAGAAGGGAAGGGAAATAATATATGAAAATAAATAAAACTATTTTTCATTTACCAGTGAATGACTAATTTTAAAATATTATTTTTCAGTTAAAATAAACTTTCCTTCCTGTTGTTTAATAGACTGCAAAAGTTAAAAATAATATATTCTCAACATATGAAAATAAGGACAACAATTATTTGTTTTTAAAGTAGGAAAGGTTGTTGATAATACAAGTGTATTACCAGAATACAAAGATGTAAAAATTCCTGATTAAAATATTTGTTCCTAAAATGTTTCACATATCAAAATAAACCCTGAATTTCTCAATATATTTCTAAAGTAATTATGACATTTTCAGTTCACTTAGGCAAAAAAAAATGAGAAGAAAATAGGAATTATCAACTAAATTTCATTTTATGATACTTTTCAAGATAGCATTTTATTTTTCTTAATATAAAGAAAAAAGGTTAGCTCATTTGAAATTTCGGAGGAATCAATATATTTACATTTTTTATGTATTTTAATTTATATTATCCATTATGATCACAGTATATAAATATTATATTAGCAAAGTACAAGTCCACAAAACCAAGAAATTCAGAATTATAATGTGTTAATACCTTATTTGTAGAATATACTCATACTAAATTCCACTTGGCAAACTAGATCCCCATATGACATGGTTTTGAGTCTCCTCATCACCCCTTTCCGTGCCTACATTAGCTTGCTTGGTCTCTCTCACAAAATGTAATACTCAAAACTAAACAGTCCAGGTACAGTCTGACCAATGTAAAGCATTTTTCTCAGATGACAGTAACTTACAGAATTTTGGCAAAGATGTAAGTTTTAGATCTGCCAAAATCCTGTTAGTATGGAACTGTTTGGGCTTTAAGCCAGTATTAATGAGCCCCCAGAGGTTAAGGAAAGAAACATAACCATTTAAAATGTCCCATAGTATTATTAGTCTCTTTAATATACTTATATTAATCATTCTAACCAGGGGAAGAATTCATTCTACATTACCTAGCTAGCAAGACAAAAAATTATTCTGTTGTATGGTTATACTAATTTAATAATTATAATCACTTTAAAATAAATTTATATAAACCCAATCCCCAATCATTATATACGTGTATGTACATATATATTTATACATAACATACATTCATATCTTGATAAATATCACTAATCATAACAATCTTCTCCTGTTAGTTGGCTAAATTAGTCATTTTAATAAACCTATACATAACAGATTATTAAAAGTCGGGTATTTTAAAATATATTTGATTTTCATCATTCCAGATTACAACATGTTATCAAATTTTCTTACATTAATATAGTCAATATAAAACTACGAGATAATATATTCAGCCCCTCAGTGTTCAAATGTGACTCTAAATCAAACAAGTAATATATGTATTTTGTAAATATTGTACAACTAATTTAAAACTTTGACATTAGTAGATAAAACATGGCTCTTTATAGGAAGTACAATGTTTTATCAGGTATAATTAGGTGTAATTAATCTGTGTTTTGGAATCACAGAATCTTAAGAGTTAGAAGAGACATAACACGTCACCTAGGGTATCACCCAAGCTAACGAAAGAATACCCTAAACAGATGGATATTCAGCCTCTGAATACTGCCAGTTACTAAGTTAGCATATTCCATTGTTGCCAGCTCTCATTGTATGAAAATTGTTCATATTGGGTCTCTGTTCTTTCATTATCCTGACTGTCTTTTCTGAGAATATCTTGGTTTATAAAGCCCTTTTGAAAATGTGATATCAGAAATGAACACAATAATACAGATCAGTGCAAAGTACAGAGGGAGTAACATCTCCCCTTCAGGTGAATATTTTTAATGTGTAACGTACCTAAATTGGGTAATACTAAAATATTGTATAATGAATTTCCGCAGTGAATACTGAGATTCACACAACCAAAATAATTTATAAAATACTATCCTTAAGGGCATTCCAGTATGATTTAACTGATTTCTGTCAAAATTAATTACACTCCATTACAAACTGCTCATGCACAAGAGCCTGGAACCATTCTATCTAGCCATCACCTATCTATCTATCTATCTATCTATCTATCTGTCTGTCTGTCTGTCTGTCTACTCACCAACCTACCTTTCTAATAGAGAAAATATTTGGAGTATAATTCAGACTAAAAGAAGGCAGAATGGTGCAATGGAATGAACATGTATTTGTAGCATGGTTCAATTCCCAGTCCTGTTACTTACTACATAAAGAACTGTGGACAAGTGACTTAACCTTTCTGAATCTCAGTTTCCTCATGTATAAACTGAACGGTGACTGAATTAGATAACCTTTAAGGTGTCATCTAGCTCTAAATCTATGATATGAGACTAAATCACATTCTGTAGTATCTATAGTGTTAAATTTCTGACAGTTTTAGTAGAAATTATAATGAGGTATACATTAATTTGGGCCTAATTAATACTTTAATGTTTGCCACTTTTTAAAAGTATAAAATACTTACTTTACTGTAGCACTTAGAAGGAAATTCAGTTGTGGCATTAACAAATTATCTGGCGCAGAGAGATAGCGATCAAACTGAACCTGAAATGAGAAGAAAAAGGATAAACTATAAGGTGTACCTCCTATGAAATGCACCAAACATGGATATCTCTTTTAAGGAATTAAATTTAGAAACAAAGCCCCTGGTCTGAATATGTTATCTTTTTCTCTTATGATAAGAATCTCTTAATAATTTTTGTTATCTTTGTTTGAAATTCTATTTTATTTATAAACTTAGAATCAATACCAGAGAATTGACAAAAAAACCCTACAAAACAATTCATTTTTAAAAATCTTTTATTTTTACCCAATTACACATGTAATTTTAAAAAATATTCATTGTTTTTTTTTAAGTTTTGAGTTCCAAATTCTATTCTTCCCTTACTTCCCTCTCCTCTCCCTGAGGCAGAATGCAATCTGATATAAAGCAATATGTATGCAATTATTTCCATATTAGTCATTTTGTGCAAGAAACCTCAAGAAAGAAAGGGAGGAAGAAAGAAAGTGAAAAATAGTATGCTTCAGTTCATATTCAGAATTGATCAGTTTTTTTCTCTGGAGATGATAGCATTTTTGATCATGAATCCTTAGGGATTGTCTTGCATCACTGTATTACTGGGATTAGCTAAGTCAATCACAGATGTCCATTGTACAGTATTGCTGTTACTACATACAATATTCTGGTTCTGCTCACTTCACTTGGTATTAGTTCAGGTGAGTCTTCCCAAGTTTTTCTAAAATCTTCCTTTTTGTCATTTATTACAGTATAATAATATACTGAATTATAATATTTCATTACAATATTATATTACAACTTGTTGAGTCATTCCTCAACTAAAGGGCATCCCCTCAATTTCCAATTCTTAGTCACCACTAAAAGAACTGCTATAAATATTTTTTTAAATAGGTTCTTTCCCCCTCCCCTTTTTAAAAAATCTCATTGGGATACACACCTAGGACTGGTATTGCTAAATCAAAGGGTATGTAGTTTTATAACCCTTTGGGCATAGTTCAAAATTGCTTTCCAAAATGGTTGGATCAGTTCACAGCTCTACTAACAGTGCATTAGTATCCCAGTTTTCCCACATTCTGGTCAACATTTATATCTTTTTTATTATCCAATCTGATGGATGAGAGGTGGTATCTCAAGAGTTGTTTTAATCTGCATTTCTCTAATCAATTGTGATTTAGAGCATTTTTTCATAAGACCATAGACAACTTTGATTGCTTTGAAAGCTGCCTGGTCATATCCTTTGACCATTTATCAATTGGGGAATGGCTTGTATTGTTATTAATTTGATTTACTTCTCTATATATTTGAGAAACAAAGTCTTTATCAGAGATACTTGCTGTAAAATTTATTCTTTTTGTAATCTTTTTAGTTGCATGCCCTCATTGATCTGCTCTTTCTCAATTTTATAAATGTGAGCATTTAGAGATATAAATTTTCCCTTAATAACTTCTTTGGCTACATCCCATAAATGTTTTTATGTTGTCTCACTGTCATTCTCCTTAATGAAATTATGACTTTCTATTATTTGTTCTTCGACACATTTATTCTTTAGGATAAGATTATTTAATTTCCAATTAAATTTTAGTCTATCCTTCCATTGCTCTTTTATTGAATGTAATTTTTATTGCATTATGATCTAAAAAGGATGCATTTAGTATTTCTGCTTTTCTGCATTTGATTGTGAGATTTTTATGCCCTAATACAATCAATTTTTGTATAGGTGCCACCTACAGCTGAGAAAAAGGCATATATCCCTTTCTATTCCTATTCAGTTTTCTCCAGAGATCTACCAAATCTAACTTTTCTAGAATTCTGTTTACCTCCTTAACTTCTTTCTTGTTTTTTTGTAGTTAGATTTACCTAGTTCTGAGAGGGGAAAGTTGAGTTCTTCCACTACTATAGTTTTATTGTCTGGCCTCCTGTAATTCCTTCAATGTCTCCTTTAAAAATTTAGAAGCCATATCATTTGGTGCATATATGTATAGTATTGACATTACTCCATTGTCTGTTGCATCATTTTATTTTTTCCAATTACACATAAAGACAAGTTTCAACATTCATTTTTTGAAAGAATTTGAGTTCCAGATTTTTCTCTTATCCTCTCCTTTTTCCCCAAGATGGCAAGATGTCTGACATAGGTTATACTTGCACACTAATGTAAAACACATTTCCACGTTAGATATGCCATGAAAGAAAAAACAGATAAATAAAAACAACCCATCCCATACCCAAAGTGAAAATAGTATGTTTCCATCTACATTCAGACTGTCAGTTCTTTCTCTGGATTTTCCCTTATGAGTGTTTTGGAATTGTCTTGGAACACAACTGCTGAGAACAGCTAATTCCTTCATAGTTCTTCATCATACAATATTCCTGTTGCTGTGTACAATGTTCTCTTGGTTCTGTTCACTTCACTCAGCTTCAGTTCATACAAGTTTTTCCAGGTTTTGCTGAAATTTGTCTACTCATCATTTCTTACAGCACAACAGTATTGCATTGCATTCATATACCACAACTTGTTCAGCAATTCCCAAATGATGGGTATTTCCTCAATTTCCAACTCTTTACAACCACAAAAAGAAGTGCTATAAATCTTTTTGTACATGTGGATCCTTTCCCCTTTTGATGATCCTTTGGGATGCAGAGCTGGAAGTGGTATTGCTGGATCAAAGGGTATGCCCAATTTTATAGCCCTTTGAGCATAGTTCTAAATTGTTCTCTAGGATGGTTGGAATTAGTTCACAACTCTACTAACAACACATTAGGGTCCCAATTTCCCCAAATCATCTCCAACATTTATCATTTTTATTTTCCATTATATTAACCAATTGGATAGATATGAAGTAGGTTGTTCAGAGTTGTTTTGATTGGTGTCTCTAATCAATTTAATGATTTAGAACTTTTTTTATATATAAATATAGATAGCTTTGATTTTTTTCATTTGAAAACTGCCTTTTGACCATTTATCCTTTAGGGAATGGCTTCTATTCTTATAAATTTAACTCAGTGTATTGTCAATGTATTTTTGCTTAATTTGAATATCTTTCCCACCCATTAACAAGCTCATGTGACCTGCTTAAACCACATGGAAGTCTAAGTCACATGTGGTAGGAGGACTTACCGAATGGGTGGAAAAGGAAGGGTGTAACAGAGCTGGGAGGAAGTTGGTGAGAGCAGTCAGAGTGGGAGAGAGAGGCACACAGAGGCAGATAGTTAGGATTGTGAGTGTTTGCTTGTGGGAAGGTCCCAGCAGCAGGGGAAGGCTTGGGAATGGTGCTGACCCCTGAAGTGCTAATGTGTATTGACTTCTTGGTTACTATGGTGGATCTGACTTTCTGATGTTGGGGTTTAGCTTTCTGTGTGAATAAATGATTTCCTTCTGTTTTCTCTATGGAGAGTCTATTGTACTTTGTGATGCACAACTACGCTGGCATATTCATTGTTGCCATGGGTGCTGTGAATATTTAATTGGCAATACACTTAGTTCTCTATAAATTTGAGAAATGAGGTCTTTATTATTAGAAATTCTTGCTACAAAAACTGTTTCCCAGATTTCTGCTTTCCTTGTAATTTTGGTTAGATTTCACATTTTATAATGCTCTTTATCTCGTTTAGTCATAAATTCTTCTCTTCTCCATAGATCTGGCAGGTAAACTATTCCTTGTTCTCCTAATTTCCTTATGGTATCACCCTTTATGTTTAAATCAAGTATCTATTTTGACTTTATCTTGGTATGGGGTATGAGATGTCCATGGTACATTTTAGCCAGATATAGTTTCCTTTCTTATTTCTTTTAATTATATGTTTTTGCTTTTGTTTTGTCAGAGATCATGATTGCTATGCCTGCTTTTTTTTTTTTTTAACTTCAGCTGGAGCATGATAGTTTCTGCTCCAGTCCCTTATCTTTACTTTGTGTGTGTTTCTGTGAATGTGTTTCTTATAAACAGCATATTATAGGCTTCTGGTTTTTAATCCATTCTGCTCTCTGCTTCTAAGAGTTCATCCCATTCACATTTACAGTTATGATAACTTGTATTTCCTTCCATCCTAGTTTTCCCTTGTTTCTCTCTCTCCCTCTCTCTCTCTCTCCCCCTCTCTCTCTCTCACACACACACACACACACACACACACCTTCCACCTTGTCTCTCCTCATAAGTGTTTTACTTCTGATCATTGCCTTCTCCAATCTATCCTTCCTCCTGTCAGTCCCTACCCCCCTTTTTTTATCCCTATACCATTTTACTTCCTTGTAGGGGAAGAAATTTCCATATCCAACTGAGTATATATGTGATTCCCTCTGAGGCAAATCTGATGAGAGAAAGGTCAAGCATTGCCCACCACACCCGGCTACCATCTTCCCCTCCAGTTTGAGCCTTTTAAAAAATGAGATAATTTACCTCCTACTCTATGTCCTCTTTCCCTCTTTTTCCAGGGCAATCTTCTTTCTCACCCCTTAATTTTGTTTTTAGGGGTATCAACCCATCACAGTCAACTCACACCTATACTCTATGTCTATGTATATTCTTTCTAACTCACCTTATGGTAATAAAGTTCTTGTCATCTTGCCATGTAGGAACATAAGCAGTTTAATCTGATTGAATCTCTTATGTTTTCTCTTTTTTGTTTGTTTTACCTTTTTATGTTTTTCTTGAGTCTTGTATTTGAAGATTACTTTTTTCAGCTCTGGTCTTTTAATTAGGAATGCTTGAAAATCCTCTATTTTATTAAATTTCCAATTTTTCCCCTGAAGTTTTGCTCAAAGTTTTGCTTGATAGGTGATTCTTGTTTGTAATCTTAACTCCTTTACCTTCCAGAATATCAATATTCAAGCTTCTAGTTCTTTAATGTAGAAGCCGTTAAATCCTGTGTAATACTGACTGTGATTCTATGATATCTGAACTGTTTCTTTCTGGCTTCTTGCTGTGTTTTCTTCTTGTCCTGGGAACTCTAAACATTGGCTATTGATATTCCTGGAGTTTTCATTTTGTGATCAATGGATTTTTTTTTGACATTTATTTTGTTCTCTGGTTCTATATCAGTGTCATTTTCCTTGATAATTTCTTGAAATATAATTTCCAGGTCTTTTTTTTTTTAATCATGGCTTTTGGGTAGTTCAATAATTCTTAAATTATCTCTCCTGGATCTACTTTCCAAGTCAATTGTTTTTTTCCAATGAGAAATTTCACATTTCTATTTTTAAAATTCTTTTGATTTTGTTTTATCATTTCTTGTTGTCTCGTTAGTTTCCATGTGCTCAATTCTAATTTTTAAGGAATTATTCTCTTAAGTAATCTTGTACCTCCTTTACCATTTTGCCAGCCTATTTTTTAAAGAGTTGTTTTCTTCAGTTAATTTTTATACCTCCTTTTCTATTTGAGTTGTTTCCTTCAGGGAATTTTTGTATATCTTTCCCTATGTTTTTGAGTTTCTTTTATCAAGCTGTTTGACTCCTTTTTAATGATTCTCTTGTGTTATTCTGATTCCTTTTTCCACTTTTTCTTCTACTTTTATTTGACTTTTAAAATCCTTTTAAAGTTCTACTAGGAGTTCTTTTTTTGGACCTGAGACCAATTTACATTTTTCTTTGAGGCTTTGCATGTAGCCATTGTGACCCTGTTATCCTATTCTAAGCTTATGCCTTGATCCTTACTGTCACCATTGTTTTTCCTTCGTTCATTTTTTCTGCCTATTTTGTGAATGTACTTTTATGTAAGAGCTGGGCTCTGCTTCTACACTGTCCCAAGCTTCCTTTGTAGGGCTTGAGACTGCTGCTGGCTTGCTCCATGGGTGTGGCTTTGCTGTTGGCTTACCCTGTGGGCAGAGCTTTATTGCTGATCCATGTCAGGGCGTCGCCTTGCTGCTGGCCAGTCAAGAGGTGGGGCCTTATTTGCAGCAAGCACAGAGGGTGAGACATCTCTGTGTTGGTGGTCTGCTTCAAGACTGCTAGCTTGCACAGGGGCAGGGCCTCACTGGTCGCCTGCACCAGGGCTCAAGATTGGCTGCAGGCTCTCTGGGGGGCAGCCTTCTGCTGTTTCTCAGTGACTCTACTCCCCTCTCACTCCAGTGAGACACACCTTTTCTGTTAAGCTGGTAAGTTGCTTCCCCTCTACTGAATTAGTTCTGAGGAGTTTGGCAAAGTTGCTTAGAGGAGAGCTGGGGAGGACTGTGGGGAGCTTCTTCCTCACTCTGCCATCTTGGTACTGCCCAATTCATTTTAATCAGCAGTTTCAACCTCTTCCTCCTCACTCCATACTCCCCCTCATTCCCCACCCATATCCCCACCCCAACAAATATTTCTTTAGTGTGATTAAACAAGGAAAAAAACTGTTTGGCTTCAACTCTTCTTTCCCTTATAAATCATCTGTTCAATTCAATAAACCTTTATTGATATTGTATATTTTCCTATCATACTCATGCTGAATTTATGTTTCTGCTACCCCTTACAACAACCATTAAAAAGCAAAAAGGAAAAAAAGCAATTCAGCAAAACCAACCAACAAATTGGTGGTGGTTCCCCAACTTAACAGAAGCATTTTCTCAAGTCTTCTTTGGAGTCAAACATAGTTATTATAATTAGAAAAAAAAAATCAGGTTTTTTTTTGCTTCTAATTACATTGCTGTGGTAGTTGTGCATATTGCTTTCCCAATTATGCTTACTTCATTCTGCATCAGTTTATATATGTCTTCCAATGATTCTTCAAATTATTTATAGTCATAGTTTCTTCTACTATGGTAATACTCCATTACATTCATGTATCACAAATGTTTTTATTATTTCTAATCAATAAAAAGCTGTTTCTGGTTCTTCAAGATCGCAGCAAGATCTGCTCTAGGTGTCTTGGTTTAAAGGGCTTCGTGACTTCATTTTTACCCCCTTTGGACGTGATTACGTGCTAATAACGAATCTCTGGACCAAAGTGTGCAAACACTTAGTTAAAACTATTGAGCTAAATTCTGGACCAATCTGTCGCTCCAATAAAAGTGTATTAGTATACCTGTCTTACCCCAGTCTCTTACATAGTGACTATTGCCATTTTGTGGTTACTTTTGCTAGTTTTCTGGGTGAATACAGATTAAACTTCAAAGCTGTTTTGACTTGCATTCGTCTTCTGAGTGATTCAGGGTAAACTTTCATATGCCTATTAGTACTCTGCAATTCTTTTGTAAACTAGGTGTTCTTATCATCTGACCACTTTCAAGTGGAGAAGGACTTTGAAATATTTGTGTCAATTTTTAATATAGATTAAGTACTCAGATCTTTATCTAAAACATTTAATACAAATTTTTTTTGTCAGTCAATACATTCCCTTATTATAGTAGCTCTAATAAAAAAGTTTTTCAGTTTCATGTAATTCCAATTAGCTATTTAATCTGTTGTGATGATCCCTATCCCTTCTTTGGTTAATAATTCTCCCCCTTACCATAAATGTGAAACTCATGGGATCCTGTTCTTTACAATTTTATTTATAGTGTGACCTTTTACATTTAGGTTGTATACACATTTTGAGTTTGTTTTGATATATGATGTAACATAAAGAATTAAACCTTTCTGACAAGCTGCTTTTCAGTTTTCCTAACAGTTCTTGTCAAAAAGGGAGTTCTTCCCAAAATAACTTATGTTTGTAGATTTATGGAATAGTAGGATATTGAGTTTAGTTGTTTCTGATTCTTCCTTACTTTATATTTTTCCAATTATATCCTTTTCTATTTTAAAAAATACAGTATCAAATAGTTTTGATGATTACTGCTTTTATAATATGAGGTCTGAGAGTACTCTTATTTCTGATCATTTCATCATGAGAGTTTAGACATCTTCCTTCCAAATGATCGTTATTTTGCACAGCTTTCTAAATATTAATCTCTTGGAAGTTTATATATTTAGTACTATGTCTATCAAATTAAATTAAGTACTGTCTCTTTTTGTTTTATACCCTCTGTTCATTTGTCAAACTGATCTTTACAAAGCATACAGTTGAGATTGGCTCACTCCCTATTCAACAAACACTAATGACCAAATATGAAATCTTCTATTTGGTTTTTAAAGTCCTTCATAACATGACCCCTGCCTACCTTTTTGTCATCTTAAAACTTCTTCCTCCTCATGTATACTGAGTTCTAGTGACAGTGGCCTCCTTGCTGTTGTTCTCACATGGTACCACATCTCCTGACTCCTCCTCTTTTCTGTCGTCTGCTGTCCCCCAAGAATGAGTCACTCTCCCTCCTCAACACCTACTGGCTTCATCCATGTTCTAACTTCTGAAAGAAATCTTTCTTCATTCTGCTTAATCTTAATGAATCACCTCTGAGATTAACTCCAATTTATCCTGAATATATCTTATTTGTACATAGCTTTATGTTGTCTCCCCTACTAGAAAGAGCTCCTTGAGAGTGGGGACTGTTTTTTTTTTTTTACCTTCCTTTAAATCTCCAAGTCCATAGCACAGTGCCTAACACATAGTAGGAGCTTAATAAATCTTTCTGACTTGACTTGTTGATTTCAAATTAAATTATGTTATCAGCAAATAGACATACTTTTATCTCCGTTTTTCTTTATGCTTTTAATTTGTTTCTTGTCTTACTACAATTGCTAGCATTTTTAGAATTATACTCAATAACAATGGGGGCAAGGAGAATCCTTACTTTATAACTGCATCCACTAGGAAAAGCCTTTGTTTTTTCTCCATTTAAAATAATTCTAGATATAAATTCCAGATACACACAAATAATATACATAGCCTTTTCATATTAAAAAATTAAATTATATATGCTAAAGGTTTGTTTGTTTTTTAATAAAAATGTTGAGCTCTGTCAATACTTTTTCTGCAGCTATTGATATAATCATGTGGTTGGGAGTGTTTTATTTTTAATATGAATATCTTAATTGCATTCCTAATGCTGAACTATCCTTATCTCTTAGATATAAATTTATATTGGTAAAAGGATATATTTTGGGTATATATGCATATATACATATTTTATATATTCATAGAGTTTTTATACAAGGATTTTACTTAAAAGTCTTGGATTAATATTCATTTTTTATATTATAGGTCTCTCTCTTTTTTTGCTTTACCTTTGTTATCAGACTATATTCATCTCATATAAGGACCTGGATAGAATGCTTTCTTATTTTTTTGAATATCTGTGTAGCAATAGTATTAATTAGTCCTTAATATTTGATAGAACTGATCTATCAATTCACTTGGAACAGATTATTTTTTTTTCCCTGTAGCAGTTCCTTTATAGTTTGCCCAATTTAATTTTCTGAAACTGGAATTATTAGGTATTTTATTTACCAATAAATAATAGTTTCTTTCTAGTCCCTAAATTTTTAAAAGCAATCTTCTAAGTTCTGCTAGCACACCAATTACATGTAACAAGGTTTTGACAATTCCTTTTATTTCTCATCTGTTGTGATTTTACCTTGTCCTTTTTATTTTAGAGGGGTGGTAAATTTGATTTTCCTTCCTTTTCTTTTTGGTCAGACTTATTGATTTTTGTTAATCTTTTCAAAGAACCAACTCTTAGCTTTGTTTTCCATTTTTTAAATTTCACTTTTTCTATGTTTTATTTATTTTATTTTTAATTTAAGGAATAAAGTAAGCATTTCCATAACATAAAAAATAGAAAAGATGACTGCACATGAAACTGCAAATTTATAATATACTATTGGTTATTCCTCTTAAATACGTAATAAAGTTATTATGTAAATTTCTTTTTTTTCCTTTTTTCCCCTTATCCTTCCCCAACCCAGCATCCAAGAGATGAATTTTTCCATAAATTTTCAAGATTTCTTCTTAAATGCTGATTTTTGGTTTGCTTATGTTCTAGATTTTAAAATTGCACACTTAAATTCATTAATCTTGTTTTCTATTTCATTAATGCATCTTTTCAGAGACATAATTTTCTTTTAAGGACTGTTTCAGCTATATTCAAGAATTTATAGAACATTTTTTCATCATTATCATGCTCTATTTTATATTTATTCATTTTTTTTTCTATACATTGTTCTTTGACTCACACATTACTCAAGATGTTGTTAACAAGTCATCATTTAGGCTTGTCTTCCCTGAATTAATTCCTTCTTTTACTGTATTGTGGTCTATATATATATCACCTAGTAAATGGTGCTTTTAGTCAGCTAGGTGACATGATGATTAAAGTACTGGATCTGAAGTCAGGAAGATCTGAGTTTAAATCAAACTCTAGATACTTATCAGCTATGTGACCCTGGACATGTGATCTCTGTCTGCCTCGTGAGTAAAATGAGGATGATAACACTAGTACCTACTTCTCAGGGTTGTCACAAGGATAAAATGTGATATTGGTAAAGTGTGTTCTATACCTTAAAGTGCTATATAAATGTAGATATTATATAAATGTAACTATTAATATTACTTTTTAAAACACATTTATTTATACAATTTTCTTGTGCCCTCATAGGCTCAAACATTTAAAGCTTGAAAGAGAAGTCTAGAACATGTTCTACTTTTGGAAAGGTGCCATGTAATACTAAGAAATAGGCACATTCTCTATTGGTACCATTTACAACGTGCCATGTCATCTAGTAAATGCTTAACAATGTTCTATCAGTCTTTCGTCTTTGAAATGTCCAATAATTTGTTCAGGTCTCTATTTTCCTTTCTTTGTATAGTTTTGTTAGATCTCTGAGAAAGGAATATTAAAGTTGGCTATAATTATTGTGTAATTATCTTTTTTTCTTTCAAAATGCTTAGCTTGTTTGAATTTAGATGCTATGCCATTTGCTGCATATGTTTAATACTGGTGTTGCTTCTTTTTCTATGGTATTTGTAAGTACAATATGGTTTCCCCATTTAGTTTTTCTCAATATGGTAAATTTTTCTTTTCTTCTCTCTGATAGTATGATTATAATTGTTGGATTTTTTTTGGAATTAGTAAATTTTGTTCTAGCCTCTCATCATTTTGTATGCATCTTTATATTTTATAAAGTTCTTCTGATACTATCATTTTACAAGTCATGAAACTCTATAAGCTCTGAAAACTGAAACTGAAAAATATTCAAAGAGCAATGGAATCATGAGAATAAATAGTTTCAGCACATTATAAGTAAGAAATTATGATTAAGAAGCAGTGTAAAGGGTATCACCAGAGAAATATATGAGCTTAAGAGATAGGTATTAGTCATAGAGTCATTCCATACATATATTATCTTATTTTCTCCTTATGATATTGTGATAAAACAAAGACAAGCAACTTTGTACACTTGAAGGATGCCCCAAGGGAATGTATGGAAGGATACGGATAAGAACTACACAGGATACGCCATCATAGATGGGTTGCAATCTACAGAACTGAATGGAATACCCTCATCAATGATATAATAGATGCTCATTTGAGTTTTTTTAATAGTATTGAGTTACCAATACCAGTTTTAATTTTCCTAAAGTACATATAGATGAATGCTTTTCTGTAATTATTTTAAAATAGAAAAGATATGTAAAAAGCTTCATATAGATTACTTAAGAAACAAAAGTTTAAAGTTCTGCCCTCCTATTACACTATCATCTTATAATATCTTTCCAAGCAAATAATAGTCTTATGGATCATGGGATCATAGGCTTAAAGTTGGAAAAATACTGAAAGGTCACATAGTCTAACCCCCTAATTTTAAAGATAAATGAACTGCAGCCAAATGAGGTTGGGATTTGCCCAGGGACTCATAGACAATGTCAGAGGCAAGACTTGACCCCAGGTCCTTTGATTCCAAAGACAATACTCCTTCTATTCTGCCAAACTGCCTCTTGGCCTTCAGTATGTCCAATCCCCAAAGTCACTTTACAAATGTTACAATGTTACAAACCCTGTAAATATCTTGAAATTCTTATGAATTATGATATGCAGAAGTAACATAATTGATAGTAAACTTTAGAGTACATTTAGCTTAAATCTAAATTCTATCTTAAAATTCTGAATGTGGGAGGTCATGTAAATCTGGCTATATGCCTACATGTGGATGTATATTTATATATGAATAATTATGTGCACATATGTACCAATATATAATCATTTAAGTATGTTATTATAAGTGTCAGGGCATATGTCTGTATTGTATACATATGTAATGGTAATTTAAATGGGAAGATCTTTCCCGTTCATAAATAGGTCCATGTGACCTGCTTAAATCACATGGAAGCCTAAGTCACATGTAGTGGGAAGAGCTTGTTGAACAGGTAGAACAGGAAAGGCAGAGCAGAGTCTCTGAGAGGAAGTTGGTAAGGCTAGTCAGAGCTGGGAAGGGCATAGGCAAGCAGGAACAGCTAGGCTTCTGAGTGTTTGTGGGAAGGCCCCAAACTGGGGAGTTTAGAGGGGGGAAGGCTTGGAAATGCCTTTTTCCCCTGCAATGCTAATGTATATTGACTTCTTGGTTACTATGACGAATTTCGCTTTCTGGTGTTGGAATCTGACTTTCTGGTGTCTGAATAAATGCTTCTCTTCTGCCTTCTCTATAGAGTGTCTGTTATACTTTGCAATTCAGAACTATGTTAGCATATTCATAGTCGCTGTTGGTGAATACTGCCTGCGTGATACAACATCTCTGAATACTTGTATATTACTGCTCATTTTTTGTTTTAGGGTTATGTTTGGGAAATTCTGAAGTATAACACTATATAAAAAAAATATGGTGTTAGGTTATATCAGAACACTGCAGAATATATATGTATATGTTTCAGTATGTGTAGTATATAAAAATACAAAAATGCCTGAGTCAATGAAATATCAGCTACATAACTGTTCTAAGACCAATATAAATGCTATTTATTATGGGCAGAGGAAAAAAATCACGAGACAAATTATATCTGAAGGAAGGCATCATTAAAGAGAAAAGCCTTGAAGAAACACAAATGATAATGCTTTGATATGAAATTCTCATTTTCTTACCATTGCTGCCTTCAATGAGACTGAATCCAGGCTTGGCAAGTTGGCTAAGGGACCCTAAAAAAAAAAGCAAGCAAAGACAATATGTAGTGATATGGAATGGAGGTAGATGGAGAAATAGTGGTCTGAAATACAGGAAGGACCCTGGGTTCAAATGCCACCTGTAACACATAGTAGATGTTTGATTCTGGGCAAGTCATTTAACTTCCTAGTAACTAAGGCAACTCTCTAAAGACTCTGAATTGAAGAGAAGTTGCCAATTTGCACTGCTGTGGGAAGTTTCTTACCAGGAGCTCTTCATGTTAATGAAATCACAGGTCTTATTTAAAAAAAAAAAAAAAAATATATATATATATATATATATATATATATATATATACACATCACGTGAAACTCTGCCATTTTCAGATTGGTCTTCACTTTCAAATATTCAGAAAGATTACTCTGCCCAGGGTTAAATGATTAGAAGCATTACAAATAATAGATTTTTCCACATCACCTCCCCTTACTCAAAGATCTTCAATGTCTCCTAATTGCCCCTAAAATAAACTACAACTTACTCAGTCTAACCTTAAAAGTCCTCTACAGTCTGACTCCTACCTACCTTGCCAGTCTGATTTCATATGACTTCCCTTCCTGCACTATATTTCATTAAACTGTCCTGGTATATACTCAGTAATCCTTCTCTTTCTTCCCATATACATGTACAAGTAGCTCCCCAAATCTGAGATGTGTTGCTTCCTCAGCTCCTTGACATATGTATGTCATACTTTCAGACCAGGGCTGGAGTCTGGGGCAAGCATGTTGGGCTTTATTCAAGAAACAGGTCATCTACAATGCCACATATTTAAAGTTTAAACTTAAGAAATTTAGGTACCTTTTGTGGGATTCTTAACCTGGGATCTACAGAGAGATTTCAGAAGGTGTATAAACTTGGATGAGAAAAAAAAATTACATTCCTGATTTCACTAAATTCTAACTGAAATTTAGTTATTTCTATTACTTATGAAAGTAGGCAACAAGCCACATTACTGGTGACTGTCACCAACAGAAATCACAGGCATTTACATATCACTTTACAGTTGCAGATGTTGCAAATTATCATTTATATTCATCACTACTTTAAAATTATTATAGTTATCAGACCTGTCAATGGATCACATGTGACTGTAGTCTCATTTTCTACAGACTGTATTTCTAAATAATTGGTTTTTTTATTCTTTTGTATTTTATTTCGTGCATTTAAAAATTCTTTTCAAAAGAGATCCATAGGCATCAGTAGGCTGCCAAAGGGGTTCATTCACATGAAAAAGGTTAAGAATCCCTGAAACAGAATATGAATTAGAACCCTTGGAATAGAGTATTAGTTCGAATTTACCTGAATTCAACATTAAATATAATAAAAATGTAAAATGAAGAAGAAGAAATAGCATATTTTAAGCAGACTTCTTAGGTGCCAGAAACACACAGTCCCATTTATACATGCATAATTTGATCTTTCAAATTCTTGCATTCATTTTGTATTTTTGGTCATTATTAAGGCAAGTCATATGTTAGTAAGCATAATTTATAATACAGAACTGCTTTATCTCTTTAATTAATATCTTAGAACAACTACAGTTAATCAACTAAACTATCTGTTATAGGACAAATAAGCTACCTCCCATGAGTTGTATTTAATTATATAAATGTTATCTGTCATAAAATGCCAGTCATGTAAAATAATGAAAAATGAATAATTCAAGGAAACAAAAAATTTGAAGAAACTATTCAGAAACAAAGCATTTACGTTGTATGTTTATTTAACTGTAACTCAAAACTGTTACAAATGTAACTCTTTTAATTCAATAGATACGTTCCTAAAAAGTTGCAATTAAAATACACTTTGTAAATCATGAATTTGGAGTTTTATTTTTTTATTTCTGATTTTCAATTACTGTATTTTATTAAATTAGATTTATTAAATTTTTTTGTCTCCAAACTTTCTATCAAGAAGTTAATGATGTGCAAAACACTAAAATGCATTAGGGGGGTTCCTATTTAAAGAAACCCTGAACTAGTACCATTAGTAAAATAACAATCATTTTTAACTAGTCAGTAAGTCAATCATCACACAAAAATATTTACTGAGTACTATGTTTTCAGCACAAGGTTAGATAGGAAAAGTTAGTAAGAAACGGCCCCTATCTACAAAGACCTCATAATTCTTGTTGGGAAGAAAACAACAAGCCTAAATAAAGTAGAGTGAGTGTACTGCATTATGTAATTAAGTGCTAAATTGCATCCTATAGATTATAAGTGATATAACAGTTCAGTGAATGGCAGTCACAGAATCACAGAATTAAACCTTAAAAGGACTTTAAAGTTCATTGATTCCAATGCTCTAATTTTATGGATGACAAGTGAAGTGACCTGCCCAATGACAGACAGGGAGTAGGTTGTAGAACTGGGAATCTGAATCCAGGCCCTGTCTCTAAACATAGTGATCTTTCACTGAGTCATCCTATATGAGACTAGCACAAAGTTTATGTCAAAGAACAGTTTTCTACATCTGAAATAAAAAGCTAGATCTTCACAGAATTAATCTGTTTGTACTCAACTGTTGTACACCATTTTTTTTTTAGAAAAGATTAGAAATTTTACATTCTCTATGAAAAACTGAAGAAAATATTTATCACCAGAAAGAGAATACACAAAAAAAACTGCTGTAAGAAAAAAAAAGCTAAGATAAAAAAAAGTGTTTCATAATGCGCCTTCCAATCCCCCAACCCTTCTAATAATTATGTATTTTAAAGGTTTAAGTATGGCAAATTTTAATAAATTTTGCTTGATTTATGAACTTAATGTATTCTTAAAAAAAATCTTCTGCAAAAAACAAAATTCCATATATTAAATTCTATTTTTAAAAATCCATTTGTATTATAGAAATGCTTCTATAGGAAAAAATTCCAATAAAAGATGCAAACCTTTGGTAAGGAAGATGTTAGGAAAGGAGTCCAACTTACTACTGTACAACAAATCTAAACACACAGTAGATATTCTATATAATTCTCATGAATTAGTTGACTCGTTTATTTTCTTAGAGTTTACGTCACTGGTTAATTTACTCAGATGAGGTCCTACCTTAAAAAAGAATCAAATCCATCAAAGACTCAGAGTCTCAGGGATACAGAGGTGATATATGGTTTTTATTTCCAGGTTCTCAGAAGTTGGGAACCAAGAGTATTCCACATGCAAGATGTACTGGCAACAGCAACAACTACTACTGCTGCTGCTACTGACATTTGGATGGTGACTCATGGTTTGAAAAAGCATCTTATATAGATGATTTTACAATCTCCTCATAAGAACCCTGTGAATTAGGTCATTTTATAGATGAGGAAACTGAAGTTCATATATATTAAATGGCCTATGATTACAGAGTTGGTAATTGGCAGAGGCAGAATTTAAACCCAGTTCTCTTCAGGCACAGAATTACATTCATTCTCATATACTGCTAGGTGCCTCTTTCTTTCTCTTTCTATACTATGTGTTTTGTTGATCTCATCAGTTCCAAAGGATTCAGTTATTATCTCTATGTAGATAATTCCAAGATTTAGATATTTACACAGCTTTCTTCTGAGTTCTAATCTTACTGACTCCTGCTTGTCTCAAACTGGTTGCTTTGTACGTGAATTCAAACTCAGCATGTCCAATAGAGACTTCATAGTCTTTTCCTAAATTATTCCTTTTTTTCCCAACTTCCCTTTTACTGCTGAGGGAAAAACTACCCTTCCAGTCAACCATCTCGCAACCCTTGGTGTCATACACTTCCACTCTCTTACCTACTCCACTTACCCAATCTAGTTTTGTATTGTCTTTTTTTCCCAATATCTCTCTTATATGCCCCTTTTCACAAAATCAAACCCTGCTGGAGGGGCTCATCACATCGTGGCTGAACTATTTTCTGGTCAATCCTCTACTCAGTTGTCAAAATGATCAGTTTTCTAAAGGGTAAGTCTGACAATGCTTCCCTCCCAGATCTTCTAACTCCATTCCAGTTCTTCATCTACTCTACCACACTACTTTCAATTATTCTTCTTTGCTTCCAGATTTTTAAAAAAGAAGTTTGTAGAGAGTGATAAGAGAAATTCCAGCTGATTATCCTATTGCCAGACTCATTTCTTAGGGACACTATAGGGTCCAGAGTAAACTGAATTTAATGTATTTACTTTCTACATCTCTAAAATGAAAGAAAAATAAAACAAAAATATCTACAATTATGGGACTCAGTGACTTGCAACAAAATATATGGTTGTTAAATAACTACTTTCTTACCTGTTCTGGTTTATATTGCTGTACAGTACTGTAGATATAACTCAGACCTGCTCTGGTTAATACATAAGATGCTTGCTCATTTATAAGTGTATCCAAATGTGCTTCGATCTGAAATAGAACAAAGAGGACACTATTTTAAAAGAGGAAGAGGTGAAGGGATTTGCTGGTAATTCTCTTAACTATCTTTTAATCCCAGTTAGTTGTCACTGATGTTACAGGGTGGAAATAGGCAATAGAAAAGTCAGTTTTTTTGCAGCATAGGTAGAAATATTCTTACACTGAAGGGTGGTAGAAATTTATGTGCTAGAGGAAGGTCTTGGTTGGGCACTCTGCAGAGATGATCAGATTGTCAGATTTCTCCAAATGGATGTTCTATGACTTCTCAAACTCAACAAAAGATTGTTGATGCTACCTGTGGACAGCTCTCATGCTCCCCATATGAAGCAATATTTCTCCATAAAATCTGTCCCTCCTCATAACTTCTCTACTCCTATTGGTAGAATTGCTATCCTAATCACCCAGGCATTATCTTTAGCATTATCTGACTCCTTTCCTAACCCCCATCCCGCAAATTATATAGACAAACAACTATCAATTGCTTCTAACCCTAGATTTCTCCCAAAAGTCTTCTCCCTCCTATTTTCAGTACAACCACCTTGGTTTAAGTTCTCCTCACTGGTGGCCCAGAATACTGTAACAATCTCCTAACTGATGTCCATGTCTACAGTTTCTTTCATCTTCAACTGATCCTTTACTCTGAGAATGCTTCTTAAGGCATGGTTCTAACAACATCATGCCCTTCCTACAAATACTTGTGGCTTTTGACTGCCTCCTGAATAATAAATTCTTTACTTTAGCATTTAAAGTCTTTCAACATATAGTTCTAACCTATCTTTCCAGACTTATCTCACATTACTTCCTGTCATATACTATACATATTTCAGCCAAACAAGATGACTCACTATCCTCATTCTCATTCTCTCCTTTTAATGTCTCTTACAATGCCATGTTACATGACCAGAATGGACTTTCTGGTGTCTCTGACTACTGAAATTCCTCCTTTCTCTCAAGGTACAACTTAGATGCTACCATTTACAAAAAAGCTTTTGTCTACCTTCCTAGTTAAATTGTGATTGAAGCTGTAAGCTGAAAGAGTGATCCTTTGTGAAATATCTCACATCACTGTGATAACTTTCCCTTGTACTTATCCCATTTTGTACTGTATGTAAGTTATTTGTATATGAGTTTAATTCCCTTGTAAAACTGTAAAAACTTTTTGAGGGCAGTTGTAAGTCTTCTTCTATCTTTGCTCTCACAAAGCTTTCCTTGAACACAATAGTACTTAATAATTCTTGGTTGAGTTTCTGTTGAAGGAAGGAAAATAAACTAACGAAATGATAAAGGACTAAAGACTGTATTGGGTAATGGCTATGTCTAGATCTAAGGAATGGGCTATTTCCCCTTCTCCTTTAAAAGTAGACAACAGCCTGTGGGTATTAGAATTAGGCTCTTTCTTACTAGTTATGATAAAGCAAATAAAGGAAAACAAAATATGAAGATTGACTGAAGGAACAAAATTATTTAACTCTTGACAACAGAAACCTTAGGACAGAGCATAATAGCAGTACTTAAACATGTGAAGAGATGTCATGTGGAAGAAGAGTTCAGCTTCTTCAGAATTAGGATCAGTGAGTCGAAGGGACAAGAACAAATTTTGACTCAAAATATACTTCCTAATAGGAAATTTCAACAAAGGAAAGAGGTATCTCAAAAATATGCCTAGGTAGAAGCTACTTCTCCCATGATTCTGGGCATCAGATAGGAAAGTGGACTGGCTGATCTTTAAGGTTCCTCTCAATTTCAAGTTGCTATGAGTTTATGCTCAAACCATGAATAACATGAGTCTAATGTCAGAGTATATCAAAGTAAGATGTTCAAGAAAACTGAAAGGGTATCCCTTACTAAGTCTATATTTTAAAATCTGGCATTCATGTTTGGATATACCTGTCTTACTTGAAGATTTCTACTCATATTAGTACATATATACATACAAGTACCTGAATAGTTAAAAAAAATTTTTTAAACGAAATTTTAAAAAATTGACATGTGAAAAATGTAAAGGATTACCAAATCTACAAGAATAAAACATTGTAACCAGGAAAAAAAAACAAAATAAATTCTAATTAATTCTTATCCCTTAAATCATCTAAATATGTATGACAAGCTTATGGCATTCTCAACTCCTTAAAAATGTATTAACTACCATCAAAAATAAATATTTAGAATTAGTGTTTTTATAAGAGCAAATTTTATAATTTCATTTACTTTAAGCATCACAACAGAGAAGCTTAAGTGATAACCATTTGGTTTGTAGAACTAGTGTGAATGGTATAATGACTTCTAATGTTTTGCCTAACACTAGTTTACACTTAGACAAAAATGTATCTGCTCTCTCTAACACCTCCTGTACTAGCTCCAGATTTTGAGAAGTATTTCACATTACTTACAGTTTGAGACTGAAATCTACATACTGACTACCTCTATGTAATCCAAGTTCTGTTTCATCTTCCATAAGTAAGATCGTGATCGAATGTGGAAAATATTTTTTAACCCACTCATCTCTATATTTGTGTCAGATAAAAGGTTTACTAACTTGAAAGTATTTAAAACCTTTACTTGAGAAAAAAAAGCTCTGTTACAATAAGAAGTAAAGTTAACATTAACTTTACCTGAAATTGTAGCATTTCTAGGCGTTTGTCAGTAAATTCAAAGAGTGCTAGTGTTGTCTTCATCATATACAATGAGTTGACCATGAAAGTAGCCATGTCAGCTGTGCCTAAATTACTTGCAGACACAGTACACATCTGGAGTAAAGGATCCAAAACACATGATAAAACCTAAAAATTGAAAGGGAAATATAATTTGTACATTATTTAGTTCACAAGCAAGTTTCTATTCTCCTAGGCTCTGGGAATACAGAGACAGTACTTCAGTATCAATAAGCGGAGAAGGAAGGAAGATTATATAAATGTGCAAGGAAAACTTCAAAAGACATGATTAATAAAACTTAATATTTTTAGAATTTAAATAGCTATATGGTCATTAAACAAACTTACCTTTTTAATGACAATAAGTTGACTTATTTTAAAAAAACAAGTGAGAGAAAGGGGTAGTTAAAAAGATTTTGCTATATACATGTCATTAAATCTTAAATAGACTATGCAATAGAAGTACAAAATTAATTTAAAAAATAATTGGCAACACACCTGCACAAAATCTGCTTGCCTAGCATCTAATGGCACAACTGAAGAGTCATGAGATGCCAAAACTTCTCGCAGTAATGCAAGTGTCTGGCTTAGAGCAGAGCTTGGTCCAAGATCAGGTGGTGGGAGTTCAACCTGAAATATAAATCATTCATCATTATTTATATTTACTCAGTAAACTTCAATAAACAAAAAAGATGTTTTTGATAAAATGCACAAAGATTTTATATCTTATATATCAATTCTATTGTTTACCCAAAATTTTATCAAAGCTATATATTTTGTTCTGAAATTTCCAAAAATTAAAATGTCAAGCTTTTAGATATCTTTCTTTTTTAGGCTACCATGGCCAAAAAAAGTTTCACTATTAACCAGCCTACTGGTGATACGCCTTTCCATGACTAGTTAGACTTGTGCTCAGTCTATTCACAGGGCTATATAATCAACATGGAACTCTGAAGGAGAATGGAGTAAAGAAAGTCATTAAAGGACATTAAATAATATCCTATTCCAGAAAGAGAAGATGAACTGATGAAATGGCAAGATTAAGGGATGACCAATGGGAGACATTAGTCTTCTACTGGTAGCTGTGTGATGTCATGTGGAGTCCTCTGGTGAATTCTTGGGAGCATGAAAGACAGAAATGGAAGTCATTCAGGATGGGCAAAAATGGATGAGTGCAATCTGAATCATTGGTAGGAACTCCCAAACTGATGGTATCACAAATTCACTTACATCTTTGAATACTATTAGACTGACATAATAAAATTATTTTTAATTAAATTAAAAGCAATGATAATTTTTGTTGAATAAATTGTTTTATTTGCTAAAGAATAAAATAAAACATACTGAGTTCCAGAAAATAAAGATATGATGAGGAAAAGCAATTTCTATGAACTGCAGGTTAACATTTTATTTCTGTTTTAGTGGGAAATGAAATGGTGTGCTCTTTTTCCTTTGAGCACAAAGTGCAAGGAAACACACAGCAGGTCATTTACCAAGTGGGAGAGCCAAATGCAAAAGTCCATCAAGATGAGATGCACTCCTATCTCCACTTTATCCCAACACACACATTCATACATTACAGGGTCTATGAAGCTGATCCTAGAACACAAGATATGGGTCAGGAATGCGCAGTTATATAAAATGCAAGCCACATCCATTGAATTAAATAGGCATTTGTTAGAATGTCCTAATGCCCTATGGGGAGGAAATAAGAATATATTAAAAACATGACTATTAATTATGGAATGTCATCAATGTAATAGAATCTAGACCTTAGAGTTAGTTAATATTGAGATCTTAGATGAGCCCACAGACTAGCTAACTAACTTGTTCATGGTAGCATGGACATACATATTTTTTAAAATTAGGCATATCAAGAGCCCCCAAAAGAATCCAAGTTAATGCTATCATTTGGGTATTAAAAAAGTGATATAAAGATGACCCTGCAAAGAAATTTACTCACAATTAATGTTGATCTCTGACATGAGATGGCAAGAAGATTTACAATATAGGTTTTATATAAAAAAGTATATACTAAAATACACACATACACACACAAACACAGAGCTAGTCCTGGTTCTCCGCTACTTTTAATAAATGAAAGCTAAAGCTTAGCATCTAGAGTAGTGCTGAGAAGGCTAGATGGGTAGGTAGTTATGATTTGCTGTAACTACATAATTTCAGCAATTAAGACCAAAAATTCAGTCTGTAATTTTCATATCTTCTAAGTTAAAAGATGTAAAATACTGGTACTTAGAAACAGAAAACTCAGGGAATATCTCCATTTATGGCCAAATTTTCTGTTATTAACCAAAAGAGAATAATCATAGAAATTCTGCAGAGTGGTAGAAGAAAAGTATAATGGAATTTCATTTTATTTTTTGACTTAAAATGAAAATATGTTAACAAAAATCTTACCAAAGTAAAAGCACTGTGTAAATTATCTGGAAGATAATTGCTACTTGAATGCAGCTCATCCTAAAGATTGTTTCTATAGTTACATGCACTTATCACGTACCATTTTATATTATAGGTATCAGTATCTGTGTCTTCTCAGTCTGTTAGACAGTTAAATATTAAGACACATAGTCTTTTCTAAATTCTTACTTTGCATCTAGGTGGTTCAGTGGATGGAGCTCTGGATCCACAGTCAAGAAGACCTAAATTCAAACCCAATATCATTTATCTAACTAACTTTATGATCGTGGGCAACTCTTAATATCTATCTGGGGTAGAAGCCAAGATGGCAGAGTAGAAAGATTCACATATGCTAGCTCCGAACCCACAGCCCATGGATTTCCTCTAAAAAGAACTCCCAACAAATTCTGGAATAGTGGAAGCCACGCACCAACAGAGTGAAGGAGATTTCCGTTCCAGAGAGCCCTGAAAAACCGATCCCAAAGGTCCGTCGCGCAACAGACGGGAGTGGAGCCCAGCCCTTCCCTGGCCACGTGGCACGGAAAGGAGCGAGCTGATCCAAGCAAGTTTCAGGGATGGAATCTCCAGAGGCCGTGAAGGTCTCTCCACCCACAGACGTACAAGTCAGTGAGAAAGACATCTGGACGGGCTGAGAGCGGAGCGGGGTGTCTCCATAACTCGGGCCCCCTCGGGAGGCAGCAGCAGAGGCAGTGGAGGCCAGAGGCTCGCAGAGCAGTCAAGAGCTGGGCTCCATTACGGAAGTTCTCCACATAAACCCCCAGAGGGAACTGAGCCTGGGAGGCGGCCCTGCCCCCGACCTGAGCACCAGAACTTAAGCTCACATTGAATAGTAGCCAGGCCTGCCGCCAAAAGCCCTGAGGCTGGGGAGCAGCATTTGAATCTCAGACCCCAAGCACTAGCTGGGCGGACCTAGGCGGGGGTGGACAGGAATCTCAGAAGTCAAGTAACTGGCTGGGAAAATGCCCAGAAAAGGGAAAAAAAATAAGACCACAGAAGATTACTTTCATGGGGACCAGATGTTTCCTCCCTTCCTTTCTGACGAGGAAGAACAATGCTTACCATCAGGGAAAGACATTAGGAGTCAAGGCCTCTGTATCCCAAACATCTGAAATAGATATCCAATGGCCTCAGGCCATGGAAGAGTTCAAAAAGGATTTTGAAAATCAAGTTAGACAGGTGGAGGAAAAACTGGGAAGAGAAATGAGAGAGATGCAAGAAAGGCATGAAAAA